>RCWM02000379.1:0-342500 GCA_003667255.2 Euschistus heros | reverse complement strand
CACTTCATTTAAATATTAATATAGAAGTATAAATCTCTATGATATATTCCTCTAAACATTACAATTAATTATAATAAATAATGTAGAAATACCTGTGAACACAGAACGAAAATCGGCAGCCATAATGAGAATATCAGCCAAGTAATATTTGCAATTATTTGGGAAAGAATGTTCTAGAACAAGAAGGCGTTAGTCAAATCAGGTCCCAATACTCAAAAATCAAATTAGCTTCCCTAATCAGTCTAGCGACTGGTCTCTTTTATTTTAAATATAGCAGTGTCATACTGGTGCGGTTCGGGAGTGATTTGTTATTAGTTGTTTTAGTTTTAATAGTTAAGTGAAAAGAGTTATAACTTTAATGGCATTGATTTTTTTTTAAGTTTGTTTACTTGAGTGTTATATTTATGTCCGTTTCGAAATCTGCCTGTTTTAAAGAACAAGGTGGATAAGTGAACTTCAAGAAAGAAGCCATATTTGAATTTTCTACAGTGAGTTTTTATGATTATTTTTATTTTTTTCTTTCTTTTATTAAAATCTGATTCAAGGTATTTTCATTAAAACCATATGTTACTCGAAACCATTTCTTACATAATATTAATTTTCGATGAATAATTATTAGTTAAATCAGCTGTTTTCTCTCGATCAATCTCAATCTTCCATTGATATGGTCAAGAACTTATTTTTAATTTAACTTTTTAATCCCTAAAACTTCAAATAAGCTTTAAATTTTTTTATTATAATGAATGCACTTAATGACAGGCATTTTCAAACGATCCAACTCTATTCATTGCTCGTTTTGTCTTTTCCTTTTCTATAAATGCATATTTAATATCATAAGTTAACTTAAAGTTTTAATAGGTATTCCTAATTGTAGAATAAGAGAAAGAATTAATTTATTAAAGAGAATTAGCGAGACAATCCCAATACCGCAAGAAAAAGCAGCTGTTTTAAAACTAGGTACAACCAAAAACTATTGAAATCAATGCGTTATTAGAGAGAGAAAAAAAAAATTATTTTATGTTTAAATATGATATTATGAATTATTGATCTCCATGAAAATGAAAGTCGTTAAAATTAAAAACAAATATTATTTAATCATTGTTTATAATAAAATAAATTAATACAAATTTATTATTTGATATGAAATATGTTTTTCATAAATGGGAAATAACTTTTTTTAGGAGATGAGAAAATATAAAATAATTGTAGTGTATTAACCCTTTTCAGGGCAAGCATACATATTCAAAAATATTTAAATTGACTATTTTATATTGATCTAAAATTGAATAAATCTTAAAATAATTCATTTTTTTTTTTTGTACTATTACTTTGTTTTTAACCTCATTTAATGTTTTTGAAAGTTAAACAATCTATCAAGTAATGGTGTACAGTAGTACACTGAGCCCTAAAAAGGATTAATATGGCTTTAACTTATGAATTAAATTTTAATATGAGTTAATGAAGTCACTAACTGTTCATGATTTTATGATATGATGTATAATTAAATGATATCACGTTATTTATGGAATTATATAAATATGTAGGTAACTATTTGCATAATTTAGATTCCACTCAATAGAAATTTTTCTTTTTCTGATTATAACTTTTAGGTATGTTTATTGTATGTACAACACTAAGCATTGTATCATAAGTTTTCATCTCTATATATTTAATTAGCATTTATCTATATACTATCATTATTATTATTATTTATTTTTTCATTTTAATTTGTTTCTTATCACTTGTAACTATATTTGTTAATGTACTGATTTGTTATTCTTAAAGTATTGTCCCAAAATAAAATTATTTTTCTATTTTGTACCATATTTATATTTTTTACTATTTGATAATTATTATTGGATAATATAAAGAAAAAAAAATCCAACTCCTATTTGGTTCTAGTGCATTAATTATAAGTATAAACAATTCAGGAATCAATAATTATGAAAAGGTTTTGGTTTCTGTGAATTTCATTAATTGTTATAGTGAATTTCATTGTTTCAAAAATAAAATTCAGTTAAAAATAACTCACAGATACAGACAGAACAAAAGGTATTGTTAGACGGGTAAAAATGAGCCTTATCCCTAAAATGTTTTTTAGCAATGTTATTTTAACATATACATATATGTTTAAAAATCAGTTTAATAGCAATTATGAATTAAAAAAGTCATCTGTACTTTTTTTTTTTTTATTTACAAAAATATACAAAAAGTTTTGGAAAACCTCTATTTTTAGAATAATGATGCTTATATTTTGATAATTTCTTTTGATGATAGTTGGGTATCATTTTGCTTGTATAACTCCTTTATGTTGTCTTGGTACTATTTTTTTATTTTTTATTTTTATTATTATTTTTTTTTTGCAATTGAGCCGTGAATTTAGTCATATTCTTTTGACAAGGCAACTTTTAAATCATTTTTATTTTGTATTTGTCACTTCCTTATTTTTCTCTTGTTTTGATCCCGTAAATGTTCTATAGTTTTGGAAGTTTCAAGGCATTTTGAGGTGTTATGTTGCAACCACATTTTGGTGTTAAGTGGTTTATGGTTATTATCTTTATGATTATTATCAGGCTAGAATTTAAAACTGTCTTTATTACACAAATTTTCTATGCTGATGGATCCAAAATTTTCTTTTAAGATATTTATATAACCTATTTGATCCATAAATACTTATGGTAAATAATTATAACATAATATATTTTTTTTTCTAAAAAGAAAAATTGCTTATTTGTTAGACTGTTCCCCACTTGATCCTACATAATCAGCCATATATATATATATTTATATTTATATTTATATATATATATATATATATATATATATATATATTTATATTTATATTTATATAGTTTCATCTATTTCCACTATTTTACCAGAACCTTCTATGACACGATTCGTTTTTTTCATTTTTCACACACAAATTTCTCGTAGGTAATTGTTCCAATCCACTGTAGTTTTATCACTCATTCCTAAATGTTTTGCACAATATTTTGTGTAAGTCATTGCTTCTATCCATGAATAAATGAAATGTATGGCTGATTCTAAAGAAATTCATGGGCCCTTGAAGCCAAGTCCCACAAGTTGTTCTTCAGTTTACAGTTTTTCTCATTACATCTCCACCCAACACAATCTGAATTATATAATTTCATAGAGTGTCCATTACTGCATACCTTTTCTTTTGAAATAATGTCCTTTTCTTGGAAAAACCTAAATGTACTTTCTTCATTATTAATTGTTCTAAAAAAAACACTTAAACTTGTAGATATCAAACAATATTTATAATCAGTATTTTTGTATCTTAGAAATAAGGTGATTATATTTTAAGATTAAGTCTTCAAAGCTCCCAATTAATTTCAAAAGACTCATTTACATGACTGTGATTAGACCTATATGGATGTACGGAGTTGAGCTTTCGGGATCCACTAAACCATCCATTCACCCCGTATTCAATCCTTACAGTCCAAAATCCTTCGAAAAATCTTCAATGCTCCTTACTTTGTCACCAATAAATTTATCCATGAAGATCTTAATGTCCCATATGTTGCTGATTTAGCCCAAACCAGATACCAATCCTTTCATAGTAAGCTCTACAACCACTCAAATCCACTAGTTTCTCAACTTGGTTCACGTTCTATTCCTGATAATCCTCCGAGGCGTCTGAAAAGAAGATGGCCTAGAGACCTTTTCTAGCGTAGAATTGTTAATAAAGTGCTACTGATGAGTAGTTCTTTTTAAGTTTTGACATGTTATTATAATCGTTATTAACACATTTACTTGATGTATAAGTACAGTTGTAAATTTCAATAAATTGATGAAAAAAAAAAAACGATCAAGTCATATGTTTACTAAAAGTAATATTCATAGAATCACTGTTATCTGGTATCAAATAGCGGAGGTACTACACAAGTACCGTTTCGAACAATCGATCATTTGGTTAAGCAAGTGCTGTGCGGGTTAGATTTCAGTTGAGGCGTGCTTCGATATCGTTAAAAAAAAAATTAATGATTATTAAATTTTCTTAAAAATCCTAATATTGTTAAAATATCACATCTCATTATTTAATTTATAGTCTTTAAAGTAATGACCAATGCTAAGATAATATTGCGAAGTGAGAGGTTTATTGTAGCTGTCAACTCCCCCAAACGAGACAGGCAAGATAGACGAAGGCTGATTGGTAAACGAGGGGCAGTTTAGGGTTAATATTGTGTTCTGGGGGGGGGGGGGGCAGGAGGTTTGTGTTCTGGGGGGAAGGGAATGAGAGGGTGATTGAGTTAGAGAGCGGCGAGAAGGGTTGACCAGGGCGGTCCAATACTCGCCGGTCATTTCTCCACAGCACTTATTGAAGTCGCCTACTAGCATACGTCTCTGTCGGAATTCCCCTCTAAACTATGCTATCCCTTTCGGACATTCCCTGTGTGTGTGTGACTCTATGTGTGCGGTAAGAGGGAATGCTCTGAGCCTCTGAGGTCACTTTGTCCGGTCCTGTAACAACAATATAAAGTGATAACACAAAGGCTTGTATCTGATAAAACAATCGTGAATAATTGCGAAATTAACAATTATAATTCCAAGGTTGGGATCTCTTCGTTTTTTTGAAGTGTGATAATAAAAAGCGACAAAATAAATTGATTATGAAGCGAATCGAATCATCTGAATACTCAATTTAAAACAATTAATAAATTCGTAAATTTGTTCTGCAACATTTTCCTTATTACAAAAATAAATAAAACATTAAATAATGTGCTCACTTTATAAATAAAAAATTACCGACATTTAATTAATTTCTTTACTATATTGAATTATTATCTAGGATACACAATTTGTTGCAAAATTTTTAAATTGCAAATCAATTGTAGTGACTTTGTGAGACTTTGAACGAGGGACATGACAACTTCTTCTTTTACATTTTGTTTGGTAGTTTTGATTATTTGTAGATTCCTTTACACTTACGTTACCTTACCTATTACCTTACGTTAAGCATAATATATATATATATATATATATATATATATATATATATATTTTTTTTTTTTTTTTTTTATTCATTTAATTTTGTGCTAGCGATAGAATAATAATTTTCAATAATTTATACATATAGAAGCACACTAACTAACATTCAAACATAAATAAAAAAGTAAAATCTTTTCGCATTGCTCGAAAGATGGATGATTGAGGAGATGGATATATAAATGAAAATTTTCCGGAAAAGAGATCCAAACTGATTTTTGTATCGGGCCCACGGAATGAATCTCGACCTTCCCACCCTACACTACAATATACTGGATAACCTTTAGGAGAACCCGTCCTTACTGCTCTAGTATGAATACTTAAGGACGTTGAGACTCATTAAAAAAATAAAGCGAGTCAAAGAATCAAACGATTTTTGGCGGCTGAAGGATTTCTTTTTCTCGAAAAACTGATATCTGTCTTTTTGAAAATTTATTAAATCTTATTATTATTACTATTATTATTATTTTTTATTTTTAAAAGGACACTCTCTCTCCGTTCAATCCTTTTTACATGACTCTAAAGGATGTGACTTTCATATCTGACAGGATTTAACGATTTTTGACAGATATAACAAATAATTTATGCAATTTTTGTTAATTAAATTAACATATTTCATTTTATTTCCTAACGTTTCGGCTAAATCATTGATGGCTTTCATCAGGGCAGATGGAAAAGTGAAGAAAAAACAACTGAAGAACTAGAGTAACATAATGACATTCTGTCATGAAATGAAGAGAACTGAGTGTAATTGAGAGAACTCAATTGTGACTTGTCATAGTTAATTTTCATACTTTACACTAGTTACGTATTTTATCCTAAAAAAGTTGTTTTGTAGTTTTCTTTTCAACATGGAACATGTTTTACCGGTGACTTAGGGTCCGTTCATGTTGGAGCTGCGATAAGCGAGGAGAGCGGCAATACAAGCGGAGCTGAGAAAACTTTCCTATGTTTGTCACTGTAGTGTTTGTATTGGAGCTGCGAGTAGAGGTGTCGACTAACGATAAGAGGTGTCGATAATCACCTCCCCCGTTTTCTCAGCTCTTACCGAGTATGAATGTTAAGTTATTATTATGTGAAATATTTGTTAGGGTACCGTTGTGGGACTTTTTTTCTCTAATCATTCCATAAAATTTGTAAAACTATTTCATTAATATTTTGTAAAAAATATTGTAATAGATAAAGAAACTGAAAAAAAAAAATTTTTTTACTTACCAGATTGTTATCATTAAAGCCCGGATTTTCGTGCAAGAAAAATTCTGAAATGTGCAGTAAAAACTTGAAATCGTGCAAAATCGTGCAATAAAAACTTAAAATCATGCAAAATAAAATGCAAATGACAAATAATGTTGAACAAACAATTTGCTAGTTACATTTCTTTCCAAAAAGTGGTTTTTATCTTAAAATTTATTGATCCGCTCCTTAGTAAGGGAGTAGTTAAATAGTCCTTGTCTAAAACGCAATAAAAACAAATCACATCTCTTTATTGCACATGCATAATATAAGCTATGTGTACATATTACTTAGGAATACAAATATGTATATTGCAATTACAAATAAAAATAACCGTACGTTAATGTTCTAGATCATTAAATAAGGATAAAAATTCAAGTTAAAAACTTATTCGAATTACAGTGTGCATCAACTTGTGACTTTCTTTCGCTGCCGATAGCTTTGTCACAGGGCCCACAATATATTATTTTGCCACCGGATTTTAGTTCCGGATATTTTTCTATCCATCCTGGTATCTTTAACTAACACTAGCTGAAATTTTAGGTATTTTAATGGAGACAACGTTAATCCTTAGAGGGAAGTCGGAAACTAAAAAAATTATTGCTTCCGATGAGAAAAGTTATGAGGGAGAGTCAAAATTTCTTGGAAGGTGGGGATCCGAGTTCCCTAGCTCAAGTCAATCTACACATTTCTAAGAACACTATAGGAGCGTATTCATTTTAACACGCTTGGATTTTTTATATTTTTGTACTAAGAATAGTTTATATCTCTTAAAAAAGAAAAATTATTACCTATATAAAAATAAAATTATTCATTCTTCTAAAAGTTGCTAATTTTTCAAAAACAAGAAAGTGTTGTGCGCATTCACGATTTGAATCCAGGAATTTTGTGCATTCAAACTGCAGAATGTGCAATTTTATGCATTAAAACAGCAGAATGTGCAATTTTATGCATTCAAACTGCAGAATGTGCAATTTTATGCAGTAACCCTCAAAATGTGCAATTTTGTGCAATATTAAACTAGGTAAATTTGGGCCTAAACATCCTAATTCATATCAATAATTTGTCCCTGGCTGATTACGAGCTTGCAATAAAAAGATGCAATTGCACGAGAATCCGGGCTCTAGTTATCATTAAGCGCTCCTCTTCTAAAATAGGTCTACTGTGGCAATTATACCATTTTATAATATATAGTCAATTTTCATACGTATATACTCACTAAATTTTCTAGAATGTTGCCTTAAATCGTCATGAAGATGGTGAAATTCCCTAAACGTAAACCTTGCCTTATTAATAGGGCGAGCTGCAAATTTCTGCTCTTTCTACTATGACTGCAGCAACCTAATATTTTACAGCACTTGACGACAAAAGCATTTGTCAGCATTCTTCCTCTTTACAATCACTCATTATATACTCACTCGGTATAATAGTATATTACATTACTAGTACCGAAAGTGGCATTTTACGTTGCGAGACCGTGTTTGACTAGCTAGGCGAAGCCGAGCCCGTTAATTCGATCGAGCATCGTAAAATCACTTTCGGTACGAGTAATGTACGATACTTTTCATCACGAGGCAAAAACGCTTAACGCAGTTTTTAACTCGTGAATCTACATATTAAGATTTTAATAATTCATATTATTACACTAAATGATTGTTTTCCATTTTAATGATTATTTGTAACAGCTGATTTAGAGAAATAACCGTAGACAAGTTTAATTTAATATAATTACGTTTAATAACTGAAATGTAATAATTCAAAATACGTTTATAAAAAGGAGTAAGTTTATATATTAATAAAAAACACTTCATTTTTATAGGGTCAGGTTAATATTAATTGTACAGTTTTGGTTGTTGGTAATGTTTAACCCATCAGTTAATGTTTTTTTATTTAGGTCAACAAACATCCAAATTTTTCTTTATTTTTAAACACGATTTTAACATGGAAAATTTTCTCCATAAAGAAGAGGCTTTAAATTTTTTCGATAAAGTTGATAGGTATACTAACATCACTTCATCATTAACATGGTTAGGGTTAACACTTTCACTATAGCACCACTCACAAAACTTATTAAATTCTTCTTCGTATTTTAAACGAGATTTCCCGGGCAATAACGAATCAGTTATTCCTTCAGCTTCTTTAATTAATTTTTGAGGGATGTTAAAGGCCGTTTTCGCACACTAACAATGTAAAATTAAATTATAAACTAAAAGAAACGCTAGCGAACCTCGTGTTGGTAACAGTAAACACTGCTAGCTGCGAAAACTTTCCCGGCTAGACGAGTAAAATCATATGTTCGTTGTTTTACCTTGCTCTAAATTTTGAGATGTGTAAAGGCCTACTTTCCTTGCTCCCAGCTGTTATGGAAAGTATCTATTTTCCAATCCGAGTGATGTAAACTATATTTACTATTTAATTTCTTAATGCCACTAGAATAGAAGTGGTTTTAGCTATTTATTTAAGCTCCGCTAGTATCGCCGCTCTCCTCGCTTATCGCAGCTCCAACATAAACGGACCCTTAATTTGTCAAAAGCGATACGTTTTGAGGGAACGCGAGACCGTTACGCGTATTTTGTTAGTTTGTTATTAGGAGAGTAGGAACAGTTAAAAGGCTCAACTCTCGTTATATTAAATAACATTAGCTCACTAGAAGTGAGCTCTTTTAGACTCAGTTTCTCCTAATACGAATTAAAAAAATTTACCTGGATTTGATCGCTGTTGCTCGTTCATCTCAGCTGTTTTTTATAAGAAATTACTCTCCTTTGGAAATAATATAATTATATTGATAACCGGAAAAAAACAATAAAGAACATTAGGCCATAGGTGGCCAGCGGAATTAAGCTATTTAATTTGAAAATTTATCTCCAACAAAAACTAAATCACAGGTAAGCGAAAAAAAAAAAAATAGGAAACATATCATCGGTGACTGCTAATTCCCGTACGTGCATGTTAGCACCTTCTATGAAATTAAATACAAAATGTGCTTTGATGCACGTGGGTGATTATCTTTTGGGCTAAAATCGAAATAGTGTTTCGTCATATCTGATCCAAGCTGAATTTGCATTAGACGCAGAATTTCATTTTAATATATGTTCTATGTTATTGTTTCTTTAGCCGAAGGCTTAAAGGTGGAATTTTTTTCTAATATTGATTTCTGTACAAGTATTTATTATTAATATTATTTTTATTATTGAATATTTACAAGGATACTATTATTTATATATACTAACCCCTGACCCCAGTAACTAGCCTGGGGTGGTTTAGCAGCAGAGATCCGGGGGTTGAGGGTGAGGCGGCACATGTGGTCTCGGCAGATTGGTCGTGTCACGTCAACAAGGAGTGCCTCCTCTTTCCTCCTCTTACCCAAAAATCGATAGTCAATTAACGGTTTCTCGATTCTGCTGGGAATCGATTGCTGCCTCCTCCATCGCTTATCACCTGTCCTTCCTCCTCAGACCTATCACCTTTTCCCACGCCCCTTTTATTGAGGCCTGTTACGCTCAACGCCGCAGGACAAAAGTCTTAAGTTTAATGATTAATTTATTAAATTTGGTTTTTGATCTATAATTTGATAAATAATAAATAAATTACACACGAGAATCGATCAACCGAGCCTTCTATTTTTGTATTTATTTTTTATTTTATAAGCCTACATTGGAGCACTTAAATTATTCCATAAGCATTTAAGTCTTCCGATTAACTCGAGATTTTGCTTTTAGCTTCCTCTTGTTCTCCCAGGAACGTTTCATTCTTTCTGACCTGCCCTTTGTTCGTTGGTTATAGTGTATTGTCTCCGTTCAAATGTTTTCAGTTTGTCTTATCACTCTTTCCTTCAGAATCTTCATCTCTTCTCTGTTTTAATATGTTGTATTGTTATTTTTAACTCTTCTAAATCATCCTGGACATCTTTGGAATTGTTTTTAGTTTCATTCTTCCAAAAGTAGCCAAATAGTTGTTTCAATATCCTGGCTTTTGCCAATCTTGATATGTGGCCGAATAATGCAGTTCTCCTTTTCCTCATCGTGCCTAATATTGACTCATTCTTCTGATAGACTACTTCATTAGGCAACAATCTTCATGGTCCACCTGGTTGGTGTTTCTTTTGGATGATATTCCTAATTATTCTTCGGTCTACCTTCTGCAGATTATCTGTTGTTGATTTGATGTTTAGTTTGAATAGTGTTTCACTAGCGTAAGTTTCTTCCGTTCAACAACAGAATAGTAATGTTTGAGTTTGGCATTCATAGAGAGAGACTTCTTGTAAGTTGTCCAGGTGATTTCATTCCATTTTATTCTGTATCAATTTTTTTTACAAAACATTAGATTGCCGAAATAGACATTATTATTATTACGGAAAGGCTGAACGCTAAGGAGAACGGTCTAATTGCAAACGAATTGTCATTAACAATTTCTCAAGAAGAAGGGTTTGCTGGGTTGGAGGAGGCTCTTTAATATCTTGAAGGCAGAACTGATGCAACCATCAATTTTATGGTTTATAGACAATCCAGAGATCGTTCAGCGACAAATAGAATGTCGGTACTTAAACAAAAGAAAATTAGTAATCTTAATCAAGCTATAAACGTATTAGTTTGCATATTTAATTATGTTACTTATGTAAATTATTACTGCATACATAATCTGTACTATTATGTAAAAGGATAAACCGTTTTTCGTTTTTGATAACTAAACACGAAAACTACTGGACCAATCTGTACCAAATTTTAACCACATCATCTTTATATTTCCAGAATGGTTTAGCAATAACACAATATTTCTTAAAAACGTGTTGATGATCTTCATTTATGAAAAAAAAAAAAATTCACCTAGCGATGTAATTTTTATGAAGTATTGGGTTGGTGCAAAAATAATGCAGGTTTTAATAAATGATAAAAAAAAAATTATATTTTTGTATGGTTTATGATGTTGAGTAATCATCTCTCGAAATGTCCCGAGTAGTTTTGCGAGTGTTTTCTTCTACCAAAGTCATCAGATGGTTTTAATAAACAACAGAAGGCCTACTGCGACCTCACTTCTCTTCGAGATCAAAATCTCCAAGACAAAATGTTTGGAACCATCGCTGCACTGTAAATTTACTAATCCTTCCTTCATCCTAAGCGAATGTGCATTTTATTGTAAATTTTGCTTTTGTCAAGTAGAGCCCAGACTCTGTTATCAAAAATCAAAATTATAATATTTGTTCTTGAAACCTGTGACAAGAAAGCACTTAACGCTGAATATATTAAGTAACTAACGTCACATTCGAAAAAAAAACTGTGCGAAAATCATACAAAGTTTAAAACAAACGTGTCACGGCTAACACAATCCTTTAAGACAATCAGAACTCTAATTTGCAAACAATCGCAATTAATATCATTTCAATGTCATGCCGCTGAGAAAGAATGTGCATATATTCAAATTAATTGATATTAAATATTTTACTGTCGTCAGTGTAACTACAATATAGCTTGGTATAAGATATTTACATTTTTAAATGAAATTATTAATTAAAAAAAAAAATGAATAAATCAACAGTTGTTAAAAATTTATGTATTTTGGTTCTATTTTTCTTTTTAATACTTTGTCGAAGATCTTTTAGGCTTTGTAACGGCAGCAATTCTGGTCAGAATCGATTTAAATAAATTTTGTATTGATTTCGTGGTTCCACGCGTTTTCAATGCTTTCCTTTAATATTTCTTATTTTTAGGTTTAACTTTTTTTTCACGTTTTTTCTTCATGATTATCCACAAGTTTTTTTATGGAATATAAATGGTGACTGTCCCCTGGCCGTAGTAACATTAAGATCCCCTTAGAAGATGATAACTGAATTTCCTGTTAAAAAATACAATTCTAAATTAAAATGTGCTAGAATTTCAAGTTGAAAGTTGGCTTAAACCAATTAATATGAGTAGTTACAGTTTTGGCTATGTGGCTTGGAGCGGAATCGTTTTGAAAAATGAAAAAACCCTACAACGCAACAGGTGGTATGTCATTGTTGGTATCAAACTATCTTCCAAACTTTTTTGTATATTTTTCGGCACTAACTGTCCACATCAATAAAATTCAGTTGATTAATTCTAAATTAAGAAAAACATGCCAGATCATGACACTTTCTAGGTGCTTCACTGTTCTGAATATGCAGTTTTCAAGAAATCGTGTGAACGACGCACACTGGGGCCATATATAGGGCGCTCGCGCTCAAAACTCCAAAAAGCGGTTTTTTCGTTTTATAAATTTATTTTAAATAATAAACTAAAAGATAAAGTTATAATTGAATTAAAAAAGGCATATTTTTTTATTAATGGTAGATTTTAATTTAATAAATAATAATGTACTTATATTATATGAGGCTATGAGAGCAAAAGTGGCCTAACCCACAAAATATAAAACAATCTAATTTAGTAATTTTTTGCAACTATAACGCCATCTGGTGGTGTTAATGTGTTTGAAAAATTGGTTCACATTGCACCACCATGTGAACCAATTTTTCAAACACATTAACACCTTGTTGATGGCGTTATAGTTGCCAAAAATTACTAAATCAGATTTTTTTATATTTTGTGGGTTAGGCCACTTTTGCTCTCATAGCCTCATATATTTAATATAAAACTTTCTTTGGCCGAATTATCTTAATGATAAACAAAATGTGTAGAACTACATATTGAATAATTTAATAAATACATAAAAGTAATAAAATTTACATAATATGTACCTATAGTATAAAAATAATAAAATGTTGTAGGTACAAATATTTCGCACAATATCTACAGATAAAACAATAATATATAAACAAATAGCATTTAACATATTTTAAGTATCAATCATATTTTTAGGATTATAATTAATGAATAACTATGTAATATTTTTTTACATGATGTCTTTAAATTGGTTATTTAATATTCAAGTTACTTTGAAGAATCATTTCAAATTTTTATATTGAATCAATATAAGTTTTACCTGATCCCCTAAAAAAAGTTTATTATGGGTCTAATCAGAATTATCCGAATTTGTAATGTATAGCTAGATGTAATGTGGCATGTAATGTCGTTTAAGCTAGATGGTCCAATTGTTAACATGCCACAAACATCGGGGTCGAATTAATATTAATTAATTTTGTTTTTTGTGTTGGCATTTTTCTGAGGTTAGCTATCAATTATCAGATATTAGATCAGACTAGTTATTAGATATTAGCAGCCGATTAAAAACGTCATTAATTTTATGAAATCTAGAAGTCTTCCTACTAGATTGTTCACAATAAGCATTAAAATCTTTTAGGATTGATCCTTCTATACCATCATGCGTACCTCAAGTGACTTAAAATCTTTGTTGCGGGCCTTTCACTAAATTCAAAATTTTCAATATTTTAATTTTGCGCAAGGGAATTGCACTTTTGCTTTCACATCTATATTTACAAAGGCTTCTGTTATCATACCACAATGACAGTTTTGCAATTCCCTTGCGCAAAATTGAATTAATCAGATTTAAGTTTTAAGAATTTAAATATTGAATTTCATCCTTAATATTTTATTTATTAATATTTTATATTATATACCTTCACTTGAATACCATATAGTATGACTTGAGATATAAAACTTTAAAAGAAAAAAAAAATTAGCGTATTGAAATGCTTTGCAGTTTACAATCGACTGAATAATGCTCTCTAATAATCCGCGACATAAAACGGATTAAAACATTGAAAGGAAACAAACAGAAGCGAGAGCTGTTTACTAGTTGATTTGCCATATTATGTAGATTATTTTAGCCACAAAAAAATGTAAAAATACCCAAAAATCAAACATAGAGTTTTGAGCGGTGTTAGTGAGGAGATGGCCCCAGTGTGCGACGTCGTACATAGAAAGCACCATCACTACTAAAGGTGACAAATTTGCTTTCATAACTCTAAAAACATTACTTTTTGCCTGTCTTCTGCTGTCCAGTTTTGGTATTGTTTCGCCCAATTCATACGTGATTACTATACATTTTTTTTTTATTGAGAAATAGATTTTTAGGTTGTCAACCTGCAGTTTCTCTACTTACAAGGGGACGTTTTGAGTTGTAACTCACAGATTTGAATGCCAATTTTTGTGTGGGTAGTAGGGATCTATAATAGTGAACAACTAGAGTTATAGCCAAAAATGAGCACTAGGAACCGAGAAAAAAATATAAAATATGAATATCGCAATTTTTTTTTTTCTTAGCTCTCAGTCAAGATAGTGAAATGATTTTTTCACGTTTAACTACAGTTATGTATGCTATTTGTTATAAAAATACTTCCGTTATGCTCAAAACACTACCCGGCTTTATGGTCCTCAAAAACTAAAAAAAATGCAAAATTCCAAAGAAATCCGCTGTAAATCAGTGGAATTTGTTTTTCATGAATAACTGACCTCAAATCTCGATTTATTGCACCATAAAACCCTTATATGTGATTAAAAAATATTAATTTTTTACCCATTTTTAAGGAGGTTAAAATTTTGAAGTTGAGATTTCATCTATTACTAATCAACTGATTAGTAATGACATCACTAGAATCAGCATACATTACTCTAGATTTTAATGGGCAAAAACTGATGTGAATGAAAAAATCCGAGGTCAGCTATAACTTGAGATATCCTGTTATAAGGGGAAATCCTGGGCTAAACTATGCAGTTTTACGGCTCCTAGGTGACCTTAAAATTAGATAGCACAAATTATTTACATTGGTCCCAACTACCACACACACATTCAAATCTGTGAGTTACAACTCTAAACGTCCCCTTGTTAGACTGGCCGGATTGCTACCTGCCTGTTCTCTGGATATTTCCTTGGCAGTTTTAAAGCGATCCTCTAAGGACAAACACATCATCAAGCGGTCAAATCGGTGAACCGTTTTTCTTTTCTTTCCAGGTGCCTTGAGAAAGATTTTCAATACTCTGACCATATTTGATTGTTGATACCCTATCCTTTTTGGCATTTCTCGAGAAGATTCTTCCACTTCATGAAACGTCACTCTTTCATTTTTTTCTGACGATGACAGTTGCTTGAAATTCGACATAACTCCACATTTTACCCAGACAGAAATTAAAACTGAACTAAAAAACATTATTTGAATTTGTTCATATCTCAATAATGTGAACAAAAATAAAAACATTCAATAAGATCAGCGTTAGTAACTTAGTGAGAAGTGCTGCAATTTCTATGACCACAACTGTGTTTGAGATATTAATAGAAATTTACATATTAATTACATAATCTTTATTTATGAGATATGAAGGCCATTGTTAGTTTCTAACGTTCATTATAAAATTATATCTTGAAAAAGGCTAGTTAATAATTTGTGATTTTTTAATAAATATTATAAAAATGGTTAAATTTAAGAGCGTCATGAGATATGACTCATATCAGTAGTAGTGACTTAATTATGAACATAATTTAAAATATCTGTGATTTTTATATATATATATATATATATATATATATATATATATATATATATATATATATATATATATATATATATATATATATATATAAAGGGGTGTGGCTGTGTCTTGGACACGACCGTGTGTGGCTGTGTCTTGGACACGGCCGTGTGTTGTGCGTGAATACGTTTATGTAACGTATTTAGGATAAAAGCAAGAAAACAAATAATTATTGTATTACGATGTAACTTTATTAATTATTGGTCTGTGATACGAAAAATTCCGACGAAATGGAATGCAAGATACTTCGAGATTTCTGGTAAACGTTATATCAATAGAGGTATTACCTACCGTTGTTGGAGAAGTTTCAATATAACATAAATTTAACTAGCTGAGCATGAAATCGGGCAATGAGCGGTTTTGTAAGACATCAACATTAAATTTTTCTACTATCATAACTGGTTTAGTAAGATCAGGCTCGTAATCGAGAATAATTTTAGTGACGTTATTGGAATATTTTAACAACGATCGTAACATAAAGAGTTTAATTTCTGCTTACGCTTTGCCCGGGTGGATATAAACACACCCGTGTGCGAATCCGATGTCACTGGCCTTTACGTTTACTAGAAAGACATCACCAGGTTTTGCATCTTTCATTTTCAAATAGATATTCTAAATGTCAATGTTAACTCTATTACAATCAGTAAAGCTATTGATGTATATATGGCGACTTCACCGGCTTTGCGACTTGATGATGATGAAACCGCTACCGTTGACGTAGTTGCAATCTCATCTCAGATCAAAGCTAGGCACATTCACTAAGATGGAATTTTTCATCCAAGTTTCGCTGATTGCGAACTAATCAGATCGTTTGATGATTGTATCGGTAAAGATGTCTTCTGAGTGCATAATACTGGCAAACTTTGGTGGTAATAAGTATAAAACAATGCTGATAAGGAACTTTTGCGTTCCCGACACTGCTTGACTCGGTCATATGGTGTTTTATTATTAACATTAGATTGCTCTTGAGAAGCCCTTTCGAACCGTATAAGATCTTTGTATTTTGTTTTGGTTTTTCGACGCGTATATGCCGCCTTTATATTTTTTTAATAATATTTTTTTATTCTAACGCCTTATTATATTTACTGTCACTACTTTAAACTAATGCTTTAAATACAATCGATAGATTTTGACGTCAGCTGACGATTAAATCTTAAACGAACACCGTAGCTTCTCCATTTTTTTTTTGTGTGTGTTCTACAGGGATTAGTGGAACATAGTTAAAGGATACTGTAGGACAGGAGTCTCCAAGTTAAAAGTTATTTTAAGTAAAAATCTTACGAATCTGGATACGTAGCAAAATAAACTCAAAATTGCGGCTTTCTCCCTTCCACCGCGCGCGATGTCTCACTGTTTTCGCTTATCGTAACCAATTCTTTGATCCTTTGGCTATCCAGTGGTATAATTTAATTTTAGATATAGAGGATAGATTCGAAACTACAACGCCAATATGTATCCCCCGATTTTGTTATCATTAGGTTTTTGTATTGACCCCATATGGTGGCAAATTTAAAGACGTATTCACGTCAAAAAGTGAAAAATTTGAAGTTTGTTGGCGGTAGATATAGCAAAGAGAGGAGAAGATTGGGGCTGTGACAGTTATAGATGCCGCATTGCATCACTATGCAAATTCTTGCTGAGGGCCCTGATGGATTGCCCCTCGCTCCCTTCTCTTTTAATTAAATCTTGTAATTGTTTCAACTCTTTGCCGCTAGCCCTTAGTTTGTCATTGTCGTTTTAACTCCTCCGTCTCTTAGTCAAGAAGGGGTTGAAACGGTATTCGGACAAGTGTTAATGGAAACGAGAAGTGAAGTACATGGAAACCGAAGTCTAAAAGTATTCAATAACAGTTTAATAGGAAAATATAAGTAAATATTCTCATTTTATATTCCGGAAAAAAAAACAATAAAAACCAGTTTTTACACGTCGCACAGTGCTTCGGACATAGAGTGAGGGTGGACAAAATTCACAAACCGTTAAAATCTTATAGAAAATTACACGCTGAACAAAAAAGTTCCTATATACATGGGCCCGGAAATGTACCTATAAAAAGTTATGGCAAGATAATTATAAAAAATAAAAGTTTTTTTTTTCTATTTTCTATAGTACCAAGACGGAATACATGGAGACTTCAAGATGCCTACAAGGATATGGAAATGAAGAAGTACAAATTAATGGGCACAGATATAGGCGCTGCAACACTTTTAAGTACTTAGGATCTCTAATAACAGAAAAAAAAAAAATCATATGAAATTAGAGATCAAAGCAAGAATAGCGGCTGGCAGCAAATGCCTTTTGCCCTGAAATTTATGGCAGTGAAGTGTCTCGATCTGCCAAAATTGCGGTCTACAAAACTGTAATAAGACCAGTTGTGACTTATGGAAGCGAGTGTTTGGTGCTGACCCAAGAGAATGAGAGGTTGCTGAGGATTTGGGAAAGGAAGGTCCTCAGAAAAATCTTCGGTCCGGTGAATAACCACGGGAATTGGAGAATAAGAACAAACCTGGAGCTGGAACAATTGTTCGGTGAACCCAACATAATTTCAATAGTCAAAGCAGGCAGATTAAGGTGGCTCGGCCATGTGCAAAGGATGGCGGAAGATAGACTTCCAAAAATGGTGATGAACGGCAGGCCGGAAGGAAAAAGGTTGAGAGGAAGGCCAAGGCTGAGATGTCTGGACAACGTTCAAGATGACCTGCGAAAACTGGGTGTGAATGGTTGGAGGAGGAAGGCGGAAGATAGACAGGAATGGCTGCCTGAACTTAGTGAAGCCAAGGTCCGACCAGGACTGTTGCGCTCTATTACAAATAAAAAATAGTAGCAAAATGAAATTTTTGGTGCAAGTTTTTAATACTAGCGTAAATTTTGCATTTCGAGCAGCATTAGGGTGTGATTGCGTTAATGAAGAAGATATGATTTTTTTTTTTTTTTTTTTTTTTTTTTTAAATATTCGTCTTCTTTGATGTAGCCCCGCAAATGGAACACATAAACGTGGCGTTTGTTCTAGATCAAATGTTGGTAATACTACCAAGCAGCATTTTGAACATGAAACTAAACGTGTTAATTCCATCGCTTTATTTAAAATTTAATTTCAAAGGTTTGGAGTTGGCAAATTTAATCTTTCATTGCCTTTTTCTCGTCACACATTAGATCTGCAATTTCTTTTTCTTTTTTTTTTAATTAATTTTATGAGTCTGTAATATAAGGTAGACTATGAACACAGATTTACCTATACGTCTTTTCCATTTCTAACTTCTATCAACTTCATTTTCACCATAGCTATTAAAAAAAGATATTCATTAGTGCAAAATGCATTTTTAAACATTTATTTACAATGGTTAAGACCGATTTCTGTTATCGGATCCCCATTCACATTCAAGTTCGATCTCATTACCTTTCTCCAAACTTGCAATTTTTATACACTCTGCTCCGTAGTTGCAACAGTTCTTTTAAATTTACCCTAGCGCTAACTTCACCAGCTATAATATTATTAAAAAATAAGGAATTTTTCGTCAAAGTTAAGGAACAGAGACTGGGAAAGCAGACCATATACCATATTTCCTATCAGACAAACATAAATCCATGAAAAAAGGTAGTGCTTGAAGTGGTCTCATCTATTTCGTTCTTCAACAAGAATTGTCCAGACATCTCTGCAGTAAAACGTAATTCAACAGACGACGTGTTAAGAACAAGATCCTTTTACCCACCTTTTTGTTTTTTAGTTTTATTGGAAAATTCTTAGAAAAGGATTTCCGGTCTTCCGCGTGTTCGGCTTGGTCCTGGATTTAATGCTCTGATTTCGTGAATAGTTGGCATTGAAGGTCCTGTTAAAGTCAAGAGGTATATCTTCGACAAAATATATTACGACTCCTGTCGACCTTAATCAATTTGAAACAAAATACCCGACTAATTGCAGATATTTCTCTTCCCAATCTGTAGTGAGACTCTTCCAAGTCCTTAAACGAATGTAGTTTATCAGTGACTACAGCTATCCGATCTGAATTTTAGTGGAAAAAGTTTAGCAAACTGGCCATTGGTCATGCTGTCGTTTTTTAAACAACAAAAAATAATAAAACAGTCCGAGCGCAGGCAGGCGCAGTTAAAGTTCACGGCAAATCAAAGCCTATATACCAAGCAACAAGAATATGCAAAAACTACAAAAGGATATTTAAGGATTTTTTTAAAAGCCTCTTCAAAGTTTGAATAATTTTCAAACTTGTCACCGAAACTTGACAATTTGCACGCATGCAATGGATATAATAAGTGATCAGCTTACCAATTAATGTAGTATATTTTAAAATAGATACCTTGACCTGTATATTGCATCGTTGAAAATGGTTATTTTCTCTCCAATGAGACGTTAATGGAACTAAATATAATTTGCGGCTAATATGATATAAATCGCGAAACGAAAATATTCCTGAAGTTTTTCGATTATATTGACTTAAACGAATACGTAAACAATGAGATAATCATACTAAACAGTTGTCTAAGGTATATTTAAGAATATCAAAAGGTAGACAGCTCGATAAAAAATACTTCGATTTTTTATTTTTGTCCATTGGCGAAGCACTGTGCGTCGTTACAGACTACTTTAACATTTACTAGACAAACGTTCAAAGCTCCCAATTAATAACAAAAGACGTATTTACAAAACTGTGAGTAGACCTATTTAGACGTACGGAGTTGAATCATCAATAATCTTATCCATAAAGATCTTAATGTTCCATATGTTGCTGAGTTAGCCCAAACCAGATACCTATCCTTTCATAGTAAGCTTCATACCCCCTCAAATCCACTAGTTTCTCAACTTGCTTCCCACTCCATTCCCGATAATCCTACAAGCTGTTTAAAAAGAAGATGGCCTAGAGATCTTCTAGTGTAGAATTTTTGTTAAAGTTCTTCTGGTGAGTAGTTTTTTTTTCAAGTTTTGACATGTTATAATAATCGTTATCGACACATTTACTTGATGTATGTATTTGTACAGTTGTAAATTTCAAAAATTTATTTTTTAAAAATTAAATACAAAAAAAGATGTTAAAAAAAAATTATTTCACTCTAGAAAAATATGTTTCAATCAAAATTTAAAGCTAGTTAAATTTCCTATAAAATTGTTTATATACACATTAGTCGAACTTCCAACCTTTTTCGAGATATACGTTATTTGAAAATTGATAATTTTCTCAAGAAAATAGTTTTTACTTCACATTTTGTCAAATAATTGCTTCTACCGCCTTCCACGATCTTTTTTAGAAAAAATGGCATGGCCAAAGTTGTAGAGCATTAAACTTACTTTAAAGTCGTATATACGTTTCTGGCATTTTAAGCAAAGTTTTTACAAAACGTGAGGTAAACATTATTATTTTTTCGAAAATTATCGATTTTTAATAACGTCACAAAAATCGTTGAAAGGAAATTAAATAATCTTTCATTTTTAATTGAAACAGATTGGTCCAGACTCCACCGTGCTCGAGATATAATCGAAAAACCTAAAAATGGGACCTTCGGGATTATACGTTACTTTTTGTCAAACATTTGCTTCTAGTGCCTTTCACGACCTTTTCTCAGAAAAAGTTTTTAAAATAAAAATTAAACTTTGATAGGGTATTAAATTTTGATGTAATTGTATATATTCTTTTCCGGCACTTGAAGCAAATGTTTGACAAAAAGTGTGGTAAACATTTTTTTTCTCAAAACTTATTTATTTTTAATATCATATATCTCGAAAACCATTGAAAGTTCGACAAATATGTATATAAACAATTTAGTAGGAAATATAATTAGCTTTAATTCTGATTCGTAGCATATTTTGCTAGAGCCCACCGTTTTCAAGAAATAATCGAAACACCCAAAAATATGACCTTCTCCACTCTAAGTTCATCTACTAGGAGCGTGGACTTTTAGTATGTTAACCTTCTAACTACTCCTGACAAAGCTGTGAAGTAAAACATTATCGCATATTTCATGGACTCTACAATATTTTTATTGACTGGAGCATAAAATCAATCAGCAATATTGGTTAAAATTGTTTCACGATGTGGAAACAGTAAAATAGGTTTTTACCTAAGGATGGTAAAAGTAGTTTTCTTAAATAAGTTGTAAAGTGTAATAAAGTAACAAAGGAGTTTAGTACTGGATTTTGAAGATATTGAATTTGTTTTAAAGTTGATCTTTTTAATAGTATCGAAAAAGGATCGGGTAGCTATAGTTTGTGTAATTGAATGGGTCCGCCGAAAAATGTTGTTTGGGACAAACATAAAATTTTGATTAATCAGACAAAAAAAAAATTATAATCTAAAGTTTTTGTTAGTTTTGTAGGTTAGATTTTATATTAAAGTTGAGCTTTGGGGCTCCACTATACCATCCAATTCAACTCGTATCCAATCCTTACAATCCAAAATCCTTAGAAAAATCTTAAATGCTCCTTACTTCGTCACAAACAAAATTATTTACAAAGATCTTATTAATATTAGACTTAGCTCAAACCAGATATCTATCCTTTCATAGCAAACTCCACAATCATTCAAACCCATTAGTATAACTTGCTTCTAATTCCATTCCAGATAATCCTCCGAGGCATCTGAAAAGAAGATGGCCACGAGACCTTCTAATATAGTTAGTACCTTTATAAGTGCTGCTACCAATGGGTATACGTTACTTTGGAAATTTTGTCGCTTAGAACGTTTTTCTGCAGAGCCATTCAATTATTACCATATACAGTATCACTTCATTCATTCAACTTGTTAATTTGCCTTTCATAATTGCTTTGTGTACATTGTACTCTTTATTGCTGTTGGCGAATCTCTTGTTTACGAGGGTTCCAACCGGTCACCACCAATGTTAAGCACGTGCTGGACATCAGCGGAAGCAATCCAACCCAAGGGAGTAGGGGAAAGGAAATGAGATCCTTAGGATGAGGTATCTCGGAGAGGACAATAAACAACTCCTTGGGGTGAACTATAAAGACAGGGAGACATTAGGAGATAGTTAACCCTGGGAGTAAATTGGGTTCGGTGAGAGTGAGGGGGCGGCGAGTTGGAGGCGGTGGAGAGAGTGGGAGGGGGCAGTGAGTTGGAGGTGGACGCGGGAGCTCCAATTATTGGATTAATTGCCAAGAGAGAGGAGATGGATCGCTGGCAGCGAACGACAAGGCGTTCCCTTCGATCTACCACCGGCCATAGATCTCTCACGAGAGGCTGACCCTTTGCCGGACATTCACAAATCTCTCGGTTCCCCTTCGGGCTTAATGGACTGTCCACCTAATGGTAGCCTATTAGAATAGTCTAATAGCCACCCTGGACCTTTTTCACATTCGGATTAAAGGCAAACACAACCGCCCACAAGAACCGTACACATAAATAACGGCGAATATGTTCTAGTTGAATGCTCGTGGCATTGGTAATACTCTCGAGTCCAAGAAGGTCAGCTTTGAGATTCCATTCACTCTTCAATCTTGTATTTTAATTAAAAGTCTTGAATAACTAAAGACATATTGTATCCTGTAGCATAACTCCCTTCGAATTTCGTTTCAGTGAAATCATATTTTAATACGAATAACATTACATTATAAAAAAGAAGTAATCTATAAATCAATCGTTATAAAAGAACAAAAAATTACAAAATACTAATTTTTGGGACAGACGAAAAACACACTTTAAACTCACGTGTTCTCGGGTTGGTTTTAAACAATTTCAATTCTTGCATAAGCCGTAAATTTCTATTTTGTTGTTGGATATAACAGGTTTTGTTTTGAAAGTCACTACAAAAATTAATTATTCGTTCATTCATAACAATTTTATTTATTTTAAAAGATTTATTATATTTTATATTATGTACAGGGTGTTCGGAAGATCGTTGGCAAAAAGTTATCTCGGGTAGGGATGTTCACTTTAAACCTATTTAAGGTCACTTAACTATATACAAAGTCTTACGGTTTTTTTTATGAATTGTTTTGAAAAAATTGTCAAAACCAAAAATTTATGCCTAATAACTTCGTTGTTTACTGATATATCAACGCCATTTATTTTGTTGTGATTACTTATACATAGTCCATGTAAAATAAAAAAGATTTGATACAAAAAACAAATTAAAAAAACAAAAAAAACAAGTTAACTCTTGTTATAGGAAAAAAAAAAATTAAGAACTTCAAGTTTAGGTAAAAAAAAAAAGAAAAAAAAAAAGTAAGTGGAACAGCCAAATCCAAATTATTTTAAGACTAGACCTATACTTGAAGTTCTTAATTTTGTCTTTAACAAGATTTAATTATCTCCCTTTTTTTTTTTTTTTTTTTTTTTTTTTTTTTTTGTATCAAATCTTTTTTATTTTACTTGGAAAATGTATTAGTAATTCCAGCAGAAAAAGTGGCGTTGATATATCTGTAAACAACGAAGTTATAAGGCACAAATGTTTGGTTTTGGCCATTTTTTCCAAAAAAATTATTAAAAAAATTATAAAAGTGTATTTTATAAAGCAAATTACTCCTCAGCATATATTGTAAAAACATGTAACAAGTTTTATTATTATGGTCCCATCCTCAGACTTCAAAACTATCAGTTGGTGTTAACACACCGTGTCATTTACATGGTCATATGTAAATATGTGTAATCATATTTTATTTTATTTTTTGTTTGTTTTAAATATTTCACCATTTTAAAACATATTTATGGTGATACGAATCAATATAATAATTGACCCCATTGGTAAAAGGTATTAACTCATTTTTATTAAAATGTTCAGAAGAAGCATTTTCGCGTTACTGTTTTTAACTTTTCTAGACGTTAGTATTTTCTTTATAAAAGTGTTTCTATTTATCTTCCATTGTTTATTGTGATCATGTGCCTAACATTACTCAAACGTTTTTAAATAAATCTGTTAGTAGCTCGTTGCCAAAGTAAAAAAATCATTCTCTTGAGTTGACTCCTTCCTTTAAAGCGTAATTTAAATTAATTAAAGCTAATTCGTACTAAAACGGTACCTACAGCTGAGAACAATACCATGTTCCCTCTTTCCGTTACCTTTAATCCCTGTCCCTTTGTCAGATCTTTCCTGATCCTAAAACGACAGACAAAAGTAGCATGGCATGAAAGTTGGCTACGAATCGACAATTTTAACAAACCCTAAACGATAAGACCCACACCAGGACCATGGAGGGAAGAACAAATTATATTTATAAGACTAGGAATATGTCAAAGACTCAAAACTAAAAACTAACCCACACATACTTACTAAAAGATAAGCCCTCCCCCCCCCCCCCCAAAAAAAAAAAATTCAAGAAATGTCAAGTAAATCTGACAATACAACACATTCTTATGAAATGTACTAAATACCAAAAGACAAGATAATAGTCTAACAATTCAAGACATTTCAAATAAACTTGACACGATTACATGTTAACATACAGAAAACTGAATCAAAGGTAAGCGAAAAAAATAAATAGAAATCATATTGTTGATGATTTCCGCTGTCCATATTAATACCTTCAATGACATTAAATACAAAATGTGCATTTATTCACACGTGTAATTATTTTTTTGGACTAAAATCTAAAAGTGATTCATCTAAGCATTGATATTTACATTAGACTCAGAATTTCATTTTAAAACGGAACCTGCAAAAAAAAAAAAAAAAAAAAAAATGCACATAATGGGAATTGGCAATTTCACCGACGCTCAGTGCTTCGTTAATGGACAAAAATCAAAACTCGAAGTATTTTTTATGGAACTGTTTACCTTTTGGTATTCTTAAATAAACCATAGAAAACTGTTTAAGTATGATTATCTCATTGTTTACATATTCGTTTAAGTCAACACAATCGAAAAACTTCAGAAGTATTATTTTTTTTTTCGATTTTATAAAAAAATTCATTTTGCTACCATAAAAAAATACAAGAAAAAAAAAGTATGACTATCATTGACGGTCAAGGAGACAATCCCTACATATTTTTTTTTTTTTTTTATAAAAACATTGAGTCAGCACCGCATTGTTGCCATCGGCACTATATTTTTTTTTTCCATTAAAAAGAAAACCCATTTTTTTTTCTTGTCAAGAGCGAATCCTCGATAATAGAAGAATGAGAAGACCGGATTAATTTATTCTTTGGATCCGATCGAAGCCGCCCACAACTCAGAAAGTACACAAGTTCTAAAAGTAAAGTTGTGCCTCAGCTTGGCCACTCAGGCCATTGTCGATTCTCGCTGCGGAGGAAGATAGAACCCAATAAGCCAACTCCAGTTCCAGATGTGGCTAAGACAGAAGGACGTTAGTAATAGTTAGCCCTCGCCAAATTGGGTTCCTCTTCCACACGTAGGGTCTTCCTAACTTGATCCAGCAGAGTACGCTTAATTTTAAGTAGGGGGAGTGCACTTCCCAATTAGAAAAGTCTCCGATTCGTTAATAAGTTCTTCTTAAAAAAAAAAAAAAAAAGAAAAACTTAGGACTCAACTGTATAAACAAATCTTTGATTTATTTATTTATTGATATTTTCAACTGTACAAAATAATATACATCACGTATATGTGTTGATAGTGAATACAATGGCGTGTAAATAACTTGTTAAGAACTCACTGGTAGCACTTCAATAAAAAATCTACACTAAAAGGTCTCTAGTCCATCTTCTTTTCAGACGCCTCGGAGGATTATCGGGAATGAAGTGGGAAGCAAGTTGAGGAACTAAAGGATTTGAGTGGTTATGGAGCTTACTATGAAAGGATAGGTATCTGGTTTGGGCTAACTCAGCAACATATGGACCATAAAGATTTTTGATAATATCTTGAAAACGGTTGACTCTAGAAAAATTTGTTTCGAATAAACATAAAAGCTAATTAAATTTCCTTTAAAATTGATTATATATAAATTTGTCGTAATAGTACCTTCCACAATCGTTTCTCAGAAAAATCTTGGAAGAAGGTCCCACTTTTGCTTTTTTTCGATTATTTTTGAAAACAGTGGGCTCTAGAAACATATGTTACAAATTAAAGCTGATAAAATTTCTTAGACAATTGTTTATATAAATATTTGTCGAACTTTAATGGTTTTCGAGATATACGTTGTTGAAAATCGGTGATTTTCAGGAAAAAAAACAAATTTTACCTCACTTTTTGTTCAATATTTGCTTGTAGTACCTTCCACGATCGTTACTCACAAGGGGACGTTTGCAGTTGTAACTCACAGATTTGAATGCCGATTTGTTTGTAGGTAGTAGGGACCTATAATAGTGCAAAACTAGAGTTATAGCCGCCAATGGGCATAAGGAGCCGAGAAAAAAAAAAAAAATATGAAAATCACGTTTTATTTTTTTTCTCAGCTCTCAGTCAAGACAGAGAAATGATTCTTTCACGTTTAATTGCAATTATGTAAGGTTTATGATATAAAAATACTTACGTTATGCTAAACACACCACACGGCTTTAGGGTGCTCAAAAACTCTAAAAAAATGACAAAATTCCAAGGAAATCCGCTGTAAATCAGTGGAAACTTTTTTTTTATGAAAAACTGACCTCAAATCTCGATTTAACACACCATAAAACTCTTGGATGTGTAATTTCATCAAAATCAAAAAATATTGATTTTTTACCCCTTTCGAGGAGGTTAAAATTTTGAAGTTGAGATTTCATCAACATTTTCTACCGGCCATAACAAATGCTGTGTTCAACTGATTGCAATCAGTACAATAGTATGCGTATAGCATCACTAGATGTGAATGATCAAAATACATTCTGCTTTTTTCAATAGGGGATCCATGCCTATAACATTGGATTTACTCTCGATTTAAGTGGACAAAAATTGATGTGAATGAAAAAATCCAAGGTCAGCTATAACTTGAGATATTTCAATAAGGGGAAATCCTACAACCTCCGGATTTGGGCTAAACTATGCAGTTTTAAGGCTTCTAGCTGAGGAAAATTTTGTAACTAAAAAGTGATATTATTTTCATATTCCTCATCTCAAAAAACATGTAGAAACTTAATTTTGTCGAAATCAAAAATAATTTTTTTTTACCTTTAAAATTTTGTAGGATTTTAGAAGGCCAGGGCTGTCAATTTCTGAAAAAATGTAAATAATTTGCGCTATCTCACATATTTCGCAACTGATTAAGACGAAATTTTAAGGTTATCTAGAAGCCTTAAAACTGCATAGTTTAGCCCAAATCCGGAGGTTGTAGGATTTCCCCTTATTGAAATATCTCAAGTTGTAGCTGACCTTGGATTTTTTCATTCACATCAGTTTTTGTCCACTAAAATCGGGAGTAAATCCAATGTTATAGGCATGGATAAAAAGCAGAATGTATGCTGATTCTAGTGATGCTATTACTATTGCAATCAGTTGAACACAGCAGTTGTTGTGGCCTGTAGAAATTGTTGATGAAATCTCAACTTCAAAATTTGAACCTCCTCGAAAGGGGTAAAAAATTAATATTTTTTGATTTTGATGAAATTTCACATATAAGGGTTTTATGGTGCGTTAAATCGAAATGTGAGGTCAGTTGCTCATGAAAAAAAAAGTTTCCACTGATTTACAGCGGATTTCCTTGGAATTTTGTCATTTTTTTGAAGTTTTTGAGCACCCTAAAGCCAGGTAGTGTCTTGAGCATAACAAAATTATTTTTATTAAAAATAACATACACAACTGCAATTGAACGTGAAAGAATCATTTCTCTATCTTGACTGAGAGCTGAGAAAAAAAAATAAAACGTGATTTTCATATTTTATTTTTTTTCTCGGCTCCTAATTGCCATTGGCGGCTATAACTCTAGTTTTGCACTATTATAGGTCCCTACTACCCACACACAAATCGGCATTCAAATCTGTGAGTTACAACTGCAAACGTCCCCTTGTCAGATAAAATGTCAGAATCTAAATTGTAGAGCATTAAATCTACTTTAATTTCGTATTTAAGTTTCTGGCATTTCTCTTCCTCCCCCCCCCCCCACCGATAGCTCAACCCCCAGGGGCGGGGACTTTTAGTATGTTTACCTTCTAACTATTCCTAACCTAAATCAAAAATAATCTCATATTTCTTGCAATCTATATCCCTCATTCCAGCACTCATTGACTATTAGGCCCTAGCTATACATGTTATAAAACAAAAGCCTAGAGCATGTCAAACTACGCTTAACTCCCTCGCGTTCCTCCAAACCGCATCACTTTTGACCAACTAGGCTACGGGTAAAACTTGTTCCGTGTTAAGAAATATCTATTTTAATTCCCGTTCTATATTTAGCAACAAACGCCTCGACTCAAGACGAGGACCCTCTCGATACCCGATTATAAAGACACACAAGAGGTTGCCCCATTTATTAGCGGACGGCGGACGATATTCCTGTTCAGATATCACGAGTCCTTTAGAGCCCTGGAGAGGAAATAGGAAATAGTGTAACAGATGTCCCTCGGTCCAGGAATACTCCGGCATTAGGCTATCAGCTGGTGCTTGAAGATTTCTATTCCTGGAGCTGGGGAAGAGACTCGGATGGTTTGTTGTCAGTATCACAGAGATAAGTGCGAGATAGTCAAGTCCACTACTGGCGTCCAGCCAGCCGCCTACGTCATTCGGTCTTTGGGCACTTCACTCAGGGTAAACATGTCGCCTTCCTCTTATAATCCTACATTTTTACTTTTTTTTTTGCATTACTTGAATACAATATGTCATTTATTTAGACTTAAACATTTCCAATATATTAATAAAATAAAACCTGTAACGCTTCAACCAAAGAAGGGTCTTAGGTTCAGTATTTGGTAAGAAAGTATTTTTTCGTCACCAATCGTTGTACTGGTAGGTGATATGATCAGGCTTCTCGCTCAAACACCAGGGTTACCCCCAATTAATAGTACCCACTTTGTAGAGGCTAAGTGTGCCCCAGAAGGGTCTACAGACCACAAAGTCGATCCACGGGCTAAGAAAAAGAAGTTAAATCTTCTGTTCCCAGGCACGAACTCGGACCCCACAGGAGTTCTGTGCCTCAAACACTGAACTACCCTTAAAATGTTCATACGAGGGAAAAATCCAATTTTTTTGTCAAACATATAACATTTTTTGATTAATTCTAACCTAGCCTTCTTCTAAAATTCATGCTTATTTTTTGACTGCACAACATATTAATAAAATGTAATAATTATTTTATTTTTTTACATCTTCAAATCTCTAAAAAATAGCGCTTGGTAGAATTGTTTTTAAATATTGATTCTCTATTAGACAAACGATCAAATCTCCCAATCCATTACAAAAGAATTTACATGACAGTGATTAGACCTATTTGGACGTACGCAGTTGAGCTTTGATGTTATTTTTTAGAATTAAAAAAAAACCGATTTCAAGATTGAACCTTTGGGGCTCCACTAAACCATCCAATTCATCTCGTATCCAATCCTTACAATCCAAAATGCTTCGAAAAATCCTAAATGCCCCTTACTTTGCTACCAATAAACTTATCCATAAAGACCTTAATGTTCCATAAGTTGCCGAGTTAGCCCACACCAGATACCTATCGTTTCATCGTAAGCTCCATAACCACTCAAATCCATTAGTTTCTCAACTTGCTTCCCACTCCAGTGGGAAGCATTCCCAATAATCCTCCGAGGCGTCTGAAAAGAAGAAGGCCTTGAGATCTTCGAGTGTAGAATTTTTATTGAAGTGCTACTGATGAGTAGTTCATTTCAAGTTTTAACATGTTATTATTTTCGTTGTCAGCGCATTTACTTAATATGTGTATTTATGCAGTTGTAAATTTCAATATATTGATATATAGAAAAAAAAAATTGATTCTATGGCATTCTAAATTCAATGGTAAGAAACGGATACAATTTTTCCGGAAATTTGCCTTTACTGTCTATATTTCCGCTCCATATATCATTATGCTCAATACAATTATTTTAAATATATCTAATTTCATTTTGGTAATGGAAGTTCTACTCCACAATATTTAATATAGCGTGTAAATAACTTTTTCCCTGTCTGTCGTTCTCTTTTTAATATTCATATCATTGTAACTATTCGTGTTTCTTAATATAAGGATTTTTTTTTTTCTTTGGCGAGATATTTTTGTATTTATTTTAATTTTACATTTTTAACACCATTCTTGAAGGTTTAGGATATGGGATTGGAGTGTTTGGGAGGCAATGAAGGGATCATTGCTTACTGAAAGTACACATGTGTCATCAGCGTGGTGAGGACAGTGGTAGGATGAGTTGAGATGTCAGATGTATACACTATGTAGAGAATATAGGCTGTAAATAACTTTTTTGCTATCTGCCATTCCATTTTTAATATTCATATCGTTGCAGCTATTCATGTTTCTTAATATAAGGAATTAAAATTATAAGATGATTTTGACTATCCAACAGAGACAGAATACATTTTAAAATAATAACGTTTGTTTTTATATTTGCTTGAATTTTTTTAATACCATTGCCATTCGTGAAGCAAACTACGTCTCCGCAGAGTAGAATGTAAAAACAAGTAGCTAAGAACAGAAAAAAAAAAAACAAGAGGAAGAAGGTGCATAAGAAATGAGACACTTCTTGAACCTCACATTGGTAAACAATCTCTGCAAAGGCTCTTCTCTCATTTGTCTCTCGTGACGGAGCAAGCAATTAGGCGGAGGTCGTGGGTTCGACTCCCCACCGATCAATCTCCCGGAACACGGAGAATGTTTTTTTGTCCCGGGATGTAGTGGATTCAACAAGGGGTTGACGGATCGCGGCACTGCCTTCATTATTTTAGCGCGCCCCAGCTGTCAACCCCTCCTTCCTATTTACTCCGATATAAACAGCCGAGTATCCGTCAACTTCCTGTCACAGCTACCGCCCTATTAAAGTCTTCTTCAACCCTTGTTCATGGCTTGATACTTTTTTTTTACTTTTATCGTTTCAATCACTGTAAATGGGGAGCTATTTAACGCAATCAAACCATACAATTTTTTTTATTTTCATCCTAATTAAAACATTCTTCTAAAATTAAAAGGAAACATTGTTTGTCCTTATAAAAAAAAAAGTCTTAAGCTAAAATTAAAAAATTCTATACCAGAGGGTAGGGGAATCACGGGGAAGAAATATCACATCCCACTATGTCCAATTAATTCAGGTATAGTCTGGTCAATACAAATATTGTAGAGTTCATGAAATAAGCATTCATTTTTTCACTTCATAGCTTCGTTAACATTAGTTAGAAGATAAACATGCTAAAAGTACCCACCCATGGGGGTGAGTTAACGGTTGAAGGAGGGGGAGGGGAGACTTTCATTTTTTTTTATTTTTCGTTTAAATCTCGAAAACGGTTGACTCTAGAAAAATATGTTTCTAATAAAAATTAAACCTAATTAAATTATCTATAAAATTGATTCTATACAATTTTGTCAAAATACCAGATATGATTGAGATATACGTTATTGAATATCGGTGATTTTCAGGAAAAACAAATGTTACCACACTTTTTGTCAAACTTTTGCTTCTAGTACCCTCCACTATCATTTCTCAGAAAAAATGACAAAATAAATGTTGTAGAGCATTTAATTTACTTTAACTTCATAAATACGTTTCTGGCACTTGAAGCAAATGTTTAACAAAAAGTGAGGTAAACATTTTTTTTAATTTGAAAATTATCGGTTTTTTAATAACGTATATCTCTAAAACCGTTGCTTTTTCGATAAATTTATATAAAATTAATTTTATAGGGAATTTAATTAGCTTTGATTTTTGATTTAAACATTTTTTTTTTTTTTAGAGTCATCCGTTTTCGAGATATAATCGAAAAAAAAAAAAAAAGTGAACTTTTTTTTCCTCCCCTACCGTTAGCTTACCCCCCAGGAGCGGAGACTTTTAGACTACCTTCTAACTTCTCCTAAGGAAGCTATGAAGTCAAAAATTATCGGATATTCCATGCACTCTACACTCCTCATTTCAGCACTCATTGACTGGTATAGTAGTTGAAAAAGAAGGATTATCTGTACAAACTTCAAGAAGGAGGAGGTTCTCAATTCGACTGGGTTTTATGTTTATTACGGGATTATTTTTTCAATTATAAATTGATATTGATGATTCTTTTTTTGATCAGTGGGCTATACTATAAAGGTTGTCCCATTAAAATTTTATTGAAATCAACTCAGCGCTTCTTAAGAACAAACAATAAATAAGAGATCACTGTTTTATATTCTTGCACTATAGATATATAGTGACCCGTTATTACATATGCAAGCGAGACATGGGTGCTAACAAAAATAAGTGAAGCGCTACTCCGAGTTTGGGAAAGAAAAATATTTAGGAAGTTATTTGGCCCAAAATATCTAAATGGCGAATGGAGGATAAGAAAAAATGATGAATTAATGTCATTGTTTGGTGAGCAAGATATAGTCGCCCAAATACAAAAGGCGAGATTAAGGTGGCTGGGACACGTGGAAAGGATGCCTAGAGATAGATTTCCTAGAAAACTGCTAAATGAAAAGCCAGAAGGTTTAAGAATGCGAGGGATGATTGAGATGGTAAGGTGACGTGGAGGAAGACCTCCGTCAGGCAGGCGTTAGAGGATGGGGCCGCAAGGCCGCGGATCGAGAAGGTTGGAGGAGGCTTATTGAGGAGGTCCTGGTCCTGCTCTAAGGAATCACGCACCGATTAAATAAATAAATAAATAATAATAATAATAAATAAAAAAATAATATATTACTACAAGATGACTAATCATTAACTCAAATAATTTATATAAATACACAAAAATACACTACACTCAAAAATTGAAAAATTGAAAATATTAACTTTTTAACCGTTATATTTACGATAATATAGCAAATGAAGTTATTTTTTAGAATTGAAACAAAAACCGATTTCAAGATTGAACCTTTGGGGCTCCACTAAACCATCCAATTCATCTTTTATCCAATCCTTACAATATAAAATCTTTCGAAAAATCCTCAATGCACCTTACTTTGTCACCAATAAACTTATCTATAAAGATCTTAACGTTCCATATGTTGCAGATTTAGCCCAAACAAGAAACCTATCCTTTCATAGTAAGCTCCATAACCACTCAAATCCCCTAATTTCTCAACTTGCTTCCCACACCATTCCTTATAATCCTCCGAGGCGTCTGAAAAGAAGATGGCCCAGAGACCTTCTAATGTAGAATTTTTAATTAAGTGCTACTGATGAATAGTTCTTTTCAAGTTTTGTCACGTTATTGTAATAGTTAACCGCACATCTACTTGATTTACTGTTGTAAATTTCAATAAATTGTTATTAAAAAAAAAAAAAAAAAAAAAAAAAAAAAAAAAAAAAAAAAAAAAAAAAAAAAAAAAAAACCTGACACCTACATGTATATACTAAAACTAAAAAGTTAAAAATTATATTTTAATTACTATGAAACAAAGAGAAGAGCGTCAAATGACAATAAGCGAAATTATAGATACATACTTGTATACATATTCAAAATTTATGATCAGTGGTTTTTGGAGTCGGTGCCAGCCAGGAAGGACAGTTTGATCCTACTTTTGCAACAAACTTTCTGCACTTTTTTACAATTACCAGCTTTCTTTCGATTTCTTTTTGTTTTGGCTGGCACCGACTCCAAAAATAACTGATTATAAGTTGTGAATACATATATACGTATCGATAATTACGTAGATTGTCCGTCAATGCTCTTTGCTTCGAAGTAATTAAAATATTATTTTTTTACTTTTTAGTTCAGGTTTGTACATGTAGGTTTAATCTTGAAGTCGGTTTTTGTTTATTATTCTAAAAATTAATTTCATTGGCTGTATTATTGGTAGAACCCCAGAAGATGTCCAGATTATCTGTATTGAAGAAGTGATGGAGGTGGTAACTGAATTCACATACCTTGGTACAGTAATCAGTAGAGCTGGTAAAGTGGATTCAGAAATATCAAGCAGAATTTCTAAGGCAAATTCTGTATACTACCATATCTGCGATTCTGTAATTGGAAAAAGAGAGGTAGGAAAAGATACAAAGCCATCTATTCAAGTCTGTTTTCTTACCAGTACTTCTCTACGGGGCGGGGAGCTGGGTTGTGAATGAGAGGCTGCAAAGCCGTGTTACTGCAGCTGAAATGAATTTCTTAGAAGAATTGCAGGGAAGACACGGAGAGACTGTGTCCGGAACGACAGGATTAGGGAGGACCTGAAAATTTTTCCGGTAAGGGAGACTCTGGAGAAAGGACAGTTGAGTTGGTACGGACATGCCTGCCGTATGGACAACCAAAGAGACCATATAAAACTATGGAAGTGAATCCGATGGGAAACAGACTAAGAGAAAGGCCAAGAACCTCCTACACCCACCAAATAGAAAGAATAGATATTCCTTGTAGAGGAAAGACTCAGGGAGAAATGAGAAATCTCGCCAGGAACAGGGAGGCATGGCATAATCTTGGAAGATAAAGAAATGGGTGGAAGATAAAGAAATGGGTGGAAGATAAAGAAATGGGTGGAAGATAAAGAAATGGGTGGAAGATAAAGAAGAAGAAGGCTGTATTATCGTAAATATAACATTGAAACACAGTGCAAAATAAGTATATGAAAGAAATTTTTAATCCTGTGACAACAACGTCACAGTTACTTGTGATGAAATATCACGAGATCCCGAAGCTATCCTCTTTTTTACGTGATAAGGATTTAGTATTTATTAATTCAAATATTGGGAGGGGTGTAAGATTATAAGTTTTTACGAAATGTTTTCATTTTTTTGTTTTATTTCAATAAGTATTACAAACTGCCTCTGAATAATATAGATGACAAAGAATCCATTCATACGCTATGTGCAATTAAATTAATATAAAAATAAAAATCCTCTAACTATACAAAATATTGATATTAAAAATAAATAAATACATCATGAAATACAAATATAAACCATATTAATAATAAAGGAGCAGAAAAAAAATTAAATAAATTACAAAGCACAATCATACTATATATACAATCTACACAAACATCCCAGGAAAACCCCAGACCATGCTTGTCCCCCATTTTACATAATAAAATACAAATTACAAACTTTGGTTGGTTAAATACGACTTTTGAAGAATAATTTATTGTCATTAAAATTATTTTCTTGGGCTATGCTAAATGCAAAAAATTGAAAATAAGGATTTTTTTTATACATTCAAGGACAAAATAAAAAAAAGAACAGCATGTTTACAATATGTTTATTTCCCATAATTACGAACTAGGAAGATTTATGGTAAACTCTGTATTAACTTCAATACTAATAGGTTGTTTACTATTGCGTAGTCTTTTACACTAATTTGATTTTTTAAATAGTTTATTTATCTTCATTAAAAAGATAAATTACCAAGGACTTCTGGACAGACCTCTTACTTGGAATCCTCATACAAGACATTTTTATTTTATTTATTTATTTATTTATTTTACATTGAAATACAATAAATTAACAATCTTAAAACAAAACATAAACTTGTGGATAAACTACACGTTGTACTAATTATTACTCGTAGCATTTCCATAAAAATTATATGTTCAAAGATCCCGTCTACACCTTCTTTTCATATGCCAAGAATAATTATCGGGAATCGAATGGAAGACATGTAAAATTAAAATAACTAGAAACAGCTGTTCAAAAGGCTCATTGAACGCAGTACTTATAATTTAAAACTTAACAATCTAAATTTTTTTTTTAACTTTTATCTTTAAATCCTGATATTCCACTAATCCCTGTTGAACAGATCCTAGGAATCCACTGGGACAATTAATCCACTTAATTACAAAAGACTCATTTACATGACTGTGATGATTAGACCTGCACGTACAGAGTTGAGTTTGGGGCTCCACTAAACCATCTAATTCATCTCGTATCCAATTCTTACAATTCAAAATCCTTCGAAAAATCCTAAATGCCCCTTACTTTGTTGCCAATAAACTTATCCATAAAGACCTTAATGTTCCATATGTTGCTGAGTTAGCCCAAACCAGGTACCTTTCCTTTCATAGGAAGCTCCGTAACCACTCAAATCCACTAGTCTCCCAACTTGGCTCACATTCAATTCCCGATAATCCTCTGTGGTGTCTGAAAAGAAGATGGCCTAGAGACCTTTTAGTATAGATTTTTATTGAAGTGCTCCTATTGAGTAGTTCTCCACAAGTTATTTACATGTCATTGTATTCACTATCAACACATCTACTAGAATTGTAAATATCAATAAATGAAGAAAAAAAAATCTTTAAATCCTCACCTGTCAAAAACATAATTGAGAAACAGCCGATCTGGTGAAATCAGATTATAAAATAAAAATTGGCATATTAGACTATGAGGAAAGATGGTGCCCAGTGGCACCCCTTCTTTGTCTTTGGTTTACTTTTATGTAAATAGGTCTCTCATCCAATTTCTTTTCAGTCTCCATAAGAGATAAGACCATACTTGAGATAAGTTTGTTTGGTTGTCCCTTTAATTTTTCATGAAACAGTCGTTAGTGTGTCCGTGTGTGTTCAATGACTGTTTGGTATGTGTAGGTCAGTGTGTATAGTTTTATTGTTAACGCACTAAGGTGCTTGTGTAATTAGTTTTTATGTCTTGGATTAAAAAGTTTGTAATCTTTTTATGTATGTCTGTTTAGTAGTTCCATAAATTTGTTGTGCGTAGGTCCATAGAGGTTTTGATAAATGTGTGTAGGTCATTAATTTTTGTCTTAAATGTAATTCCGATTTTTTTCCGATAAGTGAGTATATCAATTTCAGTCTCTTATTTAATGAAGTCCATATCTTCTTAAAGTGTCATTACTCATTCTATTATCGAATGTAAGTCCTAAATATTGTATTTTGTCCGTTTATGGAACAGGGATATTGTCAATGTAAACTGGAGGACATGTTTCGTGTCTTAGAGTAAACGTAATGTGTTGGGACTTTTGGTGATTTAGTCGTGTCTTCCAAAGTCTACAACAGCCTTCATCTACAAATTAATTCATTTATAATGGCCTTTCGATAAAATATGTTTCTGTGCATAAGTGCATATTTGAGCATATTTTTTCCATAGTGATATGTGTGTGGAAAAATACTTATGACTAGCTTTTTATTGCATTATTTTTGTTTTTAATTAAAAGATATTTGTATTTGTATTTTTGGTAATAACGATTCTGCCTGTTGAATTGATAACATTTTCTAACCTTATTAATATTGTTTTATTATTTAATAATGAAGTTAATTTTAATCATAAGGTATAGTTGACTGTGATATATATAGGAGATGTAGATAATTAGGGTAGGGAGTCATAGATATTCAGCAGATCAAAATAAAATGTTTATTTTATTTTAATTTTTAAAGCCAACGTTTCTACTTGCAATGCAAGTCTTCATCAGGGCTAGAAAAAAAGATAACAAGCAAAGAGGTATGACTACATTGTAAAAATATATGAATAAACACACACCAGAACTTATAGGAATGAGTGAGAAAAATGAATAAACATAAAATGAAAAATAAATAACTATAAGAGTAAGGATAGTAACTTAAAGGCAATATATAAAGGCCATGAGGCCAGTAAAGGCTATTGAATTGAGGCTAAAATGAGAATTAAAATGGGTGACAGTTACTTAAATGCTAATGAGTAATCTCGACAAAATAATTGGTGAACATAAGCAGTGTAGATGCTAAGTTGTTGAGATGATGAGAACAAGTTACTGAGTTAATACATAATGAGTAGATATATAATGAGTAAATACTGAGTTACTGATATATTTAGGACAGATAACTGAAATAATATCTGAAGGCAATGAAGCCAGTACAATAAATGTAAACTATTAAATTAGAATTGAAAAGAATATTTCAGGAGTGATAATGAATGAGTAAATATAACAATATAATAGGTAAATATAATAAATGGTAGATATATAGTTAATGAGATATAGTGGTTAAGTTAATGAGTTGGTACAGAATGAATAAAATTACTAGTAACAGTAGGGAGTTAACTAGATAGTTAATAATAAATCAAATATGCAAAGTACAACTATAGAGTAGTGATAAATATATTGATACACTTGATAAATATTGGGAAATATATAGTAGGGTAATTATAAGTGTGTACAGTGGAAAGAGAAAGGAAATGAAATAAGGGGCAAAAGTGAGGAAAAAGAAATTTAGCAAAAAAATTGTGCACTAACATTTAAATTGGAGAAAGGAAAAGAATATGTTAATGAATAAAGGATGAATATTGAGCGGTAAAGAACAAACAACAAAAAAACAAAAAATAATAAAATAAAACTAAATAAAAATATTTTTAAAAATGACTTACGTTCAGGTAAAGGTAAACAAACAGACTGGAGAAAGGGGGAAATAGATGATACTTGAAAGGGTGGAAAGGAGGGTGGAGAGATCTAGCGTCCCTCGGACTTTTCTTTTTTGTAGTATTAGCAAACCAAGTCAATAACTAAAGAGTTTTATTTATTGACTTGGTGTGTTGAGCTAACAAAAAAGTTTATCTAAAAATAAATTAGACGCTCCTTTACTAAAGAGTTAAAATTGTTCATTTTCTTCTTCTTCTTCTTAAAGCATTCTATCTTAGTTCTAAAGCTACGGAATCCTGTCCTAAAGTGTCCTTTAGTCCTGTTATTCTTTATATTCCATTGATTCCGGCTAACAGATCTGCTACCAATAACTCCATCTAGAAAAACACCTTACATCCTCTTTCAGGACTAAAAAAAGAAAGTACTTGTCGCTGGAGACTGCTTCAAAATTTACTAGATTAACATTTTAAGCTTCCAAATTCATTAAAAAAAATAATTTAGATTATATCAATTAGACCCATTCTAAGAGTCCTTTGAAAAGAAGATGGCCCCGAGCCATCTAAAATAGGACTGTCTGTCACACTATACAAGACAAAATATTTACTTTTTTTTTCAATTAACTATCTATAAATTTTAAATACTTTCCTTGTCTATTTGTTTATTAACGAATTTCTTTCTTTGACAGTTGATAAAAGCAATCATGATTGTCAACCGCGAAGGGAGAGAAGATACCCCGAGGCCCCCAGCTACAGTAAGACATCTAATTCCTGGGCTTAAGATGATTGCCTAAGTACAAAGGGTCGTCTCTCTCTTTGTGACATCTCATTGTCAGGAGCAGATCCGAATGCTGTTATTGGGGGCAATGAGATTTAAGAAACCTAAATAATTCTCTTGTCGACAACAGACCGTAGCGAAATAATAAAAAAAATAATTAATTACTTCAAGAAGATGTGTTTGCTTAAACCATGTATAATCAATCGTAGTGTTTTTACTTCATTTAAGCTTTTGTTTGTAGGAGAATGATATTCTTATTTCAATGGTTTAAGGCAACTTGGAGGGGGTTCTAAATATTTTTTTTTAAATATAATTTAAATATTTTATTTAAACAATATACCCCACCTTTATTGGACTTCCATAAATGTGTCGCGATACTAATTCTATCCTAATTAGAGGCTATTAGGGCATTATTAATTAATCATGGTTTGCAATAATATTGTATTTATTACTTTATGAAGAAAACAGTCTGGTATGAAGTTAGGAGTAACAATTACACATTCAGGTTCAGAAACATTTGTATAGAGTTCCGACGTTCTGACTTGCTTTGCAGACCTTCTTCGGGGCTAAAAATAATTGAATTATAGAGGTAACTCGGAACGTCTGCACTCGATATGAATTTGTTTAAACCTGTTCAAGTAATTTGTTACTCCTTACTGCATCCCAGGCATCTTAGTCATAAATTTTATCCTAAAGCCAACCTTTTAATTTTTATTAATTTATTTACTAGCGTTATATAATATTGTTCGCTTTTTTTTTTTTTTTAAGGGTCTAGCTTGAAGAGAAAAATAGTATGACAATAGTTTATCTATTTTAAATACGGAATTTTAAAAAGAATTATTCCAATAGAAGTGCAAATAGTTAGTCGCAAATTATATCGATCCCTCTATATTATCATGCCTACCTAAGGTGATGTGATAAACGTCACGATTTCTCTTGAAATTATTGTTCACTATTCAGCAGTTGACTCGGTGACCGCACATCTCGACGGAAGGGACAAGTCACCTTTATTGGACCACGTGAGAGTGTAATTAGTGACTGGTGTGACGACTTGGTCCCCTACCTTCCCCCATCCCCCTCGACCAACTATTCAATAAACAGAGAAGGAACCCGCCACTCGTGATGATATTACTTCCCTTCAATGGAGTCCAAACGATCCCTGAATACGGGAAAGTTTCCTGTCGACGGTGGAGGAATCCAAACGCTTCTCAGGAAACCACATATCTCAGCAGTCCGGCTCGTTTGTCATCAGCGAAACAACCGAGGCAGTGAACTTCATTCTGTAATATGTGAACAATTATATTAATTTTCACTCAACTATTTATTGATATAAATATCTATTAATATAAAAATAAAAATTACTATTATTAGATATATAAAAAATTTCAGTGCCTGTCGTAAAAAGGTGGACGAGTCAAATTTCTCTAATAGTAACAATTACACATCCAGGTTTAGAAACATTTGTATAGATTACATTGTCCTTCTTAATAAGGCTAAAAAGTACCTTAGGACGAATTGATAGCGACTTCTATTGGACTTATTTGATTGTAAAAAATCAGACTACTTCAACATTAACTAGACTAACGTATCGAAGCTCCCAATTAATTGCAAAAGACTAACATACATGACTGTGATTAGATCTATTTGGACGTACGGAGTTGAGCTTTGGGGCTCCACTAAACCATCCAATTCATCTCGTATTCAATTCTTACAATCCGAAATCCTCAATGCTTCATACTTTGTCAACAATAAACTTATCCATAAAGACCTTAATGTTCCATATGTTGCTGATTTAGCCCAAACCAGATACCTATACTTTCATAGTAAGCTCCATAATCACTCAAATCCGTTAGTTTCTCAACTTGCTTCTCACTCTATTCCTGATAATCCTCCGAGGCGTCTGAAACGAAGATGGCCTAGAAACCTTCTAGTGTAGAAGTTTTAATAAAGTGCTACTGATGATTAGTTCTTTTTAAGATTTAACATGTTATTATAATCGTTGTCAATGCATTTACTTTATGTATATATTCTGTACAGTTGTAAATTTCAATAAATGTTTATAAAAAGAAAAAGAAGATTCTAAAAAATGTTTCGAATGTAACATCAGCACGATGTTACATGGATTATATATACTAAAGTTTTCAAAATGTAAGACAAAAATCAAACGTTGGTACTCACCTGAGGAGATCTGACAGATATCTGAAATATATTAATAGTGGAAAGGGAAGGGCCAGGCAGGTTAAATGTTTTTTAGGTTTTACCTAGGGATTTTCCCTGTGACTAATTAGATTTTTTCGGTCCTATTGGAAAAAAAAAAAATTAAAATTGGGCTATTGGAAATTTTTATCTGGTCATTTAAACAAAAAAAAAAAAAAAAAAACTTTTTGGGTGAGTATCAATATATTTTATTTCTTGTCTAACATTTTTGAAAACTTTAGTCTATATAATCCATGAAACATAGTGTTGATATTTTAAAACTAAAGTTAAATGTTTAGCTCCGAAACTAGTTTTTAAATTTAAAAAATTCCAATAGAAGTGGCAATTAATTCATAAATCATTGTTAGCGAAACGTCTCCAAAATAGTTATTTTTATTTATTGACTGAATCTCAAGAACTTTATTAAATATATATGTGTGTATGTTTATAATTAAATATAAATTAATTTAAACAATCAATTGTTAAAGTATGAAAATAGAAAAATCAGCTCAGTTGTTACTGTGCAATTACTTTTTAATAAAAGTATTGCCCCGGGTGAGGATCGAACTCACGACCTTAAGATTATGAGACTTACGCGCTGCCTACTGCGCTACCGAGGCGTTGGGATTAGCTGTTTAAATTTACATTATTCCAGAAATTAATATTTATTATATATTAGTAATTATTTTCTAAATAATCAGATGAAGATATTCTTTTAAAAATCACTGCGATTAAAGAAAAGAAATCAGAAGAAAAAAATCATTAATTTTAAATAATATAAGAAATAATTTATTTTATTTTCTGTCTCTAAAAATAACACTGTTGAGTTAAACAAATACATATCTTTGATGTATATAGGTTATATCCTACAATTAAAAATTTACAATCACTAGAAATAATATATTCATTCAAGACGAATTTAAATGTCTTTTGCTTGGGAATCTGTACTTTTTTTGGTTTAACGTGTTTTTTTTACATTCAAAAATGTAATATTTTAATACGCTATAAGTCTGTTAGTGTTGCTTGGATCGAAAATAACAGTTTTCATTAGCAATTTAATGGAAAATATTGTTTGTGTTCAAACATATATTGCTAGGATCTACTATTTAACAGCTGAATTGGTTTGAATAAAAAAAGTGACGTTTGAAAAAGCTACTTTTTCTCAACTTTGTTTATTTCGAATAATCATTTAATTATTAATTTGATAATTTTAATTCTAAAATGTTAATTGGTAAAACCTGTAGATTATAAATAGACATATAAACTGTAATCCATTGTTTTTTTTCCCTCCAACTCATCCTACCACTGTCCTCACCACTTACGCTGATGACACATGTGTGTTATCAGAAAACAATGATCCCTTCATTGCCTCCCAAACACTCCAATCCCATATCCTAACCCTTCAAGAATTGTGTGAAAAATGGAGAATCAAAATAAATCCAAAAAACTTTTACCAAATAACCTTTACCCTTCGTCGTAAACCTACGACTTCCTGTCCTTTAATGATATTTCACTAATCCCTGCTGAATAGATCCACTTCCCTAGAACTCTACTAGGACAAACGTCTTACTTGGAATCCACATACAATACTAAAAAGACAAGAAACTGCCTGTCGTTACAGATTACTTCAACATTTATTAGACAAACGTTCAAAGCTCCCAATTAATTACAAAAGACTAATATACATGACTGTGATTAGACCTATCTACGTAGCTTTGGGGCTCCACTAAACCAACCAATTCATCTCGTATCCAATCCTTACAATCCCAAATCCTTCGAAAAATTCTCACTGCTCCTTACTTTGTCACCAATAAACTTATCCAAAAAGATCTTAATGTTCCATATGTTGCAGATTTAGCCCAAACTAAATATCAATCCTTTCATAGTTAGCTCCATAACCAATCCAATCCCCTAATTTCTCAACTTGCTTCCTTCACCATTCCTGATAATCCTCCGAGGCGTCTGAAAAGAAGATGGCCCAGAGACTTTCTAGTGTAGAACTTTTATTAAAGTGCAACTGATGGGTAGTACTTTTCATGTTTTGTCACGTTATTGTAATAGTTACAGCACATTTACTTGATGTATAAATTTTGTAAAGTTGTAAATTTCAATAAATTGTTATTAAAAAAAAAAAAAAAAAATTGTTTTTCCCAGTCAGGGAGAAATTGAGTTTTTTGTAATTATTTATTAAGATATAATCCGAGTATGCTATTTTCTTTTTCTTTGTTTTTAGTTTCCTCAATTTAATGTTAGTCGGCAAATATATTAATTATTATTATTTTTGCTATTATTTATATGATTTTAGAAATTTAATCAATTCAGTAATTAAAAAATAATTATCATTGTATATTACAGTAATTAATTAATATTTGGATACAATTTTTTTTAAGACTATAGTCTGTAAAATAATAAAACATTTTATCAGAAAATAACCTTTGAAATATTCCGTAGGCGTAAGAACGGCGCAGGGGGTAGGCAAGTATTGATGGCCTCTTCATTCATTAGAAGTTTTAAAAACATTTGTTAAAAAAAAATTTGTCCTTAATCATCTTTTCCTTAATGTTTCTTAATATTTTAAAGTTTAAAACTAAACAACGTGTTTAATGAATGAGATTGCCACATTTATTTAAAAAGCAACATATAAATATTATTAAAAAAAGCATGTAGATTTTAAATAAATTAACAAAATAAATTATTTTAAAACATCATGTTTATAAGTTTTACTACTCTAAATCAATTATGTGATAATCATTGTTAATAAATAACCTATCAAAGAGACTTTTTTGCAACTATATTGTTTAATTTCTTATCTCTTATAAACTATAACAAATATTAAAAAAAGAATCAAGTAATACTATCATGCAGGGAAAACATTATAAGATTGGTACAGTTTAATTTATTTATAAATTAATAATGATTTATATAATACTCCAATATAGAAAAAGATTTCAGGATGTTTAAATTAAAAATCCAAACTTTTTAAAAACTGAAATCTGACATCTAAACTGTTTTATGACATAATACTATAGAGTTATGCTATTAATGAAATATTGTCTGATGATATGTACATATATATATATATATATATATATATATATATATATATATATATATATATATATATATATATGAAAATGTATGTGTGTTAATTTATATACGTATATCTTTCGAAATACCTCTTCATACTCATAAAAAATAAATTTGAAGTACTAATATCAATTTAAAATTGGCATATCGTCGATATTACTTTTTAAAAAAATATACCTAACTAAACAAATCCATAAATATGTGCAAGTTAGAAAAATATAGCATATAAAAAAAAAATATAATAATATATATTATAGTGGATAACTATTACTTATACTTGAGGTAAAAATATTGCCCCGGGTGAGGATCGAACTCACGACCTTAAGATTATGAGACTTACGCGCTGCCTACTGCGCTACCGAGGCTTATGTTAATTGTAGATTACAGCAGGTAATTTGAAAATAAAATTTTTTTTTTCTATATAATAATCTCTGGTTGAATTAAATTACGATATAATGAATTGGAGGCCACTTCTACTCAAATACTATTTTTAAAAATATTAAACATTCAACAATTTTTTTTTCCTTCATTGAAGGTTAGGAGTACCTCAAGTGATTAAATACAACTATTTTCAGTACCTCATATTTATCCAAGGTGACGCATACCTATTAAATTAAATTATATTATGTTCCTTATGTTCCTCCGGAATCCAAAAACTATTTTTATAATTAAGATTGCTCTTAATATAAATTTTTCTTACCAAAGCCACTAAAAGATACTAGTTTCATATTTGTCAGAACAAATTAGTTTTCTTCGTTTTGAAAACTGATCAATTCTTTTCATTTTCTATGAGGACACTCTTTCTTCCCGTTTAATCGTTTTCATAGAAGGATATTTTTTTTTAGATCTAACAGAATCTAACATTTTTCAATGGCCGTAGGATATTCCGCTATTGTTGTCGTTTTTGAAAATTAAATTATTTATAACGGTTTTTTTTAAAGGAAACTCTCTCTTCCCTTTTAATACTAATACTTTGGATATAAAATAATATAATATATTTAGGTACTTCATTCGCCAGCAGAGTGGTTCATCCGCAATTGATCACTTCAAAAAAAAAAAAAAAGGAAGACATACAGTTAACTCAGGTCCCAGGATAATCTGAGTAACCAATCTTAAAATTTCGGGAAGGCGAAACAAGATCCTTACATCCCGATTATTGTTTTAGTTTTTGTTCATTTTTGTATAGGATAATAAAAAATAAAAAAATAAATAAATAGGTGTTTTAATGTATGTTAAACTAAACATTGAACCTAAAGAATATATTTCTTATTTCATTTGTAAAGTTTTCTCTTATTATCATTTCTATACATTTTAATTAGAATTATTATATTTATTAATTTATATATATTATATTTATTAATTAGAATTATCTACATATCATTATTATTGTTATATATATATTTTTTTTAATACACTTTTATTAACTTCACCTGTATGTAACGGAATCTTTGATCGTAATTTTCACTCTAATTTCCAGCAATTTGATTAACTTGAAAATTTGTACACGTTCCAAGGACCAATGCCAAAAAATAATTGAAGAAAAATAATGTTCTAACTTAGTCTAGTTAATTTACTCCCGATTAACTACTCTCCCTTGCAAAAGGTGGAGTCGCCGGTTTTATGTTTTTATATGGACCAGGTGGGTCCTGAGAATAAAACATCAAAAATTAAATTAAATTTCGATCAACTATTTTGAGTTGAGGTTGAGGGTCAGTATGGACATGCACATCTGAGAAAATCACAGTTATCCTGAAGATGGAGCAATGTACTCCGAAACATGTTGAAGAAAATAAAAGATAAGTAGCAGTTATGCCTTTAAAAAGAAATAATGAATTAAATTTGATAAGGGGAAAATGTTTGGGGTAAAAAAAAAAACCAAAACTTTTTGAACTATTTTAAGATTTTGTAAAAAAAATTATAGAAAAAAAAAAATGCATTCAACCGAAAAATGTTTTTTTTTTTTTTTTTTCCCAAAATTAAAGTTGATTAACAACACAGTCGATTGTCAAATAACAAAGAATTTTGGCAACTTTAAAAGGTTAATTTTGGTCATGTTTAAGAGCCTATAACGCAGAAATGGCTAATTCAACAAAAAAATAAAACAAAAATGTTATATACTAAGAGTTGTAGATCATTATATTGTAAGATAGGATTTTTAAAGTAAAATTTTGCCTATTCCTACTCTGAAATATGTAAAAAAAAAAAAAAATTGTCGGTTGATTTTGGATAAACTGTGTTAAAAATGCAAAAATCTAATCACGAATAGTACAAGGAAATTAGCTTCGAACCTTGAACTGTTGCAAATAGTTCGCCTTTCTTAGCTCTTTAATTAGCGATAAACAAGTGTTTTCCTATGTTTTTAAACTATAATTTTTTTTTATATATATTTATGAGGTATTGTTGACTGTTAATTATTAGGAGAAGTAGATAGTTGGGGTATGCAGTCATAAAGATAAACAGCAATTAAAAAATAAGTTTTTATGACTGCATGCCCCAACTGTCTACTTCTCTATATATTTTTTTAAAATTTTAATATGTCTCTGACCAGATGTATCTGTATTTATTTCTGTACTTATTTATTATTCTAAAGAGACTTCGACTCAGAATAAAATTATATTTCTATACTTTAATATTCTGCTCCACTATAGTATAGTTGATTAGTAGCTTATTTCCTTATCGCATACTGTTGTTCTTCCTCAGTTGTAGTGAAGAAGTCCTCCTTCTAAAGATCTGGGGCAGGAAGAAATATGAAGTAGTGGGGAGGATGTCAGGTGTTGCCCGAGACTGTTGATTTGTGGAGAACGTGACCCGGGGGCTATGGCAGGGACAATCCGTGCAGAGGTTGAGCCTCCACCGCCCCACTAAGTGCCCCATCAGTTTGCCCTCTACCGCCAGGATTAGAACCACCTCTGACATATTTCCACTCTGTGCTCCGCCTCCAGATTATCCTTAGTCCTTTTGTATTCATTTATCAGCTCTTCTTCTTCAATCTGCCCCCTTCTAATCCTTTCCTCCGGTTCTTATAATTTATCTAAGAAGTTATCCTTTCTTTTTTGCCGAGCTGTGCTCAAGTTTAACAATATTATTCAACAGCGGACAGGACAAATTCTCAATAATGAAATTTTTATAATCTTAATATATATATAAATTACGTGTCGCTATCTTGGGGCAGGCTGACACCTAAACTACTGAACCGGTTTTAATCAAATTTGCACACCGTGTGCAGTTTGATCCAACAAAAAAGGTAGGATAGCTTATATCTTAATTTATAGTCGCAATATTATTTGTATATTATCTGCAAGTGACAATCGTCTGTTAGCTCCATAAGATTCTACCATATGGCGGTATAAGGTTATACTATTATATAAAAGGACAAGCCACTATCCGAAAAAACTACTGAACCAATCTCTATCAAATTTTGACTACATCATCTTTATAGGATGGTTTAGCAATAGTAAAATCTAATGATTTTCAACTAATTCTTTATTGAAAAATGAATAATAAGTAAAGTTCGAAAATGGCGGCAATTGCCATCTACATGAAAGGTTAAAAGGTACAGTGTTACATAGAGGTGAACATTGATAATAAAATTTACTTATTTTCAATTAAATTGTTATCAACACAGCTATATGGAGTGAAATATACCAAATTTTAACTACATCATGTTCATAGTTATAGGTTTAGCAACAATGAAAATTTAAATGTACAATGTTGAGTGTTAGAAAAACGGGTTTTGCCACACTATCACATATTTTTATGGTTAGAAATTAAAATCCAACGAGATCAAATTAATAACATTATTTCTGTCGAATGAAAATTATTACAAATCAAAATGCCGATCCTCAGCTGTTTAATATTGTGTGTAAAAATATGAATTTTGAACCTTTAGTTGTATGCACTGATAATGCAGTTTCTTAATAGTCTCTGTCCATCTGGATTACCATCTCATATATTAAAATTGAAAATGGGATGTCTAATTATGCTTTACGTTATCTATGCTTTACACCAAATCAATCTAAATTTAACCAAGTTAATAATGACTGCTATGAGTGAAAATAACAAAAATATAATTTTCAATTGTTCACTTTTAATACAAGATTTTTATCGATAAAAATCAATTATTCGTCAAAATTGTCTAAGATCTTCACTTATGAGAGAGGGCGAAGCCTCGACGGGGCATGATAAAGTTATATATAAAAGGACAAGCCATTTTCGTTCGTGATCACTAACAGCGAAAACTATAGAACTATTCTGTACCAAATATAACTATATCATCTTCATAGTTCAAGGAAGGTTTAGCAATAATAAAATTTACATATTTTCTATTAAATTACTGTTTAAAAAGCGATAAATATGTGGTGTGCAGTAAAGCGAGCGCCATTCAAGGGAGGTTAAAATGATCCGGTGTTAAATATAGCTAGAAATTGATAATAAAGTTACTTAATTCAATTAAATTGTTATCCAAAAAGCTATAAATATGTGGCAAGCGACAATAGCGTTTTAGTAAAACTAATGAACCTATCTGAACCAGATATTTACTACATCATCTTCATAGAAAGATTTTTAATTAGAAAGAAATAATTTATATTATTATATAAAAAGACAAGCCATTTTACGTTTGTGATCACTAACCTCGAATACTACTGAACTAATCTGTACTAAATATTAACTACATCATCTTCATAGTTCCAAAAGGGTTTAGTAATATTCAAATCTACTGATTTTTAATTTATTTTTTATTAAAAAAAGAAAATATGTGGACAACAGTGAAGTTTGAATATTGACCGATAGGTGGCGAGTGCCATTCCACGCGAGAGGTTACAAAAGAGCTTGAAATCGATGATAAAATTTACTTATTAAACTACAAAGAAAATTATTAAAAAAGATTTAAATATGGTGTGCGATATGTGGATCCCAGTGAAGCTTAAAATCGACCGATTGGGTATAGCGCCATTCCACAATAGAGTTTACAATGGTAAACTGAACCTATCTGTACCGACATCTGAATAGATAATTTTTTATTATTCTAGTAAGGTTTTGTAATGGTAAAATTTACAATAACTAAAATTTAAATGTACAATGTTGAGAGGCAGGACCGAGGTTTGCCACACTGTCATATACTTTTATAGTTCGAAATCAACATCCAACCAGATGAAATCAATAAAGTTATTTCTGCCGAATACAAATTATTACTAAATGAAAATGTCGATCCTTTGCTTTTTTTTATCGTGTGTAAAAATATTATCCACGGGCCTTATGTCGTAAGCACTGATAATGCAGTTTATTTCCCGTAAGAGTTTCTTAATAGTCTTTATCCATCTTGATTACCAATTAATACATTAAAATTAAAAATTTTATGTCTAACGGTACTTTTACGTAATCTTCAACCGCCTAATCAGTGCAATTATAACTAGATTAATAATTACTGCTATGCGTGAAAAAATCATTGAAGAAATAATGCTCAACCACATGCTAAAATACAGGAATCTTATCGATAAACAAATAAAACTTAAATTTTTAGTTGAAATTATCTTTACTTATGGATGGCGGGCGAAGCCGCGACGGGAATGCTAGTGTACTATATGTTATTGATTTAGTCCGAACCAGATATCAATCCTTTCATAGTAAGCTCCGTAACCGTTGGAATCCACGAGTCTCTTAACATGCTGCCCATTCTATTCATCATAACCCACCAAGGTGACTGAAAAGAAAATGGCCTCGAGACCTTCCAATAGAGAACGTTTTAAGTAACGTATGCTATCATAACATTTTCTAGTTTTATTTTTTTAAAAATACAGTTGTACTTTTCAATAACTAGTACATATATTTCTTGACTGTTACTATTAGATGTTTAATAAGATTCTTGAGGTTTAATCAGTAGAATAACAACTTATTTTGGCGACGTTTCGAGACTATATTGTTCTCATAATCATGCCCTACAGTGAAAAACAGGTTACAACAAACAGGTTAAAAAAAAAAAAACAGGTTACAATAAAACTATATAATTATAAAATTAGCTAAAATATAAATATTGTTGAGGTATAGTTGACTGTTTAGTATTAGGAGAAGTCGATAGTTGGGGTGTGCAGTCAATCACTCATCTCAGCCCTGATGAAGTCTTGCAATGCAAGTTGAAACGTTGGCATTAAAAATTAAAACAACTTGTTTGTTAATTGCTGTGTATCTTTATGACTGCATACCCCAACAATTCACTTCTCCTTACAATATAAATATATAAAAACATGCATTAGAATAATTAACTACTTATAATTACAGAATATGGAGGAGTATGAACTACTTACAATGTTACTGGTTGATATAATATTGTTATCTACTACTAAATTATAACAATTTTAGCACAACAATGAGCTGGGGAATTTTTGAAAAAAGGTAAGAGTTGAGAGGGTTGGTATTTCTAAAACTGGTGGTATTCACAGATACAAGTAGAAGGAATTTCCGTATACCTGTGAAATATATGTTAATCCATATATATAAATACAGTAGACCCTCGGAATAACGCGGCTCGTTATACCGCGGATTCGGATATAACGCGGGTCAAGTTCCGGTCCCGATCCTGATTCAATTAAAATTAATAAAAAAAAATAAGATTACATCGTATTATGGTTTTAAAACCAACAATAGAAAACTTCAAAACAATTCATTAGAAAATTGAGTCATAAAACCAATAGAAAAACGAAAAGGCTCCAAAGTTTAATAAGTTCTGGGAAAAAGTGAACTCTGCAAATTAAGGTACATATGTTAAATTTTTTTTTTTTAAACATTTCTAATTTTACTTAACATTAAAAGGTATTTGTAAAGTATAACTAAAAAAAAGTATAACTGGTAGTTAACATAGGAAGTAAAACTAAATAGGACGTTTAGAATGAATTACGATTGTCTAACCAAGTTTCGTTGTTTTTGTTTCAATATTAGAACTTTTTAAAGATTGATTTTTATTAGAATTTTAAAAAAACTTTAGGGAAGAGTGGGTACATCGCTTGTATCGTCCTGGAAATAAGCCGAAATGTCTTGCTTAGACAATGTCGATTGAATATCTTCCCGGTAACCTACTTAGATGACGTACGAAGAAGTTGTCTCTATTCCTGCCTTCTTGGTTCATAGAATCCCCTTCACTTTCTTTTTAAAAACTTTGTATTATTCCTTTAGTTGTTGCCCGAGTTTATATCAGAGTGCATTTTTATTATTTTTTGACCTCCAATAATTCATACTTCCGCCCTCGTTATACCGCGGGTACGTCTATAACGCGGGAGGTTTCATTTTCCCTTAACCCGCGTTATAACGAGGGTCCACTGTATATGGACAAATATATTTATATCATTTATCCATTTATATATTGCACAGAAATTCGGAAATACCTTCTACCTGTTACTGGGAATACCACTAGTTTAGAAATATCCACATTAACACCTCATCCCTTACCTTTTTTTAAAAACTTCGCCAAGTCAGTTGTGTACTAGAATTGCTATAATTTAATAGAAGATACCAATAGCATATCCACCAGTAATATTCTATATAGTTTCATACTCCTCAATATTTAGTAATTATATGTAGTAAAATATTCTAACGCATGTTTTTATATATTTATAGTGTAGCTAACTTTATGTTTTGAGATAACCTATACAACTTAAAAAAAATTATTGTAACCTGTTTTTTCTCTGTAGAGCATGGTTATAAGAACAATATAGTCTCGAAACGTCGCCAAAATAGTAGTTTTTATTTATTGATTGAACCTTATTAAACATATTATAGTAACAGTCATAAAATATATCCATATAAACTTCCCGTCAAAAGTATTGCAAAACCCATAATTCTCTAGATTTTCCTGGTTTTTACCTTAATCCATACTTGTTTTATATTTATATTAATAGTATTTATTAAACTTGAGGCATTAAGGATTAGACACATCAATGTTTTTTGTTTTTAATAACAAACGATGGAATTTTAGATTATTTTTTTTTCAAATTTTCTTCAGTCCATGTTTATCTTTCGTTTCGTAATTTACAAGTATGCCAAGACTAATGGAAGCAGTCATTTAGAGGGGGCAATATGTTTTATTAAATATAAATTTAAAATTTAAAAGTTGAAATTGTGGCTCTACTAAACAATCCAATTCATCTCGTATACAATCCTTACAATCCAAAATCCTTCGAAAAATCCTCAATGCTCCTTACGTTGTCACCAATAAACTTATCCATAAAGATCTTAATGTTCCATGTGTTTCTGATTTAGCCCAAACCAGATACCTATCCTTCCATAGTAAGCTCCATAACCACTCCAATCCACTAGTTCCCCAACTTGCTTTCTCCTCCATCCCTGATAATCCTCCGCGGTGTCTGAAAAGTAGATGGCCTAGAGACCTTTTAGTGTAGATTTTATTGAAGTGCTACCAGTGAGTAGTTCTTCACAAGTTATTTACATGCCATTGTATTCACTGTTAACACATTTACTTTTTTTATATTATTTTGTACACTTGTATGTATCAATAAATGAGAAAAAAAGAAGTTAAAATTGTAATAAATGAAAATTTTAAAAAATATGTTTTCTAACTATCTTGTTTATTGGAAGAAATATTGTAATTTATTTTTATTAAAAAAAAATTATTTCTAGTTTAAGGATGTTTATTATAGACTTCAGAACCTTTCTTTATTATTAAAAAAAAAAAAAAAAAAAATTCATATATTTCAGTGTTGCGACATTTTTGATGGGGAGTTTATATAGCACAAGGAAAAATATCGATATATGAACGTCGGACGTCAACGATAATTGATATATCGTGTATCGAAACCATCCTTCCATAAAAAAAAAAAAAAAAAAAATTCTTGTTCGTCTTCTAAATAATGCTAAAAAGATTGAAATATCCGTCTTTCTTTTAAAAACATAATAAACGTTGATAACGGAAACACGATGCATCATCAATTAAAAATGACAATTAGTTGAAGTACCTGTAAACATATTTTCAATTTATTGTTGTTCTTGCGTTCTTGATGTAAACTCGGTTATAACATCAAAGATTTTATTACTTCCGAATTTTCAAGATGAGATATCTCATTTTTTAATTTCATGTCGTCTGTTTTTTATTTCCCCTTTTACTCATCAGCCGCCAGGAGCCTTATTACTAATTAAGGCGCGGATAAAACAATACCGCGGATGAGGCAGGATGAAGCTATCTCGAGATCAGCGGCTATGATTTAAGGCTGCGTGTTGAATAATCTCCTTTAATTGCGCTCCTGAGGACATTGCTTCCAATTAGGAACGTCGTTACCTTATATTTTTGAACGCGTCTTATTTATGAAGGATATCTTTCTTTTATTTTTATTCCTTCTCCTTCCTTATAAACATTGAAAAAAATAATTGGCGTGTATTGGCTACGGAGGCCAATTAAAAGTGGGGAAGGGGTTTGGCGCAATGGAGATCCGTCTGCGATTCGTCATACAGTCGGACTTATTAACTACCTTGATGTGCGCATGATGGTGTAGAAGGATCATTTGATCATCAATTGATAAATTACTTGCCTCTTCTATTAGATTTTTTTTTTTTTTTATTTTCAAATACTAGTTCTAAAAACATAAAAAAAAAGTTTGAAAACACTTTCTGTGTCCGTAAATTAATGCAGGATTTCATGTTTACACCAAAACCTGATATTATTACTAAAGATATTATCTCTTAACCACAACCAAAACCTGATACATTACTTTTACTCTACGTCGTAGTTTTGCCCTAAAAGTTCTATTAAATAAGAACCCATTACCTAGGTCTAATACAGAGTGATATCTTGGTTTCATCTTACAAGGAGACGTTTTGACTTGTAACACAAAGATTTGAATGCCGATTTTTGTATAAGTAGTAAGGACTTATAATAGTCCAAAACTAGAGTTATAGCCGCCAATGAGCATTGGGATCCGGGGAAAAAAATATAGATATGAAAGTCACGTTTTATATATTTATCAATTTATTGAAAATTACAACTATACAAATATGTACATCAAGTAAATGAACTGATAACGATTACAATGACATGTAACAACTTGAAAAGAGCAGCTCATCAGCAGCACTTCAATAAAATTTTACACTAGAAGATCTCTAGTCTAAGACGCCTCGGAGGATTATCGGGAATGGAGTGGGAAGCAAGTTGAGAAACTAATGGATTCGAGTGGTTATGGAGCTTACTATGAAAGGATAGGTATCTGGTTTGGGCTAACTCAGCAACATATGGAACATTAAGGTCTTTATGGATAAGCTTATTGGTGACAAAGTAAGGAGCATTTACGATTTTTTTTAAGGATTTTGGATACGGGAAGAAATTGAAGGTTTAGTTGAGCCCCACAGCTCTACTACATAGGTCCAAATAGTTGTGATAAATGTCATGTAAATATGTTTTTTACAGAAAATCAGATGTTTTGAACGCTTGTCAAGTAAATGCTGAAGAAGTCGATAGTGACGAGCAGTTGCCTTCGTTTAGGATTTTTCGAAGGATTTTGGATTGTAAGGATTGGATAAGAGATGAATTCGATGATTTAGTAGAGCCCCAAAGCTCAACTCCGTACGTCCATATAGGTCTAATAACAGTCATATAAATAAGTCTTTTGTAATGAATTGGGACAGGATAAAGTTACGTTTTAATTTTTTTCTCAGCTCTCTTGACTAAAAATTACTGCTATAGCGGTACGCTGTTATCGGTAAACAAATAAAACTACAATTATTAGTTAAAATTATTTAGGTTCTTTACTTACGATAGTGGGCGAAGCCGCGACCGGGGATTGCTAGTTAATTTTATACAGAGATTTATTTCCGATTTTTTAAGAAGCAAACAGCTGTTCATATAGTTATTATAGGAGCTCAAACTTTTCCAATGCTAAGTGGATAATGAGATTACTTTGCTTTGACACTTGTAATTGTGAGAGATGGCCAAGGGCGTGAGGGCGAAGTGGAGGAAATAAGGGCCCAATAGGAAAGGAATACTAGAAGGGAGGCATTGTGACCCTTACAAGGCCCTAAACATGATTATTAATGGAAATGATAAAGTATCCCTATAAATGTTTGAGGGCGGGCCGGCCCACGGGGGGGGGCATGAGGGGGTGCAAAAGGGAGATATAGGGCGCAGTTGCGCGGGTCGCAAGGGGCCACACCTCACCCTGCGGTCACGCTTATTATCGTCAATGTTTCAAATCCCCCCCCCCCCCCGGGCAATCCTCCAAAAGGTCTATAAAGTCCCTAACCATCGCTTACCGTGATAGCTGACTCACCTTGTCAATATTTTAACAGGGGACCTTCATCTATATGTCACACATATTCACATTTATCACTTCCCTTCTATAGCTCACACTGTTATACCTCTTGGAAGCTATCTATTGTGCCCCACGGCTCACACCTACAATAACTATCGTATAGTCTGTCCCCGTTCGATAAGTTATGATCTCTGCGACACTGAAGTGGCTATGATCTATTTTATTGCCTCGGTAGAAGAATAAAATCCTCAAAAGTAGAGAATTCGATTAGAATTTCCGAAAGTCAGGATAAATATAGGTCCTTTGATTCATAGATAATATATAATCTTTTTTTTTTAATTTAAGTTATATCGAATGCCTGATAGTAGATTGACAAGTAAGATTTTCAGATATATATGGGGTAAGAAATCTACAACAAGCTGGGTCAATGAAGTAAAAAGGGATTTAGAAATAAAGCAATACAAAAATAGAAGAAATAAATAATAGAGAAGACTTTCGGCGAAACGTATTGAAAATGGAAGGTTTCCAGGGCAGGGAAGAGGAAAGGGCTGGTGCAAAATTTTCTGGGGACAGAAAGAGGAAACGTGGTGAACAGATGAAAATATATTGGAAGAAAAGAAAAGAACGAGGATGAAATTCTGAAATTGAAATTCTGCTGGCCCATTCCAAAAAAAAAAAAAAAAAAAAAATTGTTTATGTCTAGTTTCGGAATGTTTTTATAGAGTTGAATACCTATTTACCTATTTATTATAAAAAGAAAAAAAAAAAAGTTTTTATAAAATTCAAATATTTCAATGTTTTGCGATTCTTCTGGCGTGGTGTTTACCAGGTATGCAAGTTTAAAATGTCGTTTATTTCTTAAAATATATACACAGTAATTTAAAAAAAAAGTATAATATATTTTATTCAAAGTACTGACCCTCGTTTTCTACACATTTTTTGCCCATCTCTCGGGCAATATATGGATACCATTCCAAAAGAATGCTTCATCTTTATTTGAAATCCATTCATCGAGCCATTTTCGTACGTTTTCGAAATTGTTGAAGTGTTGCTCCGCCAATGAGTGTCCCATCGATGAGAAGAGGTGATAATCAGAAGGCGCCAGGTCAGGTGAATACGGCGGGTGGGGTAGGAGTTCCCAACCAAGCGAAGAAATCGTTTCCTTAGTCAATCTGGCTGAATGTGCAGGAGCGTTATCATGCTGAAGAATGACTTTGGCGTGCCTGTGAGCCCATTCTGGGCGTTTTTTTCGATCAATGCGTAACTCAAATTGATCATTTGTTGTCAGTAGCGCTCGGTATTGACTGTTTCGCCGGGTTTGAGAAGCTCGTAGTAGACTACTCCCTTCTGATCCCACCACACACACAGCATTGTCTTCTTCCCAAAACGATCCGGTCTTGCACTCGATGTGGATGGTTGTCCTGGCGTTACCCATGATTTTTTTCGTTTGGGATTCTGAAAATAAATCCATTTTTCATCGCCAGTTACAACTCGATGCAAAAAACCCTTTCTTTCGTGGCGTAAAAGCAGCATTTCGCACACAGTTTTTCGTTTTTTTCCATCTGTCGTTCGTCCAATTCATGTGGAACCCATTTTCCAACCTTTTGAATCTTTCCCATAGCTCTCAGGCGATCGGAAATGGCTTGCCTAGTGACATTCAACTGTTCTGCCATCATTTGTTGGGTTTGGGTATTGTCTTCGTCTAATAAAGATTGCAATTCGAAGTCCTCAAACTTTTTTGGTTTAAAAACGTTCTCGTTTTTGATCAGTAACATCAAAATCACCACGTTTGAAACTTTGAAACCAACGTTCACATGTCCTGACGGTTGGAGCAACATCGCCATAAGTCTCAACAAGAATTCGATGACATTCAGATGCCTTTTTCTTTTGATTAAATAAGAAAATCATGACATGCCGCAAATGCTCTTTATTTGGCTTAAAATTAGACATTTTTAACACCAAAGAAAGGTATGATACGTCCACGTAAACGACTTAAAAACAACTGACTTTTGTAAACAAATGACTAACAAACAAAATAGCGTTTAGAGATAAGCAAATCCTTCAATAGACTAAGAGCGCATTCTATTGGAATCAAAACGACATTTTAAACTTGCATACCTGGTATATAGCCCAAGAAAAATATCTGTGAACGTCGGAAGTAAAATATTACTGATATATCGTGTATCAAAACCCATTCTGCAAAACTCAATCATCTTCTATAAAAAAAAAAAAAAAAAAAAAAAAAAAATCTTGATTGAAATATCCGTCTTTCTTTTAAAAACATAATAAATGTTAATAAAGGGAACGCGATGCATCATCAATTAAAAATGACAATTAGTTGAAGTATCCGTAAACATATTTTCAATTTATTGTTGTTCTTGTGTTCTTGTTGTAAACTCAAAAAATGTAAAACCAACAGTCAGACATCTTAAAACTAACATAAGGAAGAAAAAAAACGGAAGTGCTTTTTGAAGCAATTGGTTTTCATATGAGTTAATACTCAGTAGTGAACCTAATAAATCATTACAAATGATATGTTGTTTTTTTAAATAAATAAATTTAAATAAATGACTGATTAATATTTTCAGTAGTCCTGTATTAAAGTTGTTTCCGTACCAGACTAAGACGTCAACTCCGCCACTTTTTCGACTTCTTCAACATTTACCGAACAAAATTTTAACCCTTCCGATTGATCTATCTGGACATACGGATATAAACTTTGGAGCACCACTAAAACATTAAATTCATCTCGTATCTAATTCTTACAATACGAAGTCCTTTAAAAAATCCTTAATATTCTTTACTTCGTCACAAACATATTCATCCATAAAGATCTTAATGTTCCATATGTTGCTGAGTTTGCCCAAACCAGATACCTATCCTTTCATAGTAAGCTCCATAACCACTCAAATCCACTAGTTTCTCAACTTCCCACTCCATTCCTGATAATCTCAGTCTTCTCCGTCGAGGCGTCTGAAAATAAGATGGCCTAGAGACCTTCTAGTGTAGAATTTTTATTGAAGTGATACTGATAAGTAGTAATGAACCATGTGTTGCTGATCTAGCACAAACCAGATACCAATCCTTTCTTAGTAAACTTCACATCCATTTAATACACTTTTTTTTTATCCTTTAGTGATTATCAACATATTCGATTTATGGCCTTATATTTTTAAAATTAATACATATCGTTCCTACAACTGCAAAGTATCGAAAGTGAAAATAAACGGTTTTTGCTATCTATCATTAGCGATTCGTTGCATTGATTTGGTATCATTAAATAGTTTGAACAATCGACCCTTTCACAGGGTTATTCCTCCATTTTACAGGGTGAATTCAGATTTCAGAATTCGCTAAAATATGTATCAGTCCTAAAGCAATTCATAAAGTAATACAAAAGATGTATCTTTTTCACTTTCGATACTTTGCAGTCGTAGGAACGATATATCTATTTCAAAGTACCGATGCACAGTGGGACGAATGTCCTATCTAGGAGGAAAAAAGTCATAATGAAAATTAATAAAACTATTGTGATAGGTGTATAGTTAAGTAGTTTATGGAGCATTATCAAAGGTTCTTTCGTTTTTTGGAGGTGGATTTCAAGGTAAAAAGAACGATCAAAGTAGTACCTAACTCCACAGGTCAAATTTTGTTAAAACTATTGATTCTTTCAATATAAATTTGTGTATCATCATATTGATATTTTTTCATTATTCTTTTATAATTAGTGAATATAGATGATCGTTATACCAGGAAGCCATGCTTAAAATAAGTTTTTTATAATTTGACCTATAATATAATTTTTTTTAAAGTGCCGTAAACTAAAGCATTTTGTTAACTAAAAAGATCTATTACTAAAAAGTACCCCAAAGTACCTCTCTCAAATTCATGGTACAGGTTCCTTAGAAGGTATTTGAAATAATCATGAAACATTTAGCTGCTTTTATCTGCTTTCTTGTCTGAAAACGAATTTTCAATTTCCCGAAGAGAGTTATTTCGTATTTTGCAAAACTATAAGGGCATTAATTTAATATGTATTACTATATTTAAAAACACTTAAATTAGAGGATATTATTCCAACATCTATAGCTGCACTGACTAGATATTTAAAATTGTTAGTTACAAAAATTAAAACGAAATAATAAGAGGCTGGAAAACCCCGGAAAGTTATATATACGTTTATAAAGTTACAATACACACAGATACATAAGAATGGATGTATATATGCATGTTTTTACTGTATATATTGAATTTTCATTTAGATAAAAAATCAGTTATGTTAGTTTGTTTTTTACTAAGGTGATGTGTTATCGAAATTAGTGAAACTGTTGTAATAGGTGTAAACGGAAGATGTTTATAGAGCAGTATTAGATTTTTATTTTTTGGTTTTAGCTGTGAGATTTCTTTTAACTCCATTGTTTATGTAAATAAGGTCTACTTAAATAAAAGTCAGACTTTTTTCCTCCTAGATTGGCCATCCGTCGCAATGTGCGACGATACAAAGTCGGAAATATCTTCCATCTTTTTCAAAATATCATGAACACTTTGATCATCAACTCTTAATTCAGCGGATGACACTTAAACACTTTCACCTTTTTCTATTTAATTTTTATGGGTTAATTTTTGTTTAAGCATTTAATTTGTATTTATTTATTTTTTGTTATTAATTTTTTGTAATATTTAGGTAGTTCCTATTTAAATGGAGACAAAGCATAACTGAGTAAATAGTTTTGCTTAGTATGCAAACAGCTCAGTAATAATATCACAGAAAGATTTGAAAACAGTATCGCTTCATAATATGAATTGGATTAGTATACCGGAAACATCTCATTTATATGATACCAGCTTGATGTGTTTTTTCAATCATTACTTTTTTAAGATAATTACTGTATAATAATAAGTATAAATAATTACCCATTATGTAATCGTTATCTAACAATTTTTTATTAAATTAATATGATATAAATAAAATGAATGGTGAAAAATTAAACCTTATAAAAAAAAATCAGAACCACGGATACAGGGGGCATACTGTATAGTATTTTCCTTATGGTTGTGACTTGAGTGGTTTTATTTACCTTATTTAAACTCTATTATTTATGTAAATTAGGTTGCCAATTCTGTTTAAGCGATACAGACTTTTTTCCTCCTAGATTGGTCATTCGTCCCACTGTGCGATGTTTTGATTTTTTTTGGGTGTTTTTGAACTGATGACGGTTAACAATTGAAACCATCCTTTGAATAAAGAATTCCAACTGTAGTGGCAAATAATTAATCAATCCTGACTTTTTTTCTTAATTTAATACTGTATTTAAGCTAACCGATAATCAGCGAAAGTGCTTAATACATACAAAATTAAGACAATGGTATGCAAAGACATGAGGAATACCGTACCCATTGCGCCATCTAGATATACGAGAAAGTCTGGAGTTTGTAATTACCTTAATATATTTTTCAGTCATTTTTGTAAATGCTTTGTATAAATATTGTTGGATACTCTTTGAAAACTGTTCTTCGAGACAAGGAAGGAAGCTAGAAGAGGACGGGGGTACCTACCCCCCTGGGACCAGCTCTCTGGCCCCCCTCACCCTATTGTCACATTGATCAATAGCTAGCCTATAATAAGCTAGAAGGCCCCTTCTTATACATCTAGCTTCTCTACTAACGGAGTGAGTAGCCACGCTCTGGGGAGGAGATATAATATTCTATATCGCCCTCATATTTCTAATTATTTTATCTATAAAAGAATGACCAGGATAAAATATCATTTCTGTGGATAAGGCATCAAATTCTACTAGATTAGGGACTTGCTCCCTCTACCCACAGATAAATTTGGTATATTGTGCGTTTTCAACTTTCATTAAAGTTAGTGCCTTGCTAGTGAATTACCGAAGCGAAGACTCGATGGCCGAGAGAGTTGGGTGAAGGTCTAGTTCGCTGGGTACAGACTGTCGTAGGTTCGAATTCCACTTGGGTGGTTAAAAATTGTTTTGTGATGGGCCCACTAAATAGTCCACCTTAACCTTCCCAACCTACACTACAATAGATAAGGTAACCTGTAGACTAACCCGTCCTTTATGACCTAGTTGGAGTACATGAGGACGTTAAGGTCGTAGGTAAAAAAAAATAAAAACATTACTCAAGGTTTAATTGGAGAATAACTTGGAGCTAAACAATAAAAACAAAAAACAATAAACCTTAAATCCAATACTTAATATAATGTTTTTATAACATATGCCATTATAATATAATCCATATTATAATTATGATGGATATATAAATTTATCCATGTATACAGGGTGTCCCAGACATAGTGTAAAAAAAAAAATGGGTAATACTGCAAACTAAACGGGGTAGAATGGCGCAAAAACGAGTGTCCTATCTCAATTTTTTGAGGAGATAGAATTTTTTTCGTTTTTATTTTTAAAATCTTACTTTTTTCTAAAAAAATTAGTTTTCTCTACTTTGTTTTAGCGTAGAAACTAAAACGATGATATTTTCTTAATCAGCATTAAATTTTCTAAAAGATGAAATAGGTCTAGTTAATTTAAATTCACTTTTAAGGGGCCTTTTAACGCGCAAAACACAAAAACATTATATACTTACATTGTATTTAACTTTATGTTTTGAAATAACTTGTGTAACTTATATGATTTTATTGTCACCTGTTTTTTTTCACTGTAGGGCATGATTATGAGAACAGTCTCGAAACGTCGCCCAAATAGTTGTTTTAATTAATTTATTGACTACACACACACAGACATATATATATATATATATATATATATATATATATATATATATATATATATATATATATATATATTAATTGTTCGGCAGTCGATAGTGGCATAACACTGTCGTGTGATGTACCGCTCCTGATGTACTCCAACTTGTCATTATCGGACCTCAACAGAGAGGACGTGATGAGTGGAGTGGTACCTCCTTCGGTTCGGGCTCACTTGGACTCATCATCAAATGCTAAGTCATCCGTGTGATAGGCTTCCAAACAACTTCCCAACTTAACTGACAACAACCGGCAAAGTGGATTACACTCTTGGGACATGGGCTTCGATCCGTTGAGTTGTGTAATATTAATATTGTGTAATGGAATTAGGCGAAAATATGTTAGGAAAAGAAGATAGGAAAATTCTTGTAAGATAATAAAATAAATATGTTTTAAACTCTTTATTACTACTTAGAACCGTATATACATTTTAAAGAAAAAGTAAATTTGAGGATAATTATTCTAATTGTTTTGGGTAGTGAGGACCAAGATTTCACCATACCTCTAAATTTCGACCGATCCAATTCCACCAAGTTTAGAAATTCCAGCAGAATCCAGGTCTTTTTGCACATCACTAAGCCACAGACTTAGAGTCTCATAGCTTTTAATTACCGAGATCTTCCTGGTTAGCCTGTTGTTGTCCATTCTCAGGAGGTGTCCGTAGTACTATCTCTCTCTCTCTATTTGTATATATATGGATAAATTTCTCGACTGTTACTATTATATGTTAAGTAAGGTTCTTCAGGTTCAGTCAATAAATAAAAACAACTAATCTGGCGACGTTTCGAGACTATATTGTTCTCATAATCATGCCAATGTTAATAGTGAATATGGAATAGACTGAGCCTATTTATGAACTGAACCTTAAGAACCTTACTAAACTTATATATATATATATATATATATAGATAAACATCCCCCGTCACGGCTTCGCCTGCTCCCGTTAGTGAAGAACATAATAATTGTAACTATTAACATTATTATTTTCTATCGATATAATCCTTGTATTAAAGTGTGCAATTGATCAATCTATCCAATCATTATTTTGCCTAGTTTTGATGCAAATCATTATTTATCCAATGATATTTTCATGCATGGCAGTAATTGTTAAATTGGTTAAAATTGCACTGAATTTAATGTATAAGTAGGTTATTACAAAAAAACAGAGACTATTAAGAAATTCTTGAAGATAACGGACTGCATTATCAGTGCTTCCAACTAAAGGCCCTTGCATCATATTTTTATTCACAATATCATAAAGCAAAGGATCGACATATTGATTTGGTAATAATTTGTATACAGCAAAAAAAAATTTATCTATCTCATCTGGTTGGATTTTAATTTCTAACCTTAAACACAAATGACAGTGGGACAAACCTCGTTTCTATTTCTTGATACTGTACATTTAAATTATTATTATAGTAAACTTTGCTATTGTAAATCTTCCTAGAACTATGAAGATGATGTAAATAGTTAAAATTTAGTTCATATAGGTTCATTAGTTCCCACATATCATTAGATTTTTAAATTTCACTGGAATCCTCACGTCAAACCACATATTAAGAAAATTTTATTATTAATTTCTAGCTCTATACAGGGTGAGTACCTCTTAGTTTAGAAAAAAAAAAAAATTGGGTGAAACTAGATCACAAATGTAGGAAAATGCCGCAGACCTCACCTTTCCATTCCAATCCGTTGCAGATATACGACCAATCAAACATTTTTTTGAGAAAACCACGTTTCTCTCTCTCCCCCCCTCTCTCTCTCTCTCTCTCTCTCTCTCTCTCTCTCTCTCTCTCTCTCTCTCTCTCTCTCTCTCTCTCTCTCTCTCTCTCTCTCTCTCACTCTCTCTCTCTCTCTCTCTCTCTCTCTCTCTCTCTCTCTCTCTCTCTCTCTCTCTCTCTCTCTCTCTCTCTCTCTCTCTCTCTCTCTCTCTCTCTCTCTCTCTCTCTCACTCTCTCTCTTACCATAAAAGTTGTAATATCTCCGTTTTTTAAAAATATTACTCAAACTTTGACAACATTTTCGGATTTAGCATTAAATTTTCTATAAGAGCAGAGTACATGTAACCTTGAACTTTACAAAATTGCGACCTATAGAAAAGCTTGTGATCTTCACCTTATTTAGGAAAGTCACAATGTCTTATATTACCTCAACGCTCACTGTTTTTCGAAAAAACTATCCACATAACGTCAAATCTCGCAAATTTAATCAATTTTCGAATGATATGTTAAAAGTAATGATTATCTTACGATTTCATGGAGAAATTTACTTTTAAATCCAAAAAAACATGGTGTTTTCATTTGACATACAAATCAGTTACTTGTGTAAATAAAACATTATGACAATCCCTTAATGGAAATGTGCATTTTAAACATAATAAACTCTTCATTGGAATAAAAAGCAAAGAAAAAAAATATTGTTTAATAGAAAATAAAAGAAAACTGTCAATATAGCGACACCAGATCAGAGGATCTTATGTTATTACATTTATTTATTATTATTTAGGCTTTTTATTAGATTTTCAATGTAAGCTTGAAAACCCAATGGTAATGAACATAGACCTCAATTTTATCGGCAGATGTGTCTGTTTTTACAGGGAAAGGCATTTCTTCCTATCCGCGTATATCTGCAACGGATTGGAATAGAAAGGTAAGATCTGCGGCATTTTTCTACATTTTTGATCTAGAATCACTGTTTTTGTTTGTTTTTTTACACTAAGAGGTACTCACCCTGTATAACACCTTATCATTGTAACCTCTCTCGAATGGCGCTCGCCGCTAATTGTTCAATGTTAAAACTTCACTGCGCACCTCATATTTATCGCTTTTTTAACAGTAATTTAATAGAAAATGTGTAAATTTTATAAGTGCTAAACCTTTCTTGAACTATGAAGATGATATAGTTAAAATTTGGTACAGATTATTTCAGTAGTTTTCGCATTTAGTGATCACAAACGAAAAATGGCTTGTCCTTTTATATAACAGAATAGATAGGAAAAAACAAACATGATGTGACGATAAGCGATGTAGGACAAGTATGGATACGCGTGATAAGTACATACCGTCACTCGGTACTGGACACTATGATTTGTGACCGAGACGTTTCACGGGTCACGAGGGTCGCAGAGACAAGTTGTGGGAACTGTGGGTCATTAGTGGCAGCTGATTGTATGTTTGTATTGGCCATCTTGGACACCTCACGTTCCCACCTACCACCTTCCCATCCACCATCCACCATCTACCAATCTATACTTATCAGCGGATAATTCCTCACTGTTCCGGGTACTTCATATCCCAGGCGCCGTGGCGACTGAGGTCTACCTTACAATTTTCTCGGCCTGTCTCTTGGCGTATGGCGTACATGTAGGCAAATATCTCCTCGAAAACATCTTTTCCTAGTTGGGCCCTGATGGCTAGATGAGCCGTGTAACATTCCTCATTTCATGGCTGTAGGAATGCTATTTCAAATGTTCCCCCTTTTTCGATGACGATAATAATTTAATATGGCGCCAGTCGGTGCAATCAAGCACGTTTTGAAAGGGACCACCTGACAGATGTGGAACCAAACATATGTGCAAAATCAACAAAAGACAGTAGACGACATAAAAAAATTAAAAATTCACATACAAGACTAAAACGGCAAGAAACTGCCCTTCGTGACAGACTACTTCAACATTTACTAGACAAACCTTCAAAGCTCCCAATTAATTACAAAAGACTAATATACATAACTGTGATTAGACCTATTTGGACGTAAGGAGTTGAGCTTTGGGGCTCTACTAAACCATCCAATTCATCTCGTATCCAATCCTTCAATCCAAAATCCTTCGAAAAATCCTCAATGCGCCTTACTTTGTCACCAATAAACTTATCCATAAAGATCTTAATGTTTCGTATGTTTCAGATTTAGCCAAACCTGATATCAATCCTTTCATAGTAAGCTCCATAACCACTCATATCCCCTAATTTCTCAACTTGCTTCCTACACCATTCCTGATAATCCTCCGAGGCGTCTGAAAAGAAGATGGCCCAGAGACCTTCTAGTGTAGAATTTTTGTTAAAGTGCTACTGATGAGTAGTCCTTTTCAAGTTTTGTCACGTTGTTGTAATAGTTAACAGTACATTTACTTGATGTATAACTTTTATACAGTTGTGAATTTCAATAAATTGTTAAAAAAAAAAAATCTATATTCAATAAATACATATTTTTTCTTCGTTCTTCTATACTTCGCCTGTCTTATGACAAGTGAAAGATAATATTAAACCAGATTGAATACCAAATGACATTTGATTTTGTTCTATACTACTTGGACTTTTGGATGCTTTGCTAAAGACCAGGTGCAGACAGTAGATGCTCACTGAGCTACTCAAGTTCTCACTAACTCTACAACTACAGCTGAGATACAGTGAAGTCGGCCCCCGTTGGAGCGGTGATGCAGTGCACGTAGTTGGTGATTAACAGACCATTCTATTCTTGAGATAGGAGGGGGTGGGACCTAATAAAGGGACCTTACGTCAACCCCCTCAGATTGGGCCCTTCCAGAGGTACTAATGGACTTTCTCGGTGTTTGTTCTAATGGCGGGGCTCTTCTGTTATTGTTTAGTGTCTGTCTTGGGTGTCGTCTCTGATCTAGTAGGTAAGGGCGGGTCATTGCTTAAAGGCTGAGTCGACCACTGGTTAACTCGACAGTGCTTTTCTAATCAAGATGTATAATATTGATATTAACTAGTTTAAATGAGTAGCGGGCAAAATCAACTTCATACATATATGGGTGATTCTCAAACTACAGGCTAATTGCTAGCTACCAAAATTCTATTTTTTTTTTTTTATATATATACATTTATTGAAATTTACAACTGTAGAAAATATATACATCAAGTAAATGTATTGACAACGATTATAATAACATGTTACAACTTGAAAAAAACCATTCATCAGTAGCACTTCAATAAAGATTCTACACTAGAAGGTCTCTAGGCCATCTTCGTTTCAGATGCCTTGGAGGATTGTCAGGAATGGAGTGGAAAGCAAGTTGAGAGACTAACGGATTTGAGAGTGGTTATGGAGCTTACTATGAAAGGATAGGTATCTGGTGTGGGTTAAATCAGCAACATTTGGAACATTCAGATCTTTATGGATAAGTTTATTGGTGACAAAGTAAGGAGCATTGAGGATTTTTCGAAGGATTTTGGATTGTAAAGATTGAATACGTGATGAATTGGAAGGTTTTCAAGGTTTAGTGGAGACCCAAAGCTCAACTCCGTACATCCAAATAGGTCTAGTCACAGTCATGTATATTATAATAACATAATGTAATTATGTTATAATAATATAGTCTTTTGTAATTAATTGGGAGCTTTGAACGTTTTTCTAGTTAATGTTGAAGTAGTCTGTAACGACGGGCAGTTTCTTGTCGTTTTAGTCATAAATTCTAAGTTAAAATGTTGATAAATCTTGCTGCAATTATTTGATACTTCCATTAGTTGAATTACTTTCGCCCTATCAAGTTATAATTATTTATATAATCGTAAATCCAAGCATATAGAAAAGCCAAGACAATGTTTAGTGACGTAGAATAATCTAAAAATGTAACCTTAAAACACTAAAATCCTAAATAAATTCATTTAATATCATTAATTCACATAATATTAATGGATTTGAAAACAACATTTTCAACGAAGTTTACTTCATTGAATTTTAATAGGCGGACAAATTTGCCTGCAGTTAGAGAATCAGCAACTTAATACACATCAAGCGGTGTTATATACGGCAAGACATTGATAATAAAATTTACTTAATCCCATTAAATTTTTATTAAAAACGCTATAAATATTTGAAATAACGTTTGGTTTCCGGTAAAGTTTATTAATCAATCGATATGTGGCTGTCATCATTCTGCAACAGAGTTTTAGTGAACCTATCTCACTAATCACATAGGAACCTTTCACACTAATGAACCTATCTCAACCAAATTTCAACTACATCGTTTTCATAGTTTTATTTAAAATAGTAAGTTACATTACAGATTTACAATAGTATAGGTAGCTATAATAATAATTTAAATCTACAGTGTTAAGTGGCAGAAATGAGGTTTTTTACGCTTTAATCAGTTTTTAATGTTAGATATTGTTGATTGTTGAAATCAATAAAAACAGATGAAACCAGATGAAATCGATAAAATTGTTTCTGCCGACTAAAAATTATTACATTATCAAATCGATCCATCGATTTTTGATATATTGCGTAAAAATATGATCCATTGGCCTTTAGTTGTGAGCACTGATAATGTAGCCCATTATTCGCAAATGTTTCTTAATAGTCTCTCCGTCTGGATTACCAACTTATATATTAAAATTAAAAATTGGATGTCCAATTATGCTTTTGCGTAATCTTTAAACACCTAATCAGTGCAAATTCAACAAGGTTAAAAATTACACCTATGGGTGAAAATATCATTGAAGAAATAACGCTCAATTGCATTGTTCAGTACAAGATTTAAATTATTAGTTAAAATTAATGTAAGTACCTTACATATGAGAGCGGGCGAGGCCGCGACAGGAATTGCTAGTGTATAATATTAATATAAACTAGTTCATGAGATTGGCTTTATCGGGGCAGCTGGAAATATCAACTTCATACATATATATTTAAAGGATTTTAATCTAAAACAGGGAATGTCCAAAACATTCGATATAGAACTTATATAATTTTTACTAATGATTGATATTTTATTTGTTTACGGATAAAAACCTCGGATTGAAGTACCGCAATAAAGCATTGTTTCATCAATGATAATTTCACGCAAAGCAGTAATTTTTAAACTGTTTAAAACAGCTTTGATTAGGTGTTTGAATATTAGGTGAAGGCATAATTAGACATCCAATTTTTAATATTAATGTATGTGTTAGTAATCCAGATAGAACTATTAAGAAACTCTTACGGATAATGGGCAGCTTTATTAGTTCTCACAACGAATAATAACCCGTAAATCTTTAAATGTTTCATTTAAGGAGATTAATATCAGTTATTATATTAAAAAGGCATAACTCCCCATTTGCTTTTATTCATTTGTACTACATGTTTCAGAGCTTGTCTGTTGCTCCATCTTCAGGTTCTACAATCATTATGCTATGTTATTTTACAATTCTTTGATGACCAAGTTTTTTATATCACAGTGTTAGGTAATAAAAACCAAAAATTGTAAAGTGATGTAATAATATAGTAAAGAATTGTAAAATAACATAATGATTGTAGAACCTGAAGTTGGAGCAACAGTCAAGCTCTGAAACGTGTAGTATAAATGAATAAAAGCAAATGGGGAGGTATGCCTTTTTAATATAATAACCCGTAAATCATATTTTTATACAAAATATTAAAAGGAAAGGGATCGAGATTCTTATTTTGGCAGAAATAATTATATCGATCCATCTGGTTGGAAATCAATCTCTAACTATAAAAATATATGACTGTTTGGCAAACCACGTTTTTTCCATTGAACATTGTACATTTAAATTATAATTATTAATGGTAAACTTTATTATTGTAAACCTTCCTAAACCTTCGAAGATGATGTAGTTAAACATTGATTTAGTTTAGTTACATTATTAGTTATTAGATTAGTTAAAGAGATGGGTTCAGTAGTTTTACCATTGCAAACAATGTTGCAGAAAGGTGCTACATATCGTAGATTTTTATACTGAACTGGGATCCACAAGTCGCTCCACATACTTACAGCTTGTATAATAACAGTTTAATTCGAAATTAGTAAATTTTATAAAACATTTTTAGCTCTATATAACAACTTTGAAGATATTAAACTTTGTAATATCTCTTGAATGGTGCTAGCCACCTATCGGTTGATTTTCAAACTTCACTGCACAGCACATATTTATCGCTTTTTTAATATCAAATTAATGGAAAATCAGTAGATTTTATTATTGCTAAAAGTTCCAAGAAAAGATGATTTATTTGATATAATGTATCAATCCTAAAAAAAAATTACTATTTACCGTAGGTTATTGATTCATGAGCTTGAACTAATCTCAGAGCTGATTTCTTTTCGTCTCCATATTACCTTTGTGCAAACAGTTTAAAGACCTATTTTTGTTTACTTTTTAGGAACGATACAATATTTAGTTAACTAACAGATTATCTCCCAGCGTTCAAAAATTCATAACAAAATTACAGGCTTATTTTGCCTAAACTGGCTCCAGGATGACTGATGGACCATCGTTACATTTCCATGAAGTCCAGATACCTTCATTACCTGGAAGGATGGCCACTGGAAGCGGACGTAGATCATCCTACGTCCTAACTAGCTACCGTATTACGCCGGCTATTATATATTCGTTTTGGCTTAATTATTTGTTGCACTCCATCGTTACAGATGGAGGATATCCTAGGATTGCCACTTTGTCGAAAATGGAATACTTCTCGGTTCGGGTATAATTGGGAGGTGATAACTCATAGTGTAGTTAGTCGAGAATGGACAGTTTCATTTGTTCCAAACTAATATTAAAATTTGAAAAGCCATCTTCACTATTGAGAATACTGATTATTTCGATTTCATATTTTTGACCCAAACTATTAATTTAGTTAATAGAAACAATTAATGATTTGTCAGTTTCTAAATGTTTCGATTCTCAATACATATAATTTTTTGGGCATCGATGTGTCTTGGGGTTTATACTTTTTGTTTGTAACGTTTTTTTCACATTCAAAAATGTTACATTTTGATACGATCTGGCTCTGTGGTGTTGGTGGGATCGAAAATTAGACGACAGCTTCCTAGTCACAAGAATATTTTAGTTATGTAAAAACAAAAACAAAGCTTGTACCATGAAATGTCTGCTCAGTACTTTGGTATGAAGTTCCTGTTACTAGACCGATGGTTGTAAAAGAAAAAGATTTTGGCCAAAATCACGCTTAACCTGCCAGTTCATCTCCCAATTAAAGGTTACTATTTTATGGATGCTGAGTGAGCCCCAACTTCGTATGAAGGTCCTGTTACTAGACCGATGGTTGTGAAAGAAAAAAAGGTTTTTGCCAAAATCACACATAACCGCCAGTTCATCTCCCAATTAAAGGTTACTATTTTATGGATGCTGAGTGTGCCCCAACCTCAATAACACAATATAAATTTTCTGCCTTCATTTTCAATGCAGGATTACTTTAGACATTATATTATTAAGTTATTAATTCTAATTCATCTCGTATCCCATCCCTACAATCCAAAATCCTTCAAAAAATCCAATATGCCCCTTAGTTTGTCACCAATAAGCTTATCCATAAAGACCTTAATGTTCCATATGTTGCTGAGTAGCCCAAACCAGATACCTTTCCTTTCATAATAAGCTCCATAACCATTCAAATCCATTAGTTTCTCGACTTTCTTCACTCTCCATTACTGACAATCCTCCGAGGCGTCTGAAAAGAAGATGGCCTAGAGGTCTTCTAGTGTAGAATTTTTATTGAAGTGGTACTGATAAGTAGTTCTTTTTAAGTTTTGACATGTTATTGTAATCGTTATCAGCTCATTTACTTGATGTATTTATATGTACTGAGTAAATTTCAATAAATTGATATTGAAACGGCCGCTCTTACAAGTAAACAACTTTATCTGCTTATAGATAAAAATCTTTTTCTTCAGCATTATTATATGATAAAAGGCATTATTTTTTCAATGATATTTTCGTGTCTAGCTATAATTTATAACCTGGTTAAAATTGCACTTATCAGGTGGTTAAAGATTAGTAAAAGTAATAATTTAAATGTATATTTTGGTAATCCAGATGGACAGAGACTGTTAAGAAACTCTTGCGGATAATGAACTGCATAACCAGGGCTTACAACTTAAGGCCCATGAATCATATTGTTAACATAATATCAAAAGGAAAAGGATCAAATTTTATAATAATATAATATTAATAATTTTTATTTGGCAAAACTAATTGTATTAATTTCATCTGGTTAATTTTAATTTCTGAGCATAAAAGTATATAACAGCGTGGCAATCCTCTTCTATGAAGAAATATCATCCAGTTTGTACTTATTAACCATCATGATCCTCAAACAGCTCCAAATACATCGTGACTCCTTTCCCCGAAGTACCCGCCAACTTCTGGTATCCTCTCTCATTTTTCCCTACTTTGATTACGGGTGCTTGGTGTACGGGGGACTGTCTGTTGAGCTAGAGATGCGACTGAGGAGACTAATGAATTGTTTCATAAGATTTATCTTTGGGGTCAGCAGACGGTCTCACGTATCTTACCGGTACAAAGAGCTAGGGTGGCTTTTCCCCGATTTTCGACGGCAATACTTCCTCGGCACTTTCTTATTCCAGTCATTAAAAACCAATAAACCGTCCTATATCCTAGACCTACTTACTCTGCGTTCCTCCATTCACCAACTGAATACAAGATCCCAACCTTTCAACCTATATACCCCCTCACATAGAACTACCTCCTTTGAAAAATACTTTGTTATCCGTGCTACCTTCTTTCGAAATTCTTTACCTATCCATATTCGCAAAGCCTCATCCTTAACTTCCTTTAAACATCTTTTATTTATCCATCTCCTCCATTTTCAGTCTTCCACAAAATTGTAAATAATATATAAATGTACATAAGTGTTCTAAAATGTTTACAGTTGATTGTTTTTATTTATTTTATTTTTTATTTTCTATCTATTTATGTATTTTTAATTTTTTTTTTTTTTTAACTTTAATTCTAATTTTAATTTTAATTTATTTTTTAATTCTCATTTATACTTTTTTCACCTAATTTAGTTATACTACTGATGTGCTGATTTAACTAATCTCAGCCAGACAATTGTACCTTTTATTGTGCACTTTAATTATTCTTAGGGGACAGTCTGTCCCAGAATAAACTTTATTTTTCATTCATTCATTTTTTAATATTGATGTATTTCTTGAAACAGATCTCTTGAACATTGAAGGTTTCTTAAGTTAGTTTTGGATGCGAAATTCGACAATTTTCTTGAGCTGCTAATTAAATGTAACTATGACATTCATAGAAAGTAAATACATTTTTTATTCGTGATTATGAGATGCAAATTCTAGTGCGCCTGTTTGTTATGTATTGTTATAGTCTGGTATATATTAGAAAGAAAGAAAAATGAATTTTATGCTTGGAAAACTTGTCCCCTAAGAATAACATATAATTACAGTATATAGGACAATCGTCTGGCTATGATAATTAATTATAATAAAAATCAATTAATAATTAAATTATGTGTTAGAAAATAAATGAAAAATCTTGTAAAAGAATGCATCTACACATGTATTTATCTATGCATGTATACTATTATAATGTATACGTATTACTTTTTTTATAGGTAAAAAAATAGATGATGTTTAAAGTAAGTAAGAGTGGAGCTTTTTTGAATTGAGATGGGCAATGAATTCCATAAAGAGGAAGCGCGGATAATAAAGGATTTTTTGAAGGATGTAGTTCTATGCTCAGGAGTGTACAGGTTTATTAAGGGAAGAAATTAATTTATTTAGAATTGAAATAAATTATAAAATTAGATTAATCATAAATTCACTTTATTACCAAGAATATATAGAAAAAAAAAGTCTTTCTTTCTCTGTATAAGAGCGCTTTCCGTCACAGACCTACGCTATGTTATGAAGTACAAAACGTGCCTATAGGAAAGTTATTGTTATTATAAGAGATCCCTAAGGGAGAAACAATAAGCCAATAAGATGCTAAGGATAACATGGAACAGGAGGTGGAGGATACTCGTACTCCTGGTTTGCCCTAAGCCCTAAGGACCTTAAGGACGCAGTTAGAGCTACGTGACACGTCCCTAACTCCTAACCGTTTGTCCATTTTAATAATTCCCTCCTTGCTGAGGTCCTTAATGTCCTTAACGGTGTGTTCCTTCTGTCAAAGTACCCTCCGCTGCGGTCGATACTCTGTGTGCTGATGTCCTTAGCCTACCTTCTGTTCTTCAAGTTTTATCTTAGGCTATCCTGTTAGCCTACACTACCGATATCTGGTGTAGACCTATAAACAAAAGTATGTATTATTAAAATTATAATAAAAAAAAAAATAATAGTTTTACTAACTAATTTATTTATCTACGACTATAAAGAACTGCAGTTGGATTATATTGTTGTTTTTTTCTTTTCTTTTTAATTGCGTTTTGATATAAACCTTATTTAGGTAATAGAGCCAATAATACTTATAAATAACTAACTGTACCCGGCGTGTGTTGCTACGCGCTCAACAAAATAAAAAAAATAAAAAAAACTCAGTACAACAATTATTTTAGTATTGTTTGATTTATTTTGTATAATTTTTTATTTGAATTGGAAAAAAAATAATTTTTGACTTCTATTTAATTTATTGAAGTTCTGACGGATTTACAATATTTTTTGTTGCGTATACAAATAAATGAGATGTTTTTCCAACGCGTTAGCAGGCCACATACATGCAGCAGGCCCGTTAGAGAAACATGGATTTTCCAAATTTAGTCCGCAAACTTGTAGTGATTGCTCCTGTGCCTTGTTGGTGGCCATTGAAAAGGCGAGTCGTACTGGAAATTGCACTCGTTTAAATTCGGATGGCATATCACTTGGAATCATTGGAATGCGTGGCACCAGTACTTCCTCGCCCTTAAATTTAACATTTAAAAAGTATATATATCGTTTTTATTTTTAATCATCTGTTTTTTTGTTTTTTTCTAAATAAACAACATGAAAATGACTCAGCTCTCAGCTGTTAGAAATACTAATATGTTGAGCGATTTTTATTAATTCACGATTTTAACATTTTGCTCCATAACTTGTCACCTATGCATCCAATCAATATACCTATAGGACTATTATCTTCCCCCGAATTTGTGTAAAAAATGCCGCCTCACATGGAGCATTATCTCTTACCGTTTCAAAATCTATAAAGGACACACACACATACATTGATTTATATATATAAGATAATGTAGAGTACAAAAGAAAATAACTTCTTTTTACAAGTATTTGAGTAGTTTACAATTCACAGTAATACATATTACAAAACATTGTAGCAGCATTAGCCATAACAACAAAATTTAACGTTCCGTTGTAATCGAAAAAAAAATTGTATTGTTTACTACTAGGATTATGGAATTAGGATTGATGAATTAATTGCCACTTCTATTTTTATTATTTTATTTTTTTATTATTGAAATTTACAACTGTATTTACAATATAAACATACAATACATCAGGTAAATATGAGGCTATGAGAGCAAAAGTGGCCTAACCCACAAAATATAAAAAAATCTGATTTAGTAATTTTTTGCAACTATAACGCCATCAACAAGGTGTTAATGTGTTTGAAAAATTGGTTCACATGGTGGTGCAATGTGAACCAATTTTTCAAACACATTAACACCACCAGATGGCGTTATAGTTGCAAAAAATTACTAAATTAGATTTTTTTTTTTTTGTGGGTTAGGCCACTTTTGCTCTCATAGCCTCATATGATGATAATGATAAAAATGACACGTCACTTGTTTTTAAAGCAACTACCCATTGGTAGCACTTCTACAGGTTCTATATAATGAAGTACTATATTAAAGGTCTCGAGCCTACCTTCATTTTCAGGCGCCTCGGAGGGTTATCTGGAATGGATTGAGAAGCAAGTTGTGACACTAATGGATTTGAATGGTTTTGGAGTTTTCTGTGAAAGGTTAGATATCCAGTTTGAATTAAGTCAGAAACGTAAGGTATATTAAGATCTTGGTGGATAAGTTTGTTTGTGACGAAGTAAGGAGCATTTAGGATTTTGGATTGTAAGGATTGGATACGAGATGAATTGGATGGTTTAGTGGAGCCACAAAGCTCAACTCCGTATGTCCAAATCGGTGATTAAGGAGATTAAGGTGGGCTGGCCATGTCAGAAAAATGGCAGCAGATAGATTGCCAAAGAAACTAGATATGAGAATGGCTGGAAAGAGAAAAAGGAGAAGACCATGTAGCAGATGGGAGGATGAAGTACCAAAAGATGCCGCAAAAAATAATAATCCAGGAGGCCAAGGGTCACCCAGAACTCTAGCGCCGAGTAAGTAAGTATTTCTGAATATTTCCTTAAGGGTGTCAATAACTGTCTGGTTTACCCAACATAGATTATGTATATTAAACTTCTTTTTTTTTTAAATGCTAGACAAGAAATCCAATGTACTGGTACTCACTTAAAGAGACAAAATGGAAAGAACTTCTATTAGATATCAGGACCTAATGCAGACTTTTATCTTTAAATTACTGCACACTATTGAGCCTTTTACTTCGTGAGAGCATATCAAGATGGAAGGAAAACGGCACTTATTGAACCACATGAGACTGTAATTATAGTCTTTTAAATCCTAATTTTTAAATTTATAAAAAATTGGCGCAAACTGAGTAATTTTATGACCGAAAAACAGGCTTTTGATCTTGCCTTTATTTCCTCAAAAAAAAAACCTACTGACATATTACCGAGACGAATCAACTGAGAGCTTTTTGGATTAGGAGCTAAAAAGAGACAGAAAAAAAAAATTGGATGTGCGATATAAAAGTGGAACATGGGGCAGTTACTGACCCATTAGGCGGGATTGGAACCCATGAATGGGCTAATAACAGGGAGGAAGGGAATGACATCCACAACAGGAGGCCGCGGGTTAAAAAATTGGTCCTACAGATGTAGAGCTGGTGGGATGGTTAGCCTGCTAGGGGGGGATGCATGGGGGGGGGGGGGGGGTTAATTCGATAAAGAGGGGATAAAAAATGGCAGGACTTGTTGCGACAGTTTGTGGATCACCTTCACCACCCCACAGCGGGGGGAGGTTGGAATTTGAGTTGATTGAAAAAAAAAAAAAAAAGAAGAGAGAGAAAAAAGGGGGAGTTTGTCGGGTTTACAGCGGTTCCTGAGGGTTGCTCTAATTGTGGTGTTTTCTTTTCTATCAACTTCTAATCCTTTTAAACTTGTCCTTCTATCTCTTCGGAGCAATACTCTTCGAACCGATATTGGTGAAGACTAATTTTCTTTTTCTGATTTATAAGATTTCATTTTATATACAGGGTATAAAATTTATTATATTACTGTCATTAATACAATTAATGGCGAATTTGACGATTTTTGGCGGCCGGAAAACATCCTTGGCCACTCTCCTTACCCACTTAGAATTAGTTTTCGTCCTTAAGGGTGCTATTTTTTTTTTTTTTTTTCTTCAAGATTTTTATTATGTGCAAAGAAATGTGGGAGTAGCGCATTTTATGTTCGAATTTATAGAATGTAAAGAAAGGCGATGAAGTACAGCAATAGAAAAAAAAGGAATGATTATATCCATAACTATCTACTTACATACTCAAGATTTTTTCTTCAAACCAATTAAGGACCATACGTATGGATGTATTCCGGAATTATCCTATATGGATAATAGGAAGAAATAAAAATATATATATATAGATATATATATATACTAGCATCCCCGGAATTATCCTATATGGATAATAGGAAGAAATAAAAAATAAAAATATATATATATATATATATATATATATATATATATATATATATATATATATATCAATTTTATTTCATATCAAGATTCCATCCCCGTTATTTACGTTTTTTTATAAAGTAGTTAAACAAAGAGCCACTATCGAACTTGCAGGAAGGATTATTCTTTCTCCGGAGTCACAACTCTCCGAAGGACGAGAAGTGGTTTCCTATAGCCGAAGGAGGGCGATAGGAAGATAAGGATTGGCCCGTAGAGCTACGTGCCGCCGCTACAAGTGAGCGAGTTAGGTGTCGCAGGGATTCATTGCTGACCGGGCGTTGTGCATCGCCAATGGGGCCGGCTCGGGAGGTGGAATTTATGCGGCGACTTTGGGGGCCACTTGGATATTTATTATGGCCGGGGTATAGCTCCCAGATCTAGCCACTTACCATATTGGAGCCCATCTCCAGGGGTTTGGGTTGAGAAATCCCTCTTCCCGAGGCCCGGGTATCAATCACGACACATGGAAATATTTATTTGAATGGGTTCAGCGGTCAGATAATAACTACTGCAGCACCTTCAAGACCGAAGGATTTAAAAAAAAAAAAATATTGCTGCACTTGCTATCAAGCCAATTTGTTTTCGATCCCAAGGGTTCCATGCCAAAAAAATCAACAATCACTGGCCTCCAGTGCTGCCGAACACCCGATAACGCTTTTAGTCCAGGCCAGTCCAGTAAAGAGTGCATGAAATGTACGATTGTTTTTGACCTTAGAGATTCTTTAGTAGTTAGTCGGTAAACATCCTAAAATTCCCCGCCTCTAGGGAGTATCTTAGGGTGAGGGGGTGGGGGTGGGAAAAGGTCCCATTTTCGGGTTTTTCGATTATTTCTCGAAAACGGTGGAATCTAGGAATATATGCTACAGATCAAAATTAAAGCTGATTAAATTTCATACAAAATTGTTTATGTACATATTTGTCGAACTTTCATCGTTTTTCGATATATACGCTATCGTAATCATTTTTACATAACTTTTTGTCTAACAGTTGCTTCAAGTGCCAAAACATATATATGAAATTAAAGTAAATTTAATGATCTACAACTTTGATTCTGACATTTTTTCTGAGAAACAATCGTGGAAGGCACTAGAAGCAATTGTTTGTCAAAAAGTGAGGTCAAAATTATTTTTTTTTCAAACATTATCGATTTTCAATAACGTTTATGTAAAAAAACGGTGGAAGTTTTACAAATACTTATGTAATCAATTTTATAGGAAATTCAATTATATTTGAAACATTTTTTCTAGATTCCACCGTTTTCGAGACATTATCGAAATCCCTAAAATGGGGCTGGGATTTTCAGTATGTTTACATTCTAACTACAATATGTTTATTGACTGGACTATTTCTGTAAATTAAAGTTTGTCACGTGGAAGTCTTACAAGAAATATGACCATGGTAACGTGCGATTTTAGAGTATTTTTTTTTTATTTTTTTTTATTTTTTTTTTTTTGTACTGCTGTCCATGTCTTGAAATTATGAGCTGGAATTTACAGATAACTTGAAATAAAATCGTTTAGTGGTGTCATTAGGTTGATTTTGATTTTGATTGATAAGTGGGTTAGTTGTGTTGACTTAATGTTATCATGAGAAGGTGTATATGAACAATATGTTGCAGGCTTACCGCTTTGAAGATATAGTTGTCCTAAAAGTAAAAATTTTACGGAATCGTTTTGTTTCATCCACCAAAATGTTCCGAAAATTATTTGTTCTAACAGGTATTATTATTTTTGTCACTATTTCCTTTATCTTCCATAAAAAAATAATATATATATATATATATATATATATATATATATATATATATATATATATTAGAGTATCTAAATAATTATTTATCTTTGTTTAAAAAATATAACGCTTTAGGTCTCGGTAAAGCAGGTTATTGTGCCATTTCAAAAGCTCCTTTCATTCATTTTGACATTCCTGGCATCCTGTCAGGACGTGACATATTGTCGGCCAAGTCGCGTTTTTTTCTGACATAGCGCCACTAGGTCACTCATAAGTTAATTTAGTTATAGACAAGTTCTTGAGCGTTACAGTATTGACAAAATATAATCACACGAGTTATATAAATAAGTTTTAATAATAGACATATATTAATATTTAGTTTATTTTTTGAACCTTGAAGCTGAATGAAAAAAGAATACATTAAGTAGATATAAGGAATGCAAATAATTACATAAATATGACTTATTAAGAAACTATCAATTAATTGCACTATATTGCTAGGTCTTTAACGATGATTGCTGAGAATAATACGGGAAGCAAGTTGAGGCACTAGTTGGACTAAATTTAGGGTTAATAATGAAAGGAAAGTTTTTGGTTCCGACAACCACTTATAGGACATTATTCTCATAATTTATAGTTAAGAACTAAACGAATGATTTGGTCTGTAAAGATTCAATAAGAGAGAGATTCGCTTGATTAATAGAGCACCAAAGTTCAACTAGGTACGTCCAAATAGCTAATAATTATAATTAATTTTCATTTGCAAATTGATCGAAGCATATCTAATAAATATTGAAAACAGCTGACGTCCGTATAATAGTATAGAATGATCGATCAATTTGGAATTGATAAATTAATTTGCCATTTTTAAAATTTTTATTTATATGACCTATCATCATGCGTCTATTCTATGGCATTTCGTTAGCCGCGAATCTAGTTTATTGTGCTAATAATTTATCCTCAGATTTAAATGCATATGATAAATTTAATTTGTACATCCAATAACTGATGTTCAAAATGTTTTTGGAAAAACTTACATTTGTAATTCTAAAAATCATGGAAGTGACAAATTATTTCATCAATTCCAAATTTTAAACCATTGGGAATTACGTTACGACAGTCCAAGGTTACTAAACCGTTCAAGATATTAATGGAATATTATCATAGATTATTGCAGGACTCTGATTTGGTTTAGTAGAAATGAGTATGTAATAGAATTCATTCCATAAATTTTAGTTCTGGCAATACATGGATAGCTATCTATATTTTAAATCTACGTCCACAAAATAAATTGTTATTCTAGGGCATTTTTGTTAACATAACTATATAGTAAAATAAGAAAAAGGTCATTAGGGACCCAGTCTGGAGAAATAAAAAAAAAACACACGTCCAAATAAATTACTATTTATGGAGTGCTGACACTTTGTAGGTCTTCTTAAAGGCTAAAATTAACAAAAAACCTACAATGATGTGACCAAATGATTTCTGACAGATAAACCGAATGTCAAATAGATAGGAAAAAAACAACTTACTTGGAATCCACATACAAGACTAAAACGACAAGAAACTGCTCGTCGTTACAGACTACTTCAACATTTACTGGACAAACGTTCAAAAGCTCCCAATTAATTACAAAAGACTTATTTACATGACTGTTATTAGACCTATTAGGACGTAGAGAGTTGAGTTTTGGGGCTCCACTAAACCATCCAATTCATCTCGTATCCAATTCTTTCAATCCAGAATCCTTCGAAAAATCCTCAATGCTCCTTGCTTTGTCACCAATAAACTTATGCATAAAGACCTTAATGTTTAATATGTTGCTGATTTAGCCCAAACCAGATACCTATGCTTTCATAGTAAGCTCCATAAACACTCAGATTCAGTAGTTTCTCAACTTGCTTCCCACTCCATTCCCGATAATCCTCTGATGCGTCTGAAAAGAAAATGTCCTAGAGATTTTCTAGTGTACCTTTTTTTTTTTTTTTTTTTTTTTTTTTTTTTTTTTTTTTTTTTTTTTTTTTTTTTTTTTTTTTTTTTTTTTTTTTTTTTTTTTTTTTTTTTTTTTTTTTTTTTTTTTTGTTTATAGATCAACTGATGCATAGTTATTTTCAAGTTTTGACATGCTATTGTCATCGTTATCAACACATTAACTCGAATTATATATTTGTTCAGTTGTAAATTTTCATAAATTGATATATAAATAAAAAATCTATTAATGATTAAGACAAATTAAAAATTAGTACAATTAGGATTGATGAATTTCCACTTCTATTGAGATTATTTTATTAGAAAACTAGTTTCGAATGCTAAACATTCATCTTCAGTTCTAAAACATACAAATTTTTTTTCAGCACATCAGTACTATGTTACATAGATTATATTTACTAAAGTTTTTAAAAAGATAAGACAAGAAATCAAGCATGGGCACTCACCTTCGAGGTAACTAAAACACTGAATTCGTGAGAAGTAAAAGGGGGCAGGTAGGTTAAATATTTGATTTACAATGGGGTTTCCCTCATGACTCATTGGATTTTTCTTTTCCTATGGGAAACATATTTAAAATAGGGCTATTGGATAAGTTAATCTGATCATTTAAACAAAAATCTGGATAGGTTTTAAACGATTTTATTATTTCTAGTGATTCAAAAGTATTTAATTTTAGGCTATTTTCTACTTGATGTAATATTTTCACTCCCGAGTCTTTATTAAATTTGTGGTTATTTTCATTTAGATGGATAGCGAAATTGGAGTTTTGGGTCTTATTAGTGTATGCTCTTATATGTTCTTTTACTCTTTGATTTACCGATCGTCCAGTTCCCATTGTAAATAAAAAATTTAACCTACTTGCTCCCCCTTTTAATTCTCACGAATTCAGTGTTTTAGTTACCTATAAGGTGAGTGCCCATGTTTGATTTCTTGTCTTACCTTTTTAAAAACTTTAGTATATATAATCTATGTAACACAGTACTGAAGTGTTGAAAAAAAAATTTGTATGTTTTAGAACTGAAGATGAATGTTTAGCATTCGAAATTATTTTTCTATTAAAATAATCTCAATAGAAGTGGCAATTAGTTCATTAATCCTAATTGTATTGATCCTTCTATACCATCATAGTGTACCTCAAGTAAAAATTAGTACTTCTTTTCAACGTATGTTATTCTGCATATGGAATAGTTATTATCATATGTGGTATAATTTAAAGTCGAGTAAAATCCATTGCGCCGAATGATTATTCGACAAATGTCCAAGTTCCCCCCTGAGGGCTCAGGACTCAGGACCCCATCTTGAATAACTAGTGCAAGTCATGACCGGTGTTCCTGATGGACTGATGGCTCTAAGCAACGACTCATCACGCGATCTGGAAAAGTTTCAATTAAGAAAGAATAGCGAGTAGAGAGGGAATACTGCTGTGATTCCAGGATTGCGTGTGTCATCACGAGGCGCAACCCCAATGGAATAACTAGATTCTGGAGTGGATGGGGGAGAATCTCCAGCACTCCAGCATCATCAATCATCGCCATATGGTGAATCCATAACAGAATCTTGACCCCTTATTTCAGAAATCTGATAGAGAATCATATTCTGATTCCCATCTCTATGTCTAAAACCTGATAACCGAATTTATCAGAGGTCAGTTCTGAATAATAACCAAATCATATTCGGGCTGAATAAGGGAGTTGGATATTGATAGGGGTCACTTTGTGGGGAGATTTTTCACGGAAGATATCTGAATTGAATTTTTATATGATGTCTCTATTATTCTGTAAAAGCGACATTTAATCAATATTTAAAAATTACCATAATTCGTTACACAGTAACAATTTAAAAAAAAAACATATTAGTCTGTGATTCATCGTTATAAATCACCGATTATTTCTGTGGTGTCGATCCCAGTATCTAATTTCCTAAACAAATTCTATTTGTTATAACGCTCAGATTTCACGGTAATAAGACTCAAATAAAATTTTATTTATATAAATATTAAAACTACTTATTTACTAACTTTGTTTTGTTGTTACTTGAAAAAATAAAATGTATTCGTGTATAATGGACTTGTTGTTGTTGTTTGGTTTTAAAGCCAAACAACTGCTTAAACTTGAAATTTATAATCTTAACTTTTTATACTGTAGCAATTAGCAATTTTGACGGAAATGTTCGTTCTAAATTAAAATAAAATATCTACCAAAAAAAAAAAAATAAAAAAAAAAAAAATATATATATATATATATATATATATATATATATATATATATATATATATATTAATAGAAAAAAAATTAAATTGAATTATATATTCCAACATTCAACAGTTCACTAAAGGTCTTACAGATCTGACCAGGTACACCATATCTATCCATCCATATCTCTCGTTATATCCATATCTGTTATTTTAGAGAAGGGTACTAATTTATGAATCATTGTGAAAAAAAAAAATGTATTTTTTCTAATATACGATTTTTACACTTAAACGATAGTCTAGGAGCCGACGACCTAAACCTGTCATGATAGGTCTCCCAGAAAAAGCAATACTTATCTGAAAGATCATAAATTTTTGTATAAGATAAACCACTGCTGCCGTTTCCACGGTGATGGCGGTATCAAGAAAAATAAGGTTTAAGTAGGTCGTTATCAGAAAATAACTGCTGAACTTTTTTTCTCAACGGATCTTAATGTTTTTTGGGGTCCTGAATCCGAATCTGAAGTTCGCTACCACGGCTGCCGTCGGTTGCGTATCCAAAATCACATAACAGCGCCCAAAATAGCGGTTATTGTCAGATTTTTACCTATAACAAAACAACGAAGGGCTGTTCGAGGAATGTCTTAATTTATTAAATTGTTGTAGGATTTAGTACGTACGAAATTAAAAAACCAATACCGAAATCGGACCATTTTTTTGCGAAGTGATGGCCTTGGGAACATTGTATAGATTGGCCAAGTTGCGGTCAGCCCCACTACTCCTCGACAACACGTTTATCGGTAATCTTTTGGCTATATCACCGAATTTATTTGTCTGATCCAAAATTTTCTTTTTTTTCATCTTAAAGCTAGTTGAATTTACTATTCGACTCTGTTATGAAGTTTCAATGTCCCTTAAAATAGACTTACCAGCACGCTAAAACCCTGTAATGTTGTGAAATCCAAGTTTTTTAAAAACATTTTTCGCTATAACTCCGCATATATTTGTCCGATCCCCAATTTCATTTTTCCATCTTTAAGCTGTTTAAATCTTGTAAAATGCCCACGCCAGCACGCTAAACGTGTATGTGTTTCAGGGAAATATTGCAATTTTGACATGTTCAGTGGGCTGGAGTAGTTGTTTCACGGGATTTTAATTAAATTATGTATATTAAATTTAAACACCTGTAAGATGAAAAAATAAAATTTGATTCATTATTTGAAATATTGTACAAATATATGCAGAGTTACAGCGAAAAATGTTTAAAAAAAAAACTTTTATTTCACAACAGTACGGGGTTTTAGCGTGTATATTTTTAGGGACTTAATTAAAACTTCATGAAGCGGACGGCTGAAATGGTAGCAAACTTCAGATTCAAATTCAGCACCTCAAAAAACGTTAAGATCCGTTGAGAAAAAAAGTTAAGCAGTTATTTCCTGAAAACGATCTACTGGAACCTTATTTTGCTAGCTACCGCCATCTTAACTGTGTTTGAAAAGGGCAGCAGTGGTTATTCTTAAACAAGAATTAATGATCCTTCAGATAAACATTGATTTTTTTGGAGAGCTATCATAACAGGTTTAGTGTCGTCGGCTCCTAGACTATCGGATAAGTGTAAAAATCGTATATTAGGAAAAACACATTTTTTTTTTTTCACAATTATTCATAAATTAGTATCCTTCTCTAAAATAACAAATATGGATATAACGAGAGATATGGATGGATAGATATGGTGTACCTGGTCAGATCTGTAAGAACTTTAGTGAACAGTACATTTGCCGTACCACAAAATTCCTTTTGGATGTTGGAATATATAATTCAATTTAATTTTTTTTCTATTTATATATATATATATATATATATATATATATATATATATATATATATATATATATATATATATATATATTATTATTATTTTTTGGTAGATATTTTATCTACTACGAAGTAAGTCGGCTCTTGTACTAAGACTATTGCAGTGTTACCGATGAATAATTATATCAAGTGAAAAATTAATTTTTTTTTTTTTTTCATTCTGTTTTATCTGTTTAACATTTGAAAGTAGTATTTTAATAAATACAAGTGGCAAATAATTCATAAATTTTTAATTATGATTAATTTAATGATAGATGCCGTGCCCGACATATGATACCAGCTGGGATGATGCAGCCGATGGCTGAGAAGAGATCGGTCCAATTGTCCAGCCGAAGTGTAAGAGCAAGTGATTTGCAGTATTAGGACTCCGCATGGGGCCATATTTGGACCTGGAAGGAGTCCACTAAAGGCACTATATGAATAGGGATCGGGGGTCCATTATAGGGCCCATAATGACTTGGAGCCTCGGTAATGAGCCGGCCTTGCTATAATTAAGGGGGTGGCCCCTGTTTTTAGGGGGCCATAGATCCTTGGCTCAGATAGCCTCCATCGCCTCTTTACTCATCCTGCCCCTTAATGCCCCGCTAACCACATATCCTTCACTGCCACCGACGTCTTGATTGCCATTTCTTACGACTCCTTAGGTAGGAGACGGTCCGAAACGAGCTGGAAAAAAAAAAAAAAAATTAAAAAATAAGTAAAAGGTTTCAGGGTTTCGATTTTGAGTTCTACTCCCAGCGATTAATCGATAATGACTCGATGGGTTCCGAGTAAAATTGGGACCAAGACGAAAATAGAAAAAAAAAAATGGAGAGGCTCTTCTAAAAGATAAGACTGAATAATTGAGGACCGAATATGAAGACATAATTGACAGTCGGGCAAACGTTAACAAGAATTCGATAATCGTTCAGGAATGATCGAAAAAAAAAGAAGTCAGAAATACACCTGAGGTAAGTGAGGTAGCCAGGATTTTTGGGAAATGTATCATTAAAATCAAATGAAAAATTAATAACTACTTATTAGTTAAATGGTCGTTATATCGACTACAGTTATTAATCCTTTTGCTGATTTTTAACACAAACGAAAGTTCGGCGATCGTTTTTAACCGTTAGTAACTTGTGTGAGAAGAGCTAAAATAGTTCAGAGCAGCGTTTTAAATTCAATCAGTAATTTTATTGTAATCATTATTACTCTTTATTTTAGGTAAACTTAAATATAGAAGGATCAATTCAATTAGAATTGATGAATTAATTGCCAATTCTATCGGAATTATTTTATTTGAAAATTAGTTTCGAAAGCTAGAAATTTTTTAAACATCAGTGCTTTGCTACATGGATTATACAGGGTACCTCTTAGTTTAAAAAAAAAGTTGGGTGAAACTAGATCAAAAATGTAGAAAAATGCCGCAGATCTACAATAAATCAAAGACTTTTTGAGGAAACCACGTTTGTTGCCATTAAAACTGTAATATCTCTACTTTATTTAAATATTTTTCAAACTTCGGATTTAGCATTACCTTGAATTTTACAAATTGTGACCCAAAGAACAGCTTGATCTTCATCTTATTTAGAAAAGTTACAATGTCTTTTATTACTTCAACATCCACCGTTTTTCGAAAAAACTATCCACAAAACTGCAAATCTCACAAAACTTGCAAATTTAATCAGCTTTCGAATAATATGTCGAATGTAACGATTCATGGAGAAATTTTAAACCCGAAAAAACACGGTGTTCACATTGGGCATACTAATCAGTTACTTGTGTAAATAAGACATTATGATGATCCCTTAATGGAAATGTGCATTTCAAACATGATAAACTCACCATTGGAATAAAAAGTAAAGAAAAAAAATTATTGTTTGAAAGAAAATAAAGGAAAACAGTCAATAAAGCGACACCAGATCAGAGGATCTTATTTTATTGCATTTGAGGCAGCCTAATTGCAAAACGTAGCAAATCCATCGAAAATCGAAATTGAGTTTCGACTTATATATCGACTTATATACCGTTCGATACAGCTCCTTGCCACGCAGAATGCTGACTAGTTTTTAGGTTTAAGTAAGAAGGAAAAGCTGTTCAAATTTACAATTAAAAATCATGCATATTATTTGTCAGATTTAGGAGACATAAACGAGGCGGAAGAAAAATTATTAGCTGTTTAGAAAAGTTACCTGTTATTGTCATCGTAATTACTATTGACTTGTCCATTTTTTAATTTATATTTCATTATTTTGTTTGTTAAACTAAACAAATAAATGTTTTTAAACATTATAAAAAAAGTTTTTAAATTGATATTTGTTTTGAATTTTAAAGTTACCTACTAAAAAACAGAGTCAATAATATTTTGATACTACCACGTAGTTCAATACTTTGTTTTTATTTTGTTCCTCAATACTCTAAAAAATAATCACATTTATGTACACAAAAATATTTTTTAATGATAAATTGTTTTTAACCATTTTCAAAGAAGTTTTACTAAACGTCTGTCTAGAAATAACGTGAGGAAGAATAATAATTTGTTCAGGAAAATGTGTATTGTGATTACATAGACTAGTCCAGGTATCTACATACAGCGATTATTACTTTACTATCCGTTTTTATTGTTCACCAAGCTAATAAGTAACATTTTTGAACGTAAAATAATTTTTTAATCCATCATTTAAATTCTATAAATCAACTCAGGACATGTATTTCATTACCAAAAAGGATTAAGTCTCTAACTGTTGCAAAACGGAGTAAGTACAGAAGAAAAACCAATTTTTAAAAAAACTGGTCAACAGGAGTCCTTATTACGCTTGCCCAACTAAAACCATCTATTTTTCTGCTAATTATTAAAGAAAAATTACATTCATATCAATTGGGCATCATATTGCTATGGTTTTTGGCTTCTGGTGAAAAATATATAAATTTGGTTTTGCTACGGGGTTTTTTTTTCGATAAAAGCTGTAATATCTCCACTTTGTTTGAATATTTTTCAAATTTTGACCACATTTTCGGATTTAGCATTAAATTTTCTATTTTAGCTGAGTACCTGTAACCTTGAATTTTATAAACTTATCTATAATAACAAAATTATCTGGTATCTAAAGAACAGCTTGATCTTCACCTTATTTGGGGAAGTCACAATATCGTATTTACTTCAACGCTCACCGTTTTTCGAAAAAAACTATCCACAAAACGTCAAATCTGACAAAAACTTGTAAATTTAATTAGCTTTCGAATAATATGTTAAACATATTGATTTTGTTTCAATTTCATGGAGAAATTTACTTTTGAAACATGGTGTTCTCATTTGGCATACAAATCAGTTACTTTTGTGTAAATAAAACATTATGACAATCCCGTAATGGAAATGTGCATTTTAAACATAATAAACTCTTCATTGGAATAAAAAGCAAAGAAAAAAATTATTGTTTAATTTAAAATAAAGGAAAACTGTTAATAAAGCGACACCAGATCAGAGGATCTTATGTTATTACATTTATCTATTTATTATTATTTAGGATTTATTTTATTAGATTTTCAATGTAAGATTTAAAACCTGATGATTAAGAACATAGACCTCATGTTTGCCGTTAGCTTCTGAATGCAGATGATATTGAAGAATACTTTTGAGATGTATTTTATGGACAGATGTGTCTGTTTTTACAGGGGAAGGCATTTCTACCTTTTCATGAGGGGTATCGTTGGTTTGTTGATTGAGTTCTAAAAAGTATAATAGTGATAGCTAGAAATTACTTTGACAAGTCTGTATTCGCTCAGATTCTAAAATCGCTATATAAGCCAAAAAAAGAATCAAATCAATGAGATACAGAGGAAGAAAAATATATATATTTTTTTTTTTTTTGGAATCGAAAAATAATGTCGATATCAGCTAGATGTCGCTAAACGGAGCCAAGAGAGGGCGCAGATGGCGGACGGAAATAGCTCGGCCGGAGCGGTCCAGATGTCCGCGATCTAGCCTCCCTTCATTCACTTCCGCCGCCTCAATGACCTCACCGCAATACACTAATAGTCACAAATAGATCTTGTCATCCGTCCTCCTGATATAGGAGGCTCTGGGCTAGGATCTAGGGAGCTGTGCAGGTAGCTGTCAGCTGTCTGACGGCGAAAGGATTCATAATAATTGAGTATGGATTAGGATTTTTTAAAGATATTATATACATAAATGGCTACTGATGTTTCATAAAGGTATGATACATATAAATAAATATCTATCTGCTTTTACAATAAGTAAATAAAGGACTTAAATAATTTTAACTAATAAGTAAAGTTTCACTTGTTTATCGATAAAAATCTTGTATTGTAGCTGCAATTAAAAATTATTTCTAGAATTATATTTTCAAGCATAGCAGTAGTTTTTAACCTGGTTTAAATTGCACTGATTAGGTGTTAAAAGCTTACGTAAAAGCATAATTGGACATAAATTTTTTTATTTTAATGTACGAGTTGGTAATTCATATGGACAGAGATTATTAGGATACTCTAGCGGATAATGCATTGCATGTATTAGTGCTTACTACTAAATCCACGAATTATATTTTTACACACATAATCCAGTCACTAAACATATTGCACAATGTATGAAATAAGCGATGATTTATGACTTCGTAGCTTCGTTAGAAGTAGTTAGAAGGTAAACAAAGTACAAGTCCCCGCCCTGGGGAGTGATCTAACAATGCTGGGGAGGGAGAAGTTCACATTTTTGAGTTTTTCGATTATATCTCGAAAATAGTGATCTCTAGAATACTGTTACAAATACAAATTAAAGCCTATTAAATTTCCTTTAAACTTGATTCTATACATATTTGTCGAACTTCCAACCGTTTTCGGGATATACTTTATTGAAAATCGATAATTTTTGCAAAAAAAATAATGTCTATCTCACTTGTTATAAACATTTGCTCCAAATGCCAGAAACGTGTATATGGAATTAATGTTAATTTAATGCTCCACAACTTTGATTCTGCTATTTTTCTGAGAAACGATCGCGGAAGGCCAAGAAGCAAATATTTGACAAAAAGTGAAGTAAACATTTTCGATTTTCAATTAAGTACATCTCGAAAACCGTTGGTAGTTCGACAAATATTTAAAGTATTAATTTTATAGGAAATTTAATTAAGTTTAATTTTAATTCGGGACATATTTTTCTAGGGTCCACTGAATTAGGAAGCAAGTTGAGAAACTAGTGGATTTGAGTCGTTATGGAGCTTACTGTGAAAGGATAGGTATCTGGTTTGGGCTAATATGGATAAGTTTATTGGTGGCAAAAAAGTAAGGGGAATTAAGGATTTATTTATTGGTTTTGAGGGTTATTTATTGGGAGCTTAGAACGTTTGTCTATTAAATCTTGAAGTCTAAAATTAATAACCTAACATGATATAGTATAAATTGTAATTTATGTTTAAAGTTTTATTTATAAAGTTTACCATTAGCAGGATGAATGTTACATAGGCCCTATATCTTCTTCTTATCTGTGTTTCTTGATGTTTTGAAATATTTGATATATTTGAAATAAAAATTAAATTTAAAGGCGTAGTTTATCACCTCTTTGTTGATTTCTAAAAGGCTTACGATTCGATTAACCGCCAGTAACTGTTTGATATTTTGATTGAACCAGGGATTCGAAAGTAATTGGTAAATCTAGTAAAGATGTGCATGTCCGAAACATTTAATTGAGTCCAAATCGGTATTATATAATTTAGGACTAGAATTCACTAAATTGTAATTTATGTTTAAAGTTTTATTTATAAATTTTTCCATTAGCAGGATAAATGTTACATAGGCCCTATATCTTCTTCTTATCTGTGTTTCTTGTTGTTTTGAAATATCCAGATTTTGCTACCTGACACTTCGGCACATAACCCCTTCATCCGCCAAACCCTTCAATTTTAAAACATGAAATTATTAATATTCGTTTTTAATGTCTATAATGAGAAAGGAAACAAATACTTTTTGATTGGTCTTAATTTAATTTTAAAAGAATTATTAACAGTTTGATGCTCTTTTTTTTTTTTTTTTTTTTTTTTTTTTTTTTTTTTTTTTTTTTTTTTTTTTTTTTTTTTTTTTTTTTTTTTTTTTTTTTTTTAAATGGAAAAGCTATTGGATAAAATTAAAATCCAGATTAATTTTCTATTATCCATGCCTTAACAAACACAGTTATTGTTTATAACATTCATCTAAACTAAACAGATGACGAACTAAATGTCACTGGCCCAGCTGATAGAAAATAAAACCCTTTGCCCTAATTATATTTGGTCAGCCTACAATTACCGTGATGGTGGCTCGTAGGATCACAGTGTAATTGTGGGGTTTGAACCACAACATCGGGGTATTAAAACTGAATTAAAGAATTAAAAAAGAATCTATAATAATCCTAGTGTGGGGCAGTCTCGAAAAAGCGGGGCGAGTTCAAGAAATCAAAGGGAATTCATATCACCGCCTATAATTTTGATAAAATATGGCTTCATTATTTACTTTTTAAAGTATTCGGCCATAATTTGTTTATTCATCGCTACTATACTTAAATTTAAATTAGAGAACAATATTAAAATTATATTTTGTTTTGTTTTTGAGATGGATAGCTTATTCTATATTTATTCCGACTTACAAAAAAAGTTCTAGAACAGAAAGCAGCAACTTTTGACGTGTTATAAAATATTTATAACAATTCTAACGAACCGAATAACTGATTACGCGGAGGAAATAATCGAAGACTATCAATGTGGTTTTAGACGGAGTCGTTCAACTATCGATCAAATATTTTCTCTTCCCCAAATTTTAGAGAAAAAATTAAATTTAAAGGCGTAGTTTATCAGCTCTTTGTTGATTACTAAAAGGCTTACGATTCGATTAACCGTCAGTAACTGTTTGATATTTTGATTGAACCAGGGATTCCAAAATAATTGGTAAATCTAGTAAAGATGTGCATGTCCGAAACATTTAATTGAGTCCAAATCGATACTTTTGAGGTACGTTCTGGTTTAAAACAGAGAGATTCTCTTTCTTCGGTATTATTTAATTTAACACTAGAATTCACTAAAACGTATATCAGTTCTAAGGCAATCGACAAAAATGTGTTTTTTTCACATTCGATTCTTTGCGGTTGTAGGGATGATATAAAAAGAACTAAAACAACTTTAAAAACATATGTTTATTTGCAATTAAAAGTTTTGTTCGAAGCAAAAAAAAAATCTCATATATCTTTTAAAATTTTAGTCCACGTCCCAAACATTAACATTCTTTAGTTTATAGTTTTCCACATTAAATCTTCATCCAACACAATCTGAATAATATAACTTCATGAATATCCATTACTGCATTTCTTTTATTTAAAAATAATGTCCCTTTCCTAAAAAAAAAAACGTAACTGCACTTTCTTTATAATTAATTGTTCTAAAAATTAACTTTCAGTTGTACGTACATATTAAACAATATTAATAACTAGCTTTCCCCGTAGCGACTTCGCCCGCTCTCATAATTAAAGAACTTTACTAATAGTTGATTAACGAAGAATAATTTGTTTATCTATGAAAGTCTTGTATTGAAGAATGCAATTGAGCATTGTTTCTTCAATATACTTAGCCCACTATGCACAGGTGCCACAGATATTATAAATATATAAAGGCAGAATCAATAAGAATTTATTTAACATAACTCCTATTTGTTTGACATTTGTAGCTACATGTTTCGGAGAAAATACTCCATCATCAGGCTTCTAAATTTAAAAAAAAAAAAATACATTAATCTATAAAATTACACCAATAGTTATTACCAACAGTACATCTCTTAATCTATGATTATTTTCACATTGTCCATTCTCCATGTTATAAGGAATTATATAATATAAGACAGAATCCATGTTGAAAGTTAGGATGTTAATTTCTGCTATATTATTTTTAAGGGAAGTGGAAATAAAAAAATATGAAACCTATGATATACTTTCTCACATTTATTTTTAGATCTTTATGTTTTATTGAATTAATTATACAATCTGTCTCACTTTAGGGCATTAAGTATTATGGATGACAAAGAATCCATTCAAAAAAATATGTATACAGAAATTTTATCACTTAAATTGATACAACAAATCAAAATATATAAAACACCAAATCCATGTACAAATTAATGTTCTTAAGTTTTGTAACACTTTTACACATTAGATAAGAGGAAATATGTAAGAAAACATGAATTGATAAAACACTTAATCCTTTATGAAAATCATTTTGTTAACTTCTGTTTCACTTATTTACATTTAAGAAGACTAAATATCAACATAAAAAACTAAACAACACAATCCAAGTTGAACCTGTAGAGGTTTGCTTACATGTGAGGTTATAGGAAAGAACTATCGATAAATTTAAACTCGAAGTGAAGCGTAAGGATCAAACTTGGTGGTGGCTCGTAAGCCAACTATTACCTAAAGAATTATTATAGTAAACTATACTATTTAAAATCTTCTTAGAACTATGAAAATTTTGTAGTTAAAATTTGGCACAGATGGGTTTAATAATATTTTACCATTGCAAACTCTGTTGCAGAATGGTGCTAACAACTTATCGTTCGATTATTAAACATCCCTAGTATCCACACGTCACACTAAATATTTATAGCTTTTTTTTATAACAATTTATTTGAATTAAACCAATTTTATTATCAATTTCTAGCTCTATATAACACTGTACCATTATAACCTCTCTTAAATGGCACTCGCCACATATCGGTCAATTTTCAAAATTTACAGCGTACCACATTTTTATCTCTTTTTAGCAACAATTTAATTGATAATATGTAAATTTTCTTATTGTTAAACCTTCTTTCAACTAAGAAGATCATGTAGTTTAGATTTGGTAAAGATTGGTTCAGTATTTTTTGCGGTTAGTTTTGTTTTATAAAAGTAAATTCTATGAGTAAAAATTTAATTATTCAATTTATTCATGGTTAAACTCTTAACAAATATTACTAATTAAATGTTATTTTAATAACATACCTACATATAAACATGAAACATCAAAATGAATTTAAAATCGTTTTACGGAATTTTATTCTTCTTAAAACCTTCCTAAAAAACTAAGGAGATATAGATTAATTTAGAACATATGTTTTATTGGTAATTGTTTAATAACACCTGCACTAAAGTAATATTTATAAAAAATAAATATTATTTTGATATTTTTGGGATATTTCTTGAACCCCAACTCTGATTTAAATAAAAATTTACAAAAACCTTCCCGGGGATATACTTCATAACTTCCCAAATTTTCACGGCGATTGGATGTATGGTTTTTGAATCTATCGAGAACAGACAGTCACACACACATTCATTTTTATATATATAGATTGGTATTGTCTTCGTATCTGAGAAATAATTCATAATATTTAAAAATTAAGTCTTCTGTATATTAAAAGTAATATTCACAGAATCACTGTTATCTGGTATCAAATAACGGGGGCCCGTATAGTACACAGGTAACGCCCCAAATATTATTAACTTAGCCGGAACTAGATACCTGTACTTTATTAATAATATAAATGACCAATCAAAACCATCTTTGTTGTTTCTCATTAATTACCTACAACCCTCCGAAGGATCTGAAAAGAATATGGCTTCGGGAATCTCTACTAATTAATAGTTAATTCCTTTATAAGTCATTTACATGTTGAATTACAGTTAAAATCCCTTAGTTTTACCTAATTAATTTAATTTATATAGTTTTAAATATCAATAAATTAAAGATTGAAATCAAAAACAAAGTTTGTGGTTTTGAAATTATTAAAAATTTCTAAAATCTCATTTTTATTTTAGATAGGATAAACCAGACAGTCATTGACACCCTTGAGGAATTATTCATACTAAAAGTATAGAAAGAATAGTACAATAAAGTTGAAATCTGCAGTCATTTTTCCTTAATTACAGTAGTTTAAGCTAAGCAAAAAAGTTTAGACCAAATATTATTATTGGAATGTAATTGACAATATAGTGACAATAAATATTATAAAATCAGTTATTGACACCCTACGAATATCTTCGTACGGAATACAGACAGAATTTTTACTATACGGAAAGTTGGAATACGGACAGCTGAGTTGTAGGATTTAAAAAAAGATTTTAATTCCCCCCCCCCCCCCCCCCCCGCTAAATATATTTTTTTTCGGTAACGGTCGGGTTAAGAGGAGGCAACCCCTACGCCCGCCCCGAATACGTTTTATCGATTCTTACCTTCTTCCGATTTATTTCGGTGTTTTAGTCGCTACTTTTCGAGGGGAAAGGTTATTCTCATTTATTTGCGGAGAAACTTTAAATCCCTGTTCAAAGTAATATTAACTTGTTTTCCTTATGATATTAATATGAGAAATAAGAAAATGTCAAAATATAAGACATTAAATCAATTTTGAATTAATTTTATATTAAATCAGAATTAATGTAATACTAAACCACCAATAATGTTAATTCTTGGTAAACTTTGTGATGTGAGGGAAGTGCAAACAACAAATTATAAATATTTAAAAGACAGAATCCTTAAGAATGTATTTCACATAACTCCTATTTATTTAACATTTGTAGTTACATGGTTCGAAGAAAATGCTCCATCATCAGGCTTCTAAAAATTTTTAAAAATACATTAATCTATAACATTACACCAATAGTTTTACAATTATATAATATGTCATTTACCTCAAAATATGTGATTATTTTCACATTGTCCATTCTCCATGTTATAAGGGATTATCTAATAAAATACAGAATCCTTTTTGAAAGTTATGATGTTAATTTCAGCTATATTTTCTCAGGGGAAGTGGAAATAAGAAAATATGAAACCAACGATATACTTCAATAACTCACATTTATTTTTAAATCGATATGTTATATTGAAATAATTTTACAATCTGTCTCACTTTAGGGCAATAAGTATTATGGATGACAAAGAATGCATTCACAAAGTATTCATACTGAAATTTTATTGATTCATACTTAAATTGAAACTACAAATAAAAATATATAAAACACCAAATCCATGTACAAATTAATGTTCTTAAGTTTTGAAACACTTTTTCACATTAGATAAGAGGAAATAAGAAAACATGAATTGATAAAACACTTAATCCTTTATGAAACTCATTTTGTTAACTTGTGTTTCACTTATTTACATTATACAATCTGTTACACTTTAGGACAATAAGTATTATGGATGACAAAGAATCCATTCACAATAAATATGCATACTGAAATTTTATCACTTAAATTGAAACAAAAATAAAAATATATAAAACACCAAATCCATGTACAAATTAATGTTCTTAAGTTTTGTAACACTTTTACACTTTAGATAAGAGGGAATAAGAAAACATGAATTGATAAAACACTTAATCCTTTATGAAACTCATTTTGTTAACTTCTGTTTCACTTATTTACATTTAAGAAGACTAAATATCAATATAAGACACTAACCAACACAATCCAAGTTGAAACTGTAGAAGTGATTGTTTACATGTGAGGTTATAGGAAAGAGCTATCGAAAAATGTAAACTTGAAGTGAAGCGAAAGGATCGAACTGGTCGGTGTAGCGCGGGTCAAGCCAGTTTGTTGCCTCCTCTTTACCCGACCGTTACCTTATCATATGTTACAAAATTTATAAAACATATTAATTATAAAAAAAAATAAAGAACTAATAGTATATAAACTAAAGATTATAAATTATATTCTATTAGATTATTTGTCATTATAGTAGAGGCGTTGACGTCAATGTGGGGGCGTTGTATTGTTGGCGTTGTTGTATATGCGACAGTGGTATTGTTGACAGCCCTTCCAAACAGTGAGGTTAGGTAAACACGGAGAGTGTAAACCGAACGGAAATAACATTCAGGGGGACCTCCCAGTCGGTACAGCATCTTCTGTCCTAGTCCTCTATGTATGTCTGGGATAGGGTTCACGACTAGGAATAATTATATTTTATTATTAATGACACATTGTATATATATATATATATATATATATATATATATATATATATATATATATATATATATATATATATATGGATGAATTTCTTTCTGTTAATTAAATCTTTAGTAAGGTTCTTGAGGTTCAGTCAATATTGATTCTAACTCTACACTAAAATAAATTTTAAAAAACGACTACTAATTCATAAATTTATAAAATAAACAGATCCTAATAACATGTTAGGTCGATCATGAGTTGCCCCAGTGATAAATTAAGAGCAGTAGTGTAAATTAAGAGACAACAAGAAAGATCTCTCATCCACCTCCATTTCAATTCCTTTGTGTTCTAAGGCATTTATATCTTAAAATTGCTGTGACATTTCATTCTGTAGTGTATTCACTAACCATCATAAATACTACTAAATCATATTTAGTCCAGTCAATCTAGACCAAAAATAGGCAAAACATGACAAAGTGCACATGTTCAGTGGGCTGGCGAGGGGTGTAATCAAAGTTAGATGTATGGGGTTTGATAGTAAATTTAAACAGCTTTATGATAAAAAAAAAAAAAAAAAAAAAAAAAAAAAAAAAAAATTATGAATCGAATAAATAGTTTCGGAGTTATAGCAAAAAATGTGCCCAAAAAAGTTGGATATCAATAGGACTTAGGATCAAAAATTCGCAAATATGGCCTTTAGATATGAGTTGGTAATCCAGGTGGACAAAGAATAATTACTATATTATTAACAATGTATCGGTCTGTGAAATGGGGTCCACATTTAGTATCTCATATTTGTAGCCTTTTTATTAACAATTTAAATGAAAATAAGTAAATTTTACTATAAATTTCTAGCTCCATATAACATCGTAACTTTGTAACTTCTCCTAAATGGCGCTCCCCACCTATCGGCCGATTTTCAAACTTTACATATTTATCACTTTCCTTATAACAATTTAATTGAAAATCTGTAATTTTTCGTTTTATTTTTTTGATTATTTTTTTTTTAAGAAAAAAAAAAACGGGGTAATAATGTAAAGCTTTCATTCCCTTAGACAGATGTCGCCCGGCCTTGGTGATTTATTTCTGTTTGTACAGCAAACATAGATATTGGTAACCCGAGACAATGGACATCTTGAAAGATCCCGAGAATAGGTGACACCTTGTCCCGTCACCTGACCTGTCGTAGCCAATATCTTAAAAATAGCCTCTCCTACTACCTACATCTGCCAATAGTCAATATCACAAATAGAGTTTTCTAGTTTGGATTATAGAACATTTATAGTTCCCAGAGAATTTGGGAAAAAAAGTTGGAGCTTATATTTCAATTAGTGATGTTTCGGAACCAAAGTTTTTCGATTTTTGATACCGATATCGATACCAAAAAATCGATTCTCGAATCATGATCCACATGAGAGCTTACGAAAGAAATCAAATCTATTATTTAAAAAAAAACACAATAATTATTCAAGAAATAAATAAGTTAAATTAGTAAATACATTGGTATAAAATGTATGGTAGCATGTGTTATCTTCAACCTTTGTAGGTATAATATATAATCCAATTACAATTAAGGCCATATACAAAAAAAAAAAAAAAAAAAAAAAAAAAGATCAATTTATGAAATAAATCTGTATTTATGTTTTTAAAAAAACTTAATCCCTGTTGAACAGATCCGCTACCTAGGACTCCACTTGGACAAACGTCTTACTTGGAATCCACATACAAGACATCTTGTATTTTCTATTTCTAAGAAACTTCTTGTCGTTACAGACTAATTCAACATTTACTAAACAGACGTTCAAAGCTCCCAATTAATTACAAAAGACTCATACACATTACTGTGATTAGACTTATTTGGACGTACGGAGTTGAGCTTTGGGGCTCCACTAAACCATCCAATTCGACTCGTATCTAATCCTTATATATCAAAATCCTCAATGCTCCTTACTTTGTCACCAATAAACTTATCCATAAAGATCTTAATGTTCCATATGTTGCTGATTTAGCCCAAACCAGATACCTATCCTTTCATAGTAAGCTCCATAACCACTCAAATCCGTTAGTTTCTCAACTTCCCACTCCATTCCCGATAATCTCAGTCGTCTCCGTCGAGGCGTCTGAAAAGAAGATGGCCTAGAGACCTTCTAGTGTAGAATGTTTATTGAAGTGCTGCTGATGAGTAGTTCTTTTCAAGTTATTACATGTTTTTGTAATCGTTATCAACACATTTACTTAAAGTATATATTTATACAGTTGTAAATTTCAATAAATTTATGTAAAATTAAAAAAAAAACAGCTTTATTTTAGTTAGCGAATAAACAATGGATATAATAGCAGTGACGCCACAACTTAGTAATATACAATGATCACTAGCTGAATACTTGATGAAATTAGGAAATTGAAAAGGAGATCTAAACTAGGTATTTTAATTAATATCTTAATTTAGAGAAAGAATACCGAGTTCATCTTAATGGTTCATATTTTGTTAGTGTGGATATCTCGGTTTAAAATAAATTATTATAAAAATGATCTATGTTAGCACTACAAAAATTTAACCACGTCAACTATAGAACAGTTATTTTAGAAATTAATCAGTTATTAGCAAAAAGCATTTATTATCTACAGTATATATTCCAGTTAATTATAATTTGGGGGGGAAAAACTTCAATGTACAATTTGAGAAGATAATAGTATAATGTTAATTTTAAAACATATTTATTTAAAATGAACACCTTACTTAAACACTTATTCACGATGAAGAAAACACCTCCACGATTCTTTTTAGTAACTAATTTTGGTCAGTATTCGATTTAACCATTTATTTAGTCAGAAAAGAGATTATTAATAGTATTATATGATATTGGAATGTCTCAAAATGAAGATTTGGTATGCAAAGAATTTTTTTTTTTTTTCCAATTTTTTTACATGACAAACTAATATGATAAATTATTAGTTAAACAAATACATTTACAAAATCATCGTTATTCAATTCAAAATAAGTTTTGCTTAATTGAATTATTAAATGACATTTCGCAAGTTTTGAACAAGGCCCGGCTAGCTCAGTCGGTAGAGCATGAGACTCTTAATCTCAGGGTCGTGGGTTCGAGCCCCACGTTGGGCGATATCTTTTTTTTTATTAAAAACATTTTGTATATTATAATACCCTTTTATTATCAAATAAAATAATGTATTGGGATAAAATAAAAGTTTAAGAATAAATTATTTATCTATAAAAGAAAATGAAACTTTCAAGTCAAATTTTATTTTAATAATTTAAAAAACATTTATAGAATAATGATTTATTTGTAGTTTGTTATTGGTTACATAAAATTAAATTATGATTTCATGCTTATATATAATATTTGTCCGGTTACAGGTCGTGGTTTTTATTCTTAAATTTGCTCCCATAAATTAAGTGTTCGAATTCGAAGCAAATTTAAGTTTAACTTAGCAATACAATTTTTAGTAGCTCCATGGATGATTGCTGTTTCTACTTCTGCCATAAGTAATATAATTGATATTATTAAAATTATTATATTAAGTGCTAATTCCTTCCTTTATTATAATTAAATAATAGTTAAAGAACCTATCTAGAAACATATAATTTTCATCATCAAAAATTCAGAATTTTTTTTTATTTGAACCTATTAATTTATAATAATAAAAATAATTTTTCTTCCGTTTCAATAAAATAGGTGACTATTTATTAAATTAATTATTATTCGAACCATAAGACGATGTTTTTTTGTTTTAATAATTTTTTTTTTTCAAATAGTTAAATGGTCAGAAGCTAAGTAAAATAATTTAATTTCCAAATACGTTAGCTCGACTAATTTTATACTTTATTTATATATTTATTTTATACCATTCGCCTTGGTTTTAGGCCTTGTTGTTAATTCTGATTAGTAATTTTTTTTTTTTTTTTTCTTCAATGAAAAAATTGGATTGTGAACTCATTCGGGATCAACCTATGTTCAAACTAATACGATATATTAATTAAGCATTTATATATTAATTAATAATGGTTAAGCTATTAATATCAGGTTATTTTTGTAACAATTTTTTAAAGCCCTCGCAGCAATAATATCGATAGCTAATTTTTTTATTCTAAATTACTTTATTTTATAAATTCTAACTTTTAATCAATGTCGTAAACCTATGAATTCCAGTCCTACAGTATTCTTCAATACTATTACACTTACCCAGTTATCGTCAGAGAATACTCCAAAAATTACTTTTTAAAGCCTTTAACCTCTAATTTGTTTATTCATCGCTATTATACTTACAAGGGGAGGACACACTCAGTCTCTCACGGATCTTGTTGGCAATTGTTTTGGAGGTTCCTGGTCAAAAAATATTAAGACACGTAATTTGCCGTTCCGACCAATGGACCCTAGAAGCCGATAAAAAAAAATAAAATAGCATTAAATTAATTTATTTTATATCTCGATCTTAAAAAATGATATCAACATGATTCTTGCACCAAGATTTTTATTTTTGATTGCGGATTTAAGGAAAAATACAGCTGCTCCATAGATTTTGGTTTAGGTTAATTAAATTAAAAAAATAATAATTAGATTATCAAGAAAACTACCTCTGTAGATTTTTTTACACAAAAATTAACGTCAGATTCTAATTCAGCATTCTCAAAAACATTGAAAAACGTTTATTCAATAAAAACAAAAAATATCATTTTTTTATTGAACTACGTTCAATATACTTTTTTCTCAACAGCCGAAATTGGATTGGAATTCAGCATTAAAAAGAACCTATAAATACAAAATTTCATCCAAAAATAAAAATAAAAATTCGTAAGCTTCAAAATGTGCCTTCTAAGCTTAGACGGTTCAACTTCATTTTTTTTATACAAAGCATAGGGTGGTAATACTCTTGAAATGTCTTGGGTTTCATTTTTCTATCTGGTTTTAAACTCAAGTTAAAAATAAAAATGTTTTTCGGATTTGCCAATTTTTTTAATAGGTTTTTGTTGATCAAAATTTGCATTAATATACATCAAAAGAAAGCTGAGGATCTCCTCTTTCCAGCGATACCAATGAATGAATTGCGTGACAAAGTATTAGCTATTTAAAGGAAAGTAGCCAATAATCGTTTTCAAAATTTCTTCCCCTCGAAGGGGGTATTTTGATGCAGAACAGTGTTATCTGGAATAGAATGGGAAGCAAATTAGGATACTAGTGGGTTTAAGCGGTTATGGAGTTTACTATGGAACGATAGTTTTCTGGTTTGGGCTAAATCGGCAACATGTGGCTCATTAGGATCTTTATGGATAGTACAATATACATTAATATTATATGTCCTGTAATTATGGTTCTTAAACGTGTTTCGAAACCAGAAAGCAGGCAAAATGTTTACTACTTGATGCGTGAGTGGCAGTGTGTTCGGTGCGTGCAGCTGCGATAAACAGAAGAGGTTGGGGACAATTGGGTCGCCTTGGGTGGCCTTCCAGCACCCCAGCGGCTTCTGTCTTTTATGATCTCTAACCTTCGACGGAGCATGGATCCGGCGAGGTTTTTTTACTCAAAAGCTGCCTCCTAAATTATATGTTGAATTATTGTTGAGGCATGTATTTTCAAACAAAAAAAAAAACCAAAAGTAGTCTAAATGCATATACATTACATATAATTTTGAAGAAAGGATGTGAACTGAAATGTTCATAAAAAGCAATATTCAGTTTTTTTAATATAAAATAATTCAAACGGCTTTTACTGTATGAATCCCTTATTCATTCTAAAACTTTTTTTTATTATAACAATTTATTGAAATTTACAACTGTACAAAATATATACATCAAGTAAATGTGCTGTTAAATATTACAATAACGTGACAAAACTTTTAAAAAATCTACTCATCAGAAGCACTTTATTACAACTTCTACACTAGAAGGTCTCTAGGCCATTTTGTTTTGAGACGCCTCGGAGGATTATCGGGAATGGTGTGGGAAGCAAGTAGGGAAAATAGGGGATTTGAGTGGTTATAGAGCTTACTATGAAATGATAGATATCTGGTTTGGGCTAAATCAGCAACATATGAAACATTAAGATCTTTATGGATAAGTTTATTGGTGACAAAGTAAAGAGCATTGAGGATTTTTCGAAGGATTTTGGATTGTAAGGATTGGATACGAGATGGGTTTAGTGGAGCCCAAAAGCTCAACTCCGTACGTCCACATAGGTCTAATCACTGAAATGTATATTATTCTTTTGTAATTAATTGGGAGCTTTGAACGTTTTTCTAATAAATGTTGAAGTAGTCTGTAACGACGGGCAGTTTCTTGTCTTGTATGTGGATTCCAAGTAAGACGTTTGTCCAAGTGGAGTCCTAGGTAGCGGATCTGTTCAACTGGGATTAGTGCAATATCATTAATTCTAAAACTTAAAACTCAAATTTTATGTAATTTTATTGTAACCTGTTTTTTTCACTGTAGGGCATAATTATGAGAACAATATAGTCTGGAAGCGTCGCTAAATCAAGTTGTTATTTTATTGACTGAATCTCAATAACCTTATTAAACCTATATATATTATTTATTTTTATTCCTAATAATTTCAATGATAACCACCTATTCTTATGAGTACTATTATAACGGTAGGAATGAATTTGGTTAATCTTTTCGTATTTCATAGATGTTTAACCATATCTCTCTATATTAATTAAATTAATAATTGCAGGGGCAGGAGGAACCCAGCACGAGGAATGGAAGCATCGAGACGACATTAGCAGAAAAAATTGCGTCTCTTCTAGAAGGGTGAGTAATGATTAATTTTGATTATTTTGTTGATAGCATTCAAAGTCAAAAATTATCGCATATTTCATGGACTCTACAATACGTTTATTGACTGGGCTAATATTTTACCTTATCATTTACATTCACATAAATGTAATGAATGAATGAATGAATGAATGCTCTTTATTTGTTAAAGACAGAGTCTTGTACAAATAATAATATTATTAATAATATATAATAGATCGCACGAGTCTAGTGCTCTTAAACAAATCCTTACATAACAATATTTTGTTTACATTATACAAATGAATATTTATTATAACAAAAATATATGATCTAAATCCTTTATCTTTATAACAGATATCAACGTTTTACATAATAGATATTTACATATGCACTTATCATCTACACACAAACACACACACCTTCGTTCATCCACAACAATACACAATATACCTGTGCATAAAATTAATATTAATAATTAATTACATAATTAAATAAATAAATATATGCATACACACACACACACACACACCTACATACATATGCATATACCCATACAAACGCAATGTATAAATAAATGCAATATATAAAATAACATCAAATATAAATATAAACATACTCAAGACATATCTCATTAGTCATTGACCACATAAAGACATCAGCACCCTATGTACATTTATCATGAAGAAATATACTTTATTTAATTTTTCTACACCGTCAATATTTAATATAGCCTGAATATTGTGATCAGAGGACATTGTGATGTATGGCTGAAGAAACTGTTGTCTATATTCCTTGAACGTTGGGCAATAGAGAAGGATGTCGTACAACCTATTGGAGATGTATTGACTGCATGATATGCAAGTTTCCTGTGATTTGAATAAAAAAGTTTTGTTTTTAGTATATAATTTAATTTGTTCTTGGTTAGCGACTCTTAATTGACTGACACACCTCAACTTTTTTATGTGTACTTTGTATGTTAGGTACGTTTCGGGATTTGAGATATTGTAGTTGCAGAGAAATCGGTAAAATGAGAAGTTGGTTGACCTGAGAACTCTTTGAATGTTCATTGAGATATAGAAGTTTTGTACTTTTTCTAAGATGACATCTTTGTATCTGATAAGGCCGTTGGAAGGATGGGCAGAGAGCTCCTCTGTGAAGTGACTAAGCTCAGCTATCGCCTTAACTTGAGAAACCCAATTATACTCCACATCAGGGTTATCACTGTCTAGTGCTTTCAGTCTATTAAAGCACAGTTTTGGCAGTCTCTCGTCAGGCATCAGTGAAAGTTTCGTCCATAGGTTTATCAACTTTTTGATAACCTTCAGGCTCAGTGAGGTTCTCCCAGTCTCGAGGCGAACTATATAGTTTGGAGTGTTCCTGGGCCAACCAAAAAGATATTTTATGAATTTCAGCTGCGCTATCTCGATCGCCTTGAGATACTTGATACTCCATATTTGAGAAGCATATAGTAAGGTTGAGGAGACCATGGAGTCAAATAACGCTTTTTCTGCTTCCCAGGAATCGCTTTTGCCTTTTTTCAGAATGTCTATCACTCTTGCAGATGCTACTGATGATCTCTGGATGAAGTGCTGCGATGCTTTTTAAAATTTGCCTGAATCTAAAGGGTAATCCTAAATAAGTGTAGCTTTTAACGTATTCCATTTTTTCATTGTGCCAGTACAGTGATTTCAGTTGTTTAGTTCGTGGGGATTTGTTAAAAACTAAGACATAAATGTAATAAATATTAATTCTAATATAAATCAATTATCAAAAGTCGATTCTCGATTTCTGAGAACAGTTTCGGTAATAGGAATCTATGATCCTAATTCTTATACAATTGAAATGAGATATTAAATGTCTCTGAATTTAACCATCTACAGTGTTAAGTGAAATGTTTTAGTAGTTTTTGTGATAAAAAAAGAAACATGAAAGATAATTATGTTCTTATTAAATATTGAATTTTTAAACTTATTTTGTTTTGTTTTTCACATTGCCTGAATCGTAATTTATTAGGTGTTACATATACAGTGAAAACTCGATAATTCGTCATGGTTGGAGGAGGGAGGGTGACGAAATAACGGAAATGACGAATAACATAATTATGCTGGTAAAGTAACACAAATCATTTGAAAGTATATAATTTTGATATTTTTTTGAAATTTATTGAATATAATAATGGCCATGACAAGGAAAGGAATGGCGTGGACCGAAGAAAGAAGGAAGGAGCAATCGGAAAGAATGAAGAAAAAGTGGGAACAGAGAAAGAAGGAGAGAAGTAGTAAGAAGTGAAGGATATTCGCGTGGTCTCTAAGGCCGTTACGTGAAAAAACAATAAAATAAAAATAATAATAATGGCGTTATGAACCCTATAACCATTGGACTTGAGTGAAAATAGCAAAAAAACACAAAAAACCTTGGAGCAAAACCATTTTTAAAAAATGAAGTTATATACAAAAACTGACATAAATATATAAAATAGAAAAAAAAAATATTTATTCAATATATACCTTCTTTTTTTTTCTATTAATTAATTTACAAATTGTATGAATATAGGCTTATTTTTTTAGTAAAAAACCAAATGAGGTGGTTCAAAGATTAAATAAGTAGCTAGGGGAAAAAATACATTACATACTATTTAATCTTGTCATTTATAGTAGCCAATTCAACAAAACAAAAACTGACAAATTACAGAATAAAACGAATTATCGAGTGACAAAATAACGAGTTTCCACTGTAAATGATTCTATTGGTCGTTTAATAATGTATTTCCCCTGTTTTGTTTTTTATTTATTTTTTTGTTTTGTTTTTTAACTTATATATTTCACTTTCTTCTTCTTCTTTCGAATTCGGCCACATGTTCACCAGGTTCAACAGTTCATTTCTTACTCTCCCGTTTCTTCAAATATTTCTTTATCACCTTTGCCTATTGTTTCCTCCTTTCATCTGACTACTTTCTATTAATTTGTGTTTCAACAAGGAAATTTGATCTTGTTGACTGCTGTCCTAAATTTGTTTAGGTCCCAAATTGAATCCAAGTGTATATTTCACTTTATTCTATAACTATAGTTTATTTATTTATTTTAAAGTATAGAGAATAGATAATCGATTAACAACTTCATAAATCAACTTACTATAATACAAATTAATGTAGTACGCTAATGTATCAAGTTGTTTCTTCATAAAAACGTTTTTTACATTCGAAAGCAAAAAACTAACAAGGGGACGTTTGGAGTTGTAACTCTCAAATTTGATTGCCGATTTGTGTGTGGGTAGTAAGGACCTATAATAGTGTAAAACTAGCGTTATCGCCGCCAATGAGCATTAGGAGCCGGGAGCATCTTGCCTTCTAAAATAGTACAAAATTTTAAAGGTAAAAAACATTTATTTTTAAATCACTTGAGGTACACATGTTGGTATAGAAGGATCAGTACAATTAATTAGGATCGATGAATTAATTATCACTTTTACTCAATAGAAGTGGCAATTAATTCATCAATCCTAATTTATTGTTGATTTAGACAAAATTTAGTTTCAACATGTTTTTTTGGGATGAGGAATCTGAAAATAATATCAGTTTTTAATTATAAAATGTTCCTCACCTATATTTTATAAATAAGACATTTTAAAATGATCTAATTCTATTATTAATTTAATTTTTACACAATAAATTTCAAATAAGACCATTTTCAAAAAATACAGGTAAGGGGAGTTTGTTTTTTAACCGAAACCGGATATTAATTTTAGATGATTAATAGGATGATTAATTATTCATCAATCTTAGAGTTTCAATAAGATTTGAAATAAAAATATGGGTGATGATAATTTTTAACTAAAGACTGATATTATTTTCAGATTCCTTATCTACAACTCCAAACGTCCCCTTGTAAGATATATAATTTTTTTTTTTTTTTTTTTTTTTTTTTGCATTTTCTATTATGATTAAGTTGCAGCTCAATTGAAAAAATAAAAAATAAAATACGTATTTTATTCCTGAAAAATTACCAAGTTACTAATCTGAATAGGTTTGAGACTCATTCTCTATTCAGAAGAGGCAAAATAATTGAATAATATGGCAGATTGGAACTTGATGCCTTTCTATTTTTTTTTTTTTTTTTTTTCCTCGGAGGAAGGGTTTTGAGCAGGAATAGCCTTATTAAAAATTTGAAAAATCTTCCAAAAAAACAAAACAACATCTCGAAGTAAAAATGAAGTGACGACTGGCCCAATTTTCTGCCATGCACACTAGAGCTTACAAGCTGCAGAAACGAATTATGTTAACTGATTATCACTGTTATTATGGTCCTTCATATTAGTCCTTGATCTTTCTCTTCTATTCGAATCGGACCCTATTACTAGAGCATATGGGAACTCCTCCAGATCGCCAAACCTCCGAAATGCTATCCCTCCCCCCGAGGGTGGGACACGAAGCATACCGTGATGGGCCAGCTGTGGGAAAGGGGGCGTGGAGGCGGGGCAGCTCGTTATATCTTAGCAAGGACCCTACATCACGCCGCGAAGGCTCATTAGGTCCTTGTTCTTCTGCAGTAATGGTCTCCTTCATATCCTTCGGGTATTTAGCCCAAGGTGGGAGAGCACAGCACTCCTGTCTGGGATCCTACATAAATATGAAGAACGTTAGCAGGAGTCAGGGACCTTTCACTATAACTGTTGCTATCCTAGGCTGGAACAAGTGGTTGAAAGTCACCCCCTGGAAAAAGAAGGCAAAAACTATAGTCTTTCAAACAGAAACTTAAAATTTGTTGTTACTTAAATCGATATGATCTCAAAAATACCACATAAGATCCTATGAATCAAAACTTTTAAGGCTGATAACAGATTCAACTCCTTACGTGTCAAATGGAATGCAACATTCACACTTACTTATTCCCATCTGTACATGTTGATTTTACTAACAAACAAATCAACTATCAACCCATAACCATAAATAATAAAGAGATCCCGTATTCAAATCAGGCTATATATCTCGGGATGACACTGGACGCAAAACTCACGTTAAAAAAGAAAGAACACGTTAAAAAAAAACTAATACAACTCAATTTGAGTTATCAAAAGTTTTATTGGCTCCTAGGCAGGCAATCCAAAATGTATAAAATATTAATATACAACCAAGTCCTGAAGCCAATCTGGACATATGGAACCCAGCTGTGGGGATGCACGAGGGACTCCAATAGAAAAATAATCCAAAGATTCCAAAATAAAGTGCTAAGGGGCATCGTAAATGCACCTTGGTACATTAGGAACGATGATCTCCACAGAGACCTTCGGATGCCAACCGTGGAAGAGGTAATCCAAAAATACGCCCAGTCGCATCAGACTCGCCTGCAAGACCACGTCAACGCCGAGGCCGCCCATCTGGACTCCAATGCATTGGTGAGGAGGCTAAAGAGAAGGAAGCCCCATGACCTAATATAGGGTTTTGTGCTTTACATTCAAAGTCATTGACATTTGAAGATTTTTAATTTTGAAAAATAAAACTATATTTTTTGTATATATGTTTTAATAGTGTATTTTATAATTATTGTTAGAAAAAAATTGCTAATAAGCTCGTAAAGAGCTTGATTGTAATATAAATAAATAAATTTAAAAAAAAAAACTTATTCCGAAAGCTTCCCAAAAAAATACTATTTTTCAGATCTGCCCGGATCTGACAATGTTTGGTGGACGAAGGACTCACGCTAATTAGTTTTCGTCCTAAAGGAAACTATTTTGAAATATTACAGGATTTAACGGTTTTTAAGATGGCGGAAGGATACTAACCCAAAAATACTGTTTTTCATATCTGCCAGGATCTGACGATTTTTGGCGACCGAAGGACATCCCTGGGTATTCTCCTTTCTCCACTTATTAGTTTCCGTCCTGAAGGATACTATTTTTTTTTAATATTCCAGGATATGACGTTTTTATTAGTTTTTACCACAAATATATTATTTTTTGTCCTTAAGGATACTATTTTGAAATATTACAGGATATAACGGTTTTTAAGATGGCGTTTTTTCATACCTGCCAGGATCTGACGATTTTTGGCGACCGAAGGACATCCCTGGGTATTCTCCTTTCCCCACTTATTAGTTTCCGTCCTGAAGGATACTATTTTTTTTTAATATTCCAGGATATGACGTTTTTATAAGTTTTTACCACAAATATATTATTTTTTGTCCTTAAGGATACTATTTTGAAATATTACTGGATTTAACGGTTTTTAAGATGGCGGAAGGATATTATGCCAAAAATACTGTTTTTAATATCTGCCAGGATCTGACGATTTTTGGCGACCGAAGGACATCCCTGGATATTCTCCTTTCCTCACTTATTAGTTTCCGTCCTGAAGGAAACTATTTTTTTTTTTTTTTTTAATATTCCAGGACTAGGACGATTTTATTAGTTTTCGTCCTTTAGGATACTATTTAAAGATGGTGGAAGGACATCTTTAGGCCACATATACATTATTTTTGGTCCTTAAGGATGCAACTATTTTTTTTTCTTCCGGGATTTAACGATTTTCAAGTTATCCGAAAGATATTCCACTATTTTTGTCCTCTTAGTTTTTGTCCTTAAGAATACTATTTTGAAATATTCCAGGATTTAACAGTTTTTAAGTTATCCAAAAGATATTTTGCTATTTTTGTCCTTTTAGTTTTCGTCCTTTACAGATTAAAGGGAATAAGACTAACATTACAGAAAGAGACTGCTAGTTTTTCACCTAAGGATGCAAATAAACTTATCCACAACCATCTAAATGCCTCATATGTTCCAGATTTGGCTTGAAACACTCTTATTCTACCATGATAAGCTGCATACCCTCTAAAACCCACTAATCTCTCAACTTGCCACTTACTCTATTCCCAATAACCCTCCGAGGTGTCTGAAAACAAAACGGCCTAGGATAGGGATTTAAAACTACCGATCAATAACTTCTCAGTCAAAGAACGTATCTAATTTAAATGAATTAAATCGGATGAAAGTAGCTTATAAATGTAACTTCACTTTCCTACTTCAAAATGCACTAGCGCGTAATGCCTGGTTTGACATAAAAAAATAAAAATAAAATAAATCTAATAATAAATATCTTTTAGAAAATAGTTTGTTGAAAATTCGATGTATTTTATTTTTGTGTCATATTTTTTTTTTCTTTCTTTTTTTTTACGAAACGGCCTTGGAGACCACGCGAATATCAATTTTTGGCTCCTCTCTTGTTTTTTCATTCATTATTTCTGAGTGTCTTTTTTTTCTTTCTTCTGTCCACGCCACTCCCTTTTTTGAACTTCTCCTGCCCACAACAACCTTCAATTCCTTTAAGTCTGTTTCTATATCTTTCTCTGTCCTGACAGTCCTGGTCCGTTATACCTAATCTTTCCGTTTCTTCTTTCATCTGTTTTATATATCCTCCTGAGCTTTTATATCCACGGATTTTCTGAAATATTTGTTTATTTAGTCTTTCCGGGACCATTCTTATCATATGTCCATAGAATTTCAGTCTTCTGACCCGGATTTCCGTTTTTATGTGCTTTGTATCTTTATATATTTCCCGGTTGGGTCTAAGCCTGTATCCTTCTTGAGTCTTTTGGGGCCATAGATCCTTTAGACGTTTGTCCAAGTGGATTCCTAGGTAGCGGATCTGTTCAACAGGGATTAGTGGAAGGTGAAACTTATAAACTGAAATTATAAAAAAAAAAAAAATTAAGTGATTCATGTGTTGCTGCACCACCTATAATCCTCACAGGTAGCCTCCAGGAAGTATCAAATGTTTGCAGCAAGATTTATCAACATTTAAATTTAGAATTTCGGTAGCTAGAAATTTGCCAGTAGTTTGAGAATCACCCCTATTACAAATAAATTAAATTATCAATACAAGTTATATAGTTATATATGATAAATTTTCATAATTCAGCTAGCAATTATTTAGGCAGTATATTTTCGACATTGAAACGAATAGCTGCATAGTTAATTAGTATGGAAGATACAGTTCCAACGGGAACAAAGTTAAACCGTTCCTAAACTGAAGAAATATGAAAGCATTAGAAGTGAAATTTAGGACTAATTTGATTAGAGTTTGTTTTTAAGTAGAAGGCCTTAAATCCCGAGCGGCGCGGCCTTAAATCCCCAGCCGTAGAGGGCGCTCCTCACAGTTCTAAACCTAAGGCTGATTTAAGGCTCCTATTTCAGCCCCCTCCCCCCTCCCTTTTACTTTGTCCTCGCTCAAGTCCCGTAATTACCGCCCTTGGCGATTTATTGGCCCTTGGAAAACAGGAACTGGGCAGGTTATTCTGGTCATCGGTTTTATTTTTGCCAGAACTCGAAAATTACGAGTAGGGTAAAGGCAACAGTAGTAGACACTATTGTGAGACTCTTGCAGTAATTTTAGTATTAGTTCAATATATTTTCCTCAAGTGCCTTTCTATCCCTACTTTTGCCAAATAGAACTCTTATTGAATATAAATTATTTTTAAAATAACTGTATTATGGATGTTAAGGTTGTTTTTAGACAGTTTTTGCAAACATATTTTTTCACCAATAGTAGACAGAGAAACGCAATAGGAGTTGACACTTCACTTACCAAATATATTTAATTTATTTCACATCAAATGAATGGGTCCGCCTAAAAACGTTCTAAGCGACAAACAAAATTTTGAGTATCAGTGAAAGGAAATCATAATCTAAAGTTCTTGTTAGTTTTGTAAATTAGATTTTATATTCACATATTAATTTGATATATTCACATGTATAATAACATAATGAAGTACTATATCATACTATGACGCACTAATTATAATACATTTAAAAACCTTTAAAATCGCCACTTCGAAAATTTTGTCGCTTAGAACGTTTTTCGGCGGACCCATTCATATATGTTAGTTTTTTACTGAGAATCTTGGATTTTAAATAGTAAAAAACTTAAAAAATTACAAAATAACACATTTTTGTCTAAATTAGGAAGACAAAAATGAATAAAAACTACTACTTTCATTTTTGTCCTATTGATTCACTTTCAGTCTCTTTATATACAAGTAAAGGTTTTACATAATTCATTATTAGAACACTTAGGTAGCTTATATAAAAAAGGAAGTTAATTTTTTTTTTTTTTTTTTTTTTTTTAAGTTGTAAAGCAATAGCTAGCACAAGCTAATTTCAATAAACAACAAAATAAACAAACTTATTAAAATAATCTGTTAAATGCAAATTTAAAATACAGGAATATTTTAATTAATAAATTCGTTTTATAAAAAGGGATAGTGGTAAAAAACATAAATTATTCCAGATTCTAGCTTAATAAAAATCGGATTCTTCCCCCCCCCTCAATATCAGAGGATTTGGTAGTTTTGTTAAAATTTCCTTATTTCTTACTATCATCCCCTTGGATTTCGTAAATTCAAAAACTGTTCTTAATCTATTACAAACTCCAAAGATGACACAAGCTAAGCTATTTTTGTCAATCCCAAAAACTTGATAGGCCGCCTTTCCTCCTCGTATGTTATCTTTTGACAATATTGACAGTAAGTATCTGAAGAGAATACACATGCTTATAAGAAAGAATAATTTATTGTTCCAGTAGTAGACATGTTTGTGATCCACCAGTAGACACCTCTGTCTACTACTGGAACAATACCTTTCCTGGCTAAAATTCAAAAATCGTCAATTTTAAAATTGAACTAAGAATCACACTTAGTAGACACTTTTGTCTACTACTGCAACAAGAGAGAAAATCAGTGTCCTTGGATTAGACAGATCGTTTTTTGGCTCATTCAAACGAAATTTACCATAAAAAATAAGTTATTCAGTGAGTTGTTGTGTACACTATCTTTACAAACGAAATTTGTAATAAAACATTGTAACAATAAAAGAATAATTGATGAAGATCAAATTTAACTCCTTAACTAGAATGGTTCAGTGAAGAGCCTTTTATGACACTGCTAATTTAAAAACTGACCTGACGTTTCCACTGATGGCATAATCTGCTACTAATTTGTGGCAGCACAATAGAAGCTAAGTTTGCAATGGGACCAAATTCAAATCGTTCTGATGGTTTTAACTCGTCAATTTTAATCGAATTGAACATCAAATCGCTCTCATCAATGCAGATCTACTGGAAAGAGTAGAATCCAATTTCCAGGAACGGCTTCAGAACTGCGTTGACAAAAACGAGCAACACATGATGTAATTTTCCTTACCTACTATTCTCAAATGGCAAATCCTTACGTATGTCCTGATATCAATAAAACCTTTTTATTTTTTTTTTTTTTTTTTTTTTTTTGCCGCACCCTGTATTACAAACAGAGATGAACAATCCACCTTAGGGATTAATTCATCAGATAAGAAACGGATCGTAATGATATAAACATAAACAGAAAAACCGAAAGAACTTATTTGCCAACCCAATATTTTGGTGCAAAGAGTTTTTTTAACGAGTAATTACAGGATTTAGAAAACGATTAAAAATGCCCTGATAAATAGTCCACAATTCTTACTTCTTCTTCTTTCAGCTAAGGATATCAGTATCACGTTTTATCTTGACTCCTAAAACTTTTAGGACTTGCTATCAGAGAGGATTTCCAAAGCAGAATAACTTAAAGGACCTATCTTCGGACCACTCCTATATCTTCGTAGTGTCCTATACATCGGATAGTGCCCCCCCCCCATAGAGGACGCCCCCACAGATCAGCCGGGCCGATCATGACCCCAGGCAAAGAGGCAATCGATAGAACGGCCCATTGTCCCGCCGAGAGGAAAGGTTAAACCGAAACACACACTCGGGATCAGATAGCCCCGAGTCGAGCCCCGTACTCATTGTCAAACTTTTAGAACCCTCCTCAGGCGTCCAAGATCACCGAATGCGATTTCATTCCGTTCTTTCGGAGAGCCTTGAGGGAAACCGGGACCTCTGGGCAGCGGATCGAAAACATTTACCTGCTTTCATTTATCGATAATGTGCACAGGTGAGCTATCCAGGTAAAAATATACCCATTCTGATATTTTGGAAAAGGTTAAATAAAATAATTAGAAACAGAATCCATTAAATCAAAATTTCATCTTTTTTATCTAATACTAGGAGCCCCCTTCGTGGCTTCGCCTGCTCTCATGCGTAAAGAATTTTAAAACTAATAATTGAAGTTTAATTTGTTTATCGATAAAAATCTTGTATTGAAGTATTAATACTAATACTTATACTACTAAAGCGATAAACTGCTCGTCGTTACAGACTACTTCAACATTTACAAGTCAAACGATTAAACCTCCTAATTCATTACAAAAGAATTATTCACATGACTATGATTAGAACTATCTTGACGTACGGAGTTGAGCTTTGGGGCTCTACTAAACCATCCAATTCATCTCGTATCCAATCCTTACAACCCAAAATCCTTCTAAAAATCCTAAATGCCCCTTACTTTGTCACCAATAAACTTATCCACAAAGAACTTAATGTTCCATATGTTGCTGCCACGAAACATGGTTTGTCCTTTTATATAACAGTATAGATGTAGATCGGTCAAATAATTAATTACCAGCGTGTGGTCTCAAGCACACAAAAAAGACGATATTTGACGGCCGTAGGACATCCTTGGCCACTCTCCTTCGTGACACATTAGTTTTCGTCCCTTATTTTGAAGTGTGACGTAGAAAAATTGATAAAAAATATAAAATAAATAAACAGAAATGTCGACAATTCATTATAATTAATATATATATATTTCTTTTTTTAACTGGCCTAAAAGACAGTAACGGACACTGGTTTCAGATCTGACGATTTTTGACGATCTAAGGACATCCTTGGCCAGTCTCCTTCCTAGCAAATAAGTTTTCCTCCTTAAGTATACTATTTTGAGATCTTCCAGGATTTAACAATTTTTAAAATGGTGGAAGGATATTTCGCCGAATTAATGATTACGTTTTTTACAAAGGACATTTTATGTTTTCTTAAAATTTCACCTGATTCAACTGATTTTGCTGAGATTTATCTAAGAATATTTATTATATTATTTCCAGATCGGCCTCACATGGATGGTTTAACAATATTAATAATGAGTTAACGATAGCAGAAGGAAGGGTTTAGTCTTCTACAAGAGACACCCATAACAGATAAGGATTCTAATAATTTTGGAATAATTGCAACTGTAGAGGAAGTTTATAATTGCAAAAAAAAAAAAATGAAAAGACGTTACAATAAAAAATAAATAGATAAAATAATAATGGTAATCAAGTGGAAAAAATTAAGTAAATTAACAAATTAAAAAACAATAAAATAAAAATAAATAATATACTTAAGAATATGATCTAAGTTAATACAGTAACAATAGACGGTTACAGTAACAATAGACGATATACGTTACATGATTTTCTTTTGTTTAGGTTCCGGCATTCTATCTGCCACCGCATGGTCTTTGCATTGTATAAAAACCATCAAATCGAACGATGTTTTATCAATCAAAAATAACGGATATAACATATACATACCATGCGACTCGTACTTTAAAGTTTAAACAAGTGTTTCATTATAATTATTTGTGATTTATCTAAAGCATTAATCGGGACCAAAATATTTTTTTTTTTTTTTTTTTTTTTTTTTTTTTGTAAATTATAACAGATTTAAAAATAATTTTTAATTATTAAAAACAAGAATCGAACGACAAGAAACTGTCCGTCGTTTTCGACTACTTCAACATTTACTTGACAAACGTTCAAAGCTCTCAATTAATTACAAAAGACTAATTATACATGACTGTGATTAGACCTATCTGGACGTACGGAGTTGAGCTGCAGGGCTCCACTAAACCATCCAATTCATCTCGTATCCAATCCTTACAATCCAAAATCCTTAGAAAAATCCTAAATGCTCCTTACTTCGTCACAAACAAACTTATTCACAAAGATCTTAATATACCTTACGTTTCTGACTTAGCTCAAACCAGATATCTATCCTTTCATAGCAAACTCCACAATCATTCAAACCCATTAGTATCACAACTTGCTTCTCATTCCATTCCAGATAACCCTCCGAGGCGTGTGACCATATCGCGGGCCGGATTGACTAGCCCGAAGGGACGCACTTGGCCAGCGATCCGCAGTTTGCCCATCACATAGAAAAAAATGTTTTCCATTTAATTTCTGATCGGGCAATTATCTTCAGATTTACGATTCGAACAACACAGATCTAGATCGAGTCAAAATGTTGCATTTTGAGAGTGAAAAAAACGTTACAAAAGAGTTGCTATAGCGACGCTATTTTAGTCTAAACATGTTTTGTTTGACATAGATGTATCTTTTGGCTGTTGCTCTATACTTTTTTGGTATGATATTGATCGGATCGAAAATTTGACATTTTCTAGATTGGTTTGAATGAAAAAAATCACGTTTGAAACTGCTATTTTCTCTAAATTTTCGTATAATCATTGACATTAGATTTTACACAAATTACAAGGTGAAAAAAAAAATCTAACCTAGAAAAACTAACAATAACTTTAGATTATGATTTCCTTTCACTGATTACTAAAACTTTTATGTTTGTCGCTTAGAACGTTTTTCGGCGGACCCATTCAAATGGGTATAACAAATAAAAATTTTCTCCATTAAATTTATAATTTAAAAATTGTCGTGGAACCTTCCTTATGACCAGCTAAGTCAGAGCGTGTCAAAACGTTATATTTTTGTTGAGGGTGAAAAAAAACCGATGCACATTTCAGTGTGAAAAATATGTTACACAAGAAAATCATAGACCACTAGCCGAAAGACAATCATGTCAAAATATACAAAAAAAAAAGAAGATGTTTCGAGACTAAATTGTTCTCATAATCTTACAAGGGAATGTTTGCAGTTGTAACTCACAGATTTGAATGCCGATTTGTGTGAGTATTAGGGAACTATAATAGTGCAAATCTAGAGTTATAGCCGCCAATGGGCATTAGGAGCCGAGAAAAAAAATAAAATATGAAAATCACGTTTTATTATTTTTCTCAGCTCTCAGTCAAGATAGAGAAATGATTCTTTCACGTTTAATCGCAGTTATGTATGCTATTTGGTATAAAAATACTTCCGTTATGCTCAAAACATTACCCGGCTTTAGAGTGCTCAACAACTCCAAAAAAATGACAAAATTCTAAGGAAATCCGCTGTAAATCAGTGGAAACTGACCTCAAATCTCGATTTAACGCACTATAAAAACCTTATATTTGAAATTTCATCAAAATCAAAAAATATTGATTTTTTACCCCTTTCGAGGAGGTTAAAATTTTGAAGTTGAAATTTCATCAACAATTTCTACCGGTCATAGAAACTGCTGCGTTCAACCGATTACAATCAATAAAGCTCATTGGCGGCTATAACTCTAGATTTGCACTATTATAGGTCCCTACTACCTACACAAAAATCGACATTCAAATCTGTGAGACAACTGCAAACGTTCCCTTTTTAGTAGGAATGCCCTAGTATTCTTCGCACTCGCCAGTTTTCTGTTGGATTTCTGAAGTTCTTTTGTCACTAGAAAACATCTATAATGGAAGAATGGGATTTACTGGTCAATACTGGAAAATATCTATTGTGGAAGAATGGGATTTCAGGAAGAAATCAAGACAACCCACGGCCCTGAAGCAACCACAGTGATGAAGGAACTAAGAAATCTAACAGAAAACTGGCGAGTGCGAAGAATACAAGGACATTCCTACTAAGATGCAGGGCATGATTATGAGAACAATATAGTCTCGAATTTATTATATAGTCTTTTATTTATTGACTGATTCTTAAGAACCTTACTAAACATCTAATAGTAAAAGTTAAGAAATTTATCCATATATATATATATATATATATATATATATATATATATATATATATATATATATATCTTAACTTTTATATTAGATGTTAGTATATATATATATATAACGCGTTAAACAACCCGTAGCGCCCTCGCGTTCCTTAAAAACGAATCACTTTTCACTGATCAGGTCGCTGATAAAACATGTTCCAGTTTATAAAAACGCTGTCCAATATACAAAGGTTTTTGCAAAAACTATGTTCCGGGAAGGAACATGAATAGAATATATCTAGAAGGCAATGGACAGTTCCATGACCTTTTCTCGGTACAATGGCTTATCTATTGAAATGGCAGTGCTACGAAATGGATAATTAACGAATCGAGACGTGTAGGTCTACCATAGAACTAGACGGGAATTGGATTGTATCGGTATTGAACTTCCGAGTTCATTCAGCCTTATCATTATAGGTGATTTGAACTCCAAGTATTTTTCTCACGGTTTGTCCTTCTTAATATAAAACGTCCATCGGATAAAAAAAAATCTTGGCTGTATGACATGTCATTAAAAGGTAAATGATTGCCGACTAAATGGCCAGCCCCACAACACTCCCTCTCGCCCAAATTACCGACACAGAGTGGACAAAGCGCTATAGATCTGCCGATGAGATGGAGCCCCAGGACCTAGAATTAGAGTCCTGGAAGGAACATGTCCTCCGGTGCCACCTCGTCCTTAATTATAGCTCCTGAGGTCCGGTGTCCTCGTCGTCATTTTGTTAAAACCGGCCTCGATTAATAAATATTAATGTTATCCTTCCCCTCTTTTACCTTTTTGTCTCCTTCTAATCACATCTCTGCTTCCCTCTTCGTCCTTCTATCACTGATTCATTTTCGTCCTTTATAATTAACAGTAGCTCTTTTAAGGTGGCTTTATCCAAGTTTTCGACGACAATAATTCCTTGGTTCCTTTCTATTCCAATCAAGTCCATAAAATCTTCGTAAATTTAAGACATCCTTGTCCTTCGTTCTTCCATTTTTCTTTCGAATACCAGATCTCAGCCTATTGATTTCTACATCTTCTTTCATCTAACTTTTCCTTTGAAAAATCCTTTATTTATCGTGCAGCTTTATTTTGGAATTCCATACTCATATCAACTCGCATTGCTCCTTTTCTCACTTCTTTTAAACATAATTTATTCATCCACCTCATCAATTATCAATCTTCCGAAATTATGTAATAACTAGCATACCCCGTCGCTGCTTGGCCCACTCTCATACATTTTATCAATAAAAATCATTCATTGAAATAAGTGATTTAGCATTTTCAAAGATATTTTCACGCATGGCAGTTATTTTTAACCCAGGCATTGAAGGTGTTTTAAGAGTACTTAAAAGCATAATTAGACATTTAATTTAGCATTTCGTCATCCCAGAATTATCTTATTCCAAGTCCATTTTTTGTGTATATAGAGTTATATGCACCAAAAATTTAGAAAACAAATTCTTGTTCTATATCAGTTTAAATAACAGTATTATCTTAGCCCATACTCGAGTATTCAGTAAATAGATGTTCTATAACCCAGGTTTTGTGTCTACTTTGAAGAATTATCTTGTTTTGTTGATAGCTTAAGGAATTATAGTGTTCTATAGACCGTTCATTTTGTTCTATATCCATAAAATAAACCAGAAACAACTCCAAAGTCAAGGAAGGCGAAACCGAAAGAGATAAAATAAATCATACACTCACACTTTATTTACATTTGCTTATTTTTTTTACTTCTTTATTACTTTTTTGTAATAATAGAATTTATATAAAATAAAAGAGCTTTTATTACAATACACTGTCCCAATTATTAAAAAGAAGTTATTGAAAATGAATTAGTTCAAAGAAATATAGAACAATTTATTGATCTAAAAATGGTCTATATCCCAAATTTCTTTAAGGTTACGCAAAAATAGCTATTTTTGTTCTATATCCAAATGAATAAAATCGTTTTAGTTTTAAATCCATGTAATCAGGATGTAAGTTTGATGTAATAAAATGTTACTAATATACTGGGAATATTTTGCTGCAAATGCATTTCATATTATCCCAAAATAAAAAAGTGCTTTAAGAAATAAACTTCAAATCTCATTTCCTATAACAAGGGTTTTGAGATATAATACATAATTCTGAGATGACGATATATAGAATTTAATTTTATCGATCCAGCTGTTTGGACTTTAATTTCTAACCATAAAAGTATATGACAGTTTGGCAAACCTCGTTCCCGACATTCAAGAATATACATTTTAATTATTATTATAGTAAAATTTATTATTATAAACCTTCCAAGAACTATGAAGATGTAGATAAAATTTGGTGCAGTTGTGTTTCATAGTTTTACAATTGCAAACTCTGTTGCAGAATGGCCACATATCGGTCGATTTTTAAACTGCACTGGGATCCACATGTCACTCCATATATTTGTAGCTTTTTAAATAATAATTGAATGGAAAATAGGTAAATTTTATCATAAATTTCTATTTTTATATAACAGCGAATCTTTGTAATCTTTCTTGAATGGCGCTCGCCACCTATCGGTAAATTTCTAAACTTCACAGCGCACCGCATATTTATCTCTTTTTTAACAGCAATTTATTGAAAAAATGTTATTTTTATTTTTGCTAAACCTTCTTTGAAATGTGGAGATGATATAGTTAAAGATTGGTTCAGTAGATTTCGCGGTTAGTGATCACTAGAGCCCGGATTCTCGTGCAATTGCATCTTTTTATTGCAAGCTCGTAATCTGCCAGGGACAAATTATATATACGAATTAGGATGTATAGGCCAAATATACATAGTTTAATATTGCACAAAATTGCACATTTTAGGGGTTACTGCAAAAGATTGCACATACTGCAGTTTGAATGCATAAAATTGCACATTCTGCGGTTTTAATGCATAAAATTGCATATTTTGCAGTTTGAATGCACAAAATTCCTGCATTCAAATCGTAAATGCACAACGCTTTCTTGTTTTTGAAACTTTAAGAAGAATGAATATTATTCTTATTATAAAAAAATAAAAAATCCAAGCGTGTTAAAATGAATACGCTTCTATAGTGTTCTTAGAAATGTTTAGATTGACTAGTGTTTAGATAATTTTTTTTTTTTTTTTTTTTTTTTTTTTTTTTTTTTTTTTTTTTTTTTTTTTTTTTTTTTAAACTATTTATTGATATTTACAACTGTACATTAATATACATCAAGTAAATTTGAAGAAATGATTATAATGACATGTAAATCACTTGTGAAGAACTACTCACTAGTAGCACTTCAAAAAATGTTCTAAACTAGAAGGTCTCTTGGCCATCTTCTTTTCAGACGCCTCTGGTGGGTTATCAGGTATCGAATGAGAAGCAAGTTGAGAGACTAATGGATTCGTGTGGGAGTGCAGTTTAATATGAAAGTATTGGTATCTGGTTTGGGCTAAATCAGCAACATATGGAACATTGAGGTCTTTATGGATAAGTTTATTCGTGACAAAGTAAGGAGCAATAAGGATTTTTCGAAGGATTTTGGATTGTAAGGATTGGATTCGAGAAGAATTGGATGGTTTAGTGGAGCCCCAAAGCTCAACTCCGTATGTCCATATAGGTCTAATAACTGTCATGTAAATTAGTCTCTTGTAATTTATTGGAAGCTTTGATCGTTTGTCTAGTAAATGTTGGAGTAGTCTATAACTACGGGCCGTTTCTTGTCGTTTTAGTCTTGTATGTGGATTCCAAGTGAGACGTTTGTCCAAATGGAGTCCCAGGTAGCGGATCTGTTCAACAGGGATTAGAGGAATATCGTTACAGGATACCGTAGGACAGGATGTCGTAGGTTTACGACGGAGGGTAGATTGACTTGAGCTAGGAAACTCGGATCCCCAACTTCCAAGAAATTTTGAGTCTCTATCTCCTAACTTTTTTCATTGGAAGCTTTAATTTTTTAGTTTCCGACTTCCCTCAACGAAGTAACATTGTCTCCGTTAAAATGCCTAAAATTTCAGCTAGTGTTAGTTCATAGATACGAGGATCGATAGAAAAATATCCGCAGCTAAAATCTGATGACAAAATAATATATTGTGGACCCTGTGACAAAGCTATCGGCAGCGAAAGAAAGACACAATTGATGCACACTGTAATTCGAGTAAGTTTTTAACTTGAATTTTTATCCCTATTTAATGATTTAGAGCATAAATGTACGGTTATTTTTATTTGCAATGAATAAATAAATAACCAAACTGTTTCCGGTTTCATCACTGATAGTTTAACAAATTTTTTTTTTAGATAATACGTTCCAAGACAAAATTTTGATTTTTTTTAGTGATGCAGCTCCTTACATGATTAAAACAGGAGTCAATTTAAAAGTTTTTTATTCCCAAATAATCCATTTAACGTGCACGGTTCTGAATCGAGTTGCTGATAAGATCCGTTAAGTATTTCCAGATGTAAATAAATTTATAAATAACGGGAAAAACATTTTCCTTAAAGCACCCCATCGTGTATCAGTGTATCGAGACCAAATAGGCTGTCCTCTCCCGCCAGAACCTCTTATTACTAGAAGGGGATTGTGGTTGGAAGCCGCCTTGTTTTATGCGGATAATTTTACTAAATATAAGGGAGTAATTGCCAAGCTCGATGAAGATGCTAAATCTGTCACAGAAGGAAAGTGAACTCTACATAAAACGTCTATTACATCTGATTTAGCGTTTATTCGTGCTCACTGTAACATACTTTCCGATTCAATAAAGAAACTAAAGAATAAAATCTTTTTATGAATAGACAAATAGATATCATTGAAAAAACGGGAATTACTTCAAATATTTATTACTGAAAAGGGTGTAATCATTTACGATAAATTCAAGAATGTCCTTGACAAAAATCCCGGTTACAATATTTTAAAAAACTACAACGCTGCTCTCAATGGAGTTGATGTTTCCTTAGAAGAAGACCCAAGAATCTTATTTAACAATTATTATTTAACTACTCCCTTACTAAGGACTGGATCAATAAATTTTAAGATAAAAACCACTTTGGGGAAAGAAATGTAACTAGCGAATTGTTTGTTCAACCTTTTTTATTATTTGCATTTTATTTTGTACGATTTTAAGTTTTTATTGCACGATTTTGCACGATTTCAAGTTTTTATTGCACATTTCAGAATTTTTGTTGCATGAAAATCCGGGCTTTAGTGATCACAAACGAGAATTGTCCTTTTATATAATAGTATAGATACAGATATATTAGCATAGCAATGTTTCTTTTTATTATTTTTTTTTTTTTTCATTTTTTTTTTTTTAAAATTACCAAGATCTTTAAAGTTCATCTACCCGAAGAATAACCTTGGATTAAAAAATTTTTTGAATTTAAAATTTTGTTGACCTAATATTTTTAAAAAAGAAAATCTCAAAAGAGAAACAAAGTGTTTTTACTTATAAATAAAAAAACATCAACATAATAGAAAAAGAGGCGGAACGATTTATAAATTTTAAATTTACTATATAAGATGCTGCCTGACGTGTACACAGCCAGACAATAATACCTTTTGATTGTACTTTCATGTAATTCTAAGGAGACAAGGTGTCCCAGAATAAAGATTATTTTCATTTCATGTCATTTACATCCTTGTCATACGCAATAGGGTAAACCAAACAACCATTGTCACTCTTAAGCAATATGCATACTATAATTATAGAAAGAATAGTTCAATAGAGATTAAATTTGCAGTCATTTTTCCTTAATTTCTATACTTTAAGCTAAACAAGAAAGTTCACCGAAAATTATGACTGGATCGTATTTTACAAGATGTAAATATCAAGGATATCTTTTAACATTCGGAAAGAATTGAACTATTTTAACAAAGTTAAGATGTAGTATTTTTTTTAAAAATTCATTTATTGAAATTTACAACAGTACAAAATATACACATCAAGTAAATGTATTGGTAATGATTACAATAGCATGACAAAACTTGAAAAAACTTCTCATCAGTAGCACTTGAATATAACTTATACACTAAAAGGTCTCTAAGCCATCTTCTTTTCAGACGTTGGATGGTTGTCGGGAGTAGAATGGGAAGCAAATTGAGAGATTAGTGGATTTCTGTAGTTATGGAATTTACATTGAATGTATAGGTAGATAGTTTGGGCTGAATCAGCAAAATCTACAATTCCCGATTTTTATTTGTTTATTATTTTTTTGTAACTATTTATTGATATTTACAACTGTAAACATTATATGCAACAAGTTTGAAGAAAATAATGAAAGATATATGTCAATAACGTGTAAACAACTACTCACTAGTATCTCTTCAATAGTTATACATTAGAAGGTCTCTTGGTTATATTTTCACACGATAGTTATCGTGAATCGAGTGTTTCAGGGACTAGAGGATTCGAATGGGTATGGAGTTTACTAGGAAACGATAGGTATCTGGTTTGGGCTAAATCAGCAACATACGGAACTAAAATTTTTATGGAGTAATTTGTTTGTGACATAATTAGGGGCATTGAGGATTTTACAAACATTATAACAGTACAAATTATATACAATCAAGTAAGTGTGTGGATAACGATTAAAATAATCTCTCAAAACTTGAAAAGAACTACTCATCAGTAACACTTCAATAAAAATTCTACACTAGAAGGTCTCTCGACCATATTCTTTTCAGACGCCTCGGAGGATTATCGGGCATGGAGTGGGAAGCAAGTTGAAGAAACTAGTAGATTTGTGTGGTTATGAAGCTTACTATGAAAGGATAGGTATCTGGTTTGTGCTAAATCAGCAACATATGGAACATTAAGGTCATTATGGATAAGCTTACTGGTGACAAAGTAAGGAGCACTGAGGATTTTTCGAAGGATTTTGGATTGTAGTAGAGCCCCAAAGCTTAACTCCGTACGTCCAAATAGGTCTTATAACAGTCATGTAAATAAGTCTGTTGTAATGAATTGGGAGGTTTGATCGTTTGTCTAGTAAATGTTGAAGAAGTCGAAAACGACGAGCAGTTTCCTGTCGTTTTAGTCTTGTATGTGGATTTCAAGTTAGACATTTGTCCAGAAGGAGTCCTAGGGCGGATCTGTTCAACAGGGATCAGTGGGATATTATTGAAGGATACTGCAGGAGTGGAAGTCGTAGGTTTACGACGAAGGGTGAAGGTTATTTGATGAGATTTGAATGGATTTATTTTAATTATCTAATTCTGACTTCAGTTGTAGTATTTAAAAGAAATTTTTTTTTATTTTTTTATTTGCTAGGTTAGTTTGTCAATAACTATCAGAGGTGTCAATACTGTCTGGTTTATTCTGCTTGAATAAATCTAAGACTCTAAGATATATGTCTGTACTATAATATTTCGAATCTCGATAACTGTACCGTATCTAAAATATCGATTCTTGATACCAATACCACAGATTTAAAGTAAATCATAATTACAAATAAAGTTTCTCCTTCCAAAAATAGGTATTTTCTCACTTTATTTTTTCAGAAAACTCTTTATTTTTCAGTTCGGGGATTGCAAAGTTAATAACACGTTGGTCTGGCAATGGCCAGCTTTTCCCATCAAGTCTTGTGCGACTGTGCCATAGCGCTCTATCTCAGCCTCCACTGGATTCTATCAGTGACGCAGCTGATAGAACAGCGCTGGGAACTCTCTGAGCTCTCTGAGCCTTCCTAATTGGGGTGGATCGGGATGTTCCTCTGTGAATATTCTATGTAGAGTATGAATGGAATTTTTGTTTTTTTTTTAGTATTTTCCTTTCCTTTCAGCAGTAACCCTGTTGGAAGGGATTTTATTTATTTTTTCTGTACACACCATACTTGTACTAAGCATACAATGTACATGTAATTATTATTTTTGATTTGATTATAATTTTACATTTGTTGAAAGGTTAATATAACAAATAAACAAGAAAAATAAAATAAAACAAAAAACAAGAAGTTATATAACATAAATAATTCAAAATTCAATAAAATCAAGCAACAAAGTTATTTAGAGAAAGTTTATGAATATTTAGCGGTTTAAAGATATTTCATATTTATATCCTCTATTTTAATGATTGAATTTTTAAGAAATATTTTGAAATTTTCAAATAAATTGTTCATCACACATTGACCGTCCAACGGCCAATGTCCTAGTTTCTGTATTGTTTTTACCTATATTATAGTTCTGTAGTCAGTGAGTGGTCTGCATTCATATATGAGGTGGTGTATATTTTGTTCTTGAGTGAAATCAGAAGGACATAGGAAAGAATCTCTTATTTTAAATCGATAGAAATAACTATTTACTGCCACCATGTCCTGTGATTGTATTGTGTAATGTAAAAGTTAGTCCATGAGTTTGATTTAATGTAGGTCCGTAAGTCTGGAATGAAGTTATGTAGATGTCTTCCCTTGTGTGTTGTGTTCCAACCTATCTGCCACTGGTCTACTGCTTGTGTTTTAAGTGTTTTTTAGATATCATACTATATGATATCGGAAGGGAAGTATCCTTTGAAGTCCCTTTTGCAGCCTGGTCAGCCAATTCGTTTTCCGCTATGTCGGAATGCCCTTTTACCCACTTGAATGAAATTTGATTGTTATCGTCAGTTTGTAGATGTCGTAGATATGATCTTATTTTTCAATGATGGGATTGGGACAGTGTCTGTTTTTTATCATGTATTTTTTATTTATTATTTTCACCAACTATTTATTTTATTTCTTAAAGTTGTTTGCTAAATAACTTCTGTATAAACAGACATTTGAAATGAAACTACCAAAAAAAAAAATAAATAAATAAAAATAAATAAAATAAAAGGTAAAATTTTTGAAAATGATTCTCATTAAAATAAGCCTAAACGTCGGCACATTGATTATTATTGTCCACGAAATGACCATCTACTTTAACCATCGTCTCTCCTTATAATAATTTTATATCGTGCTCTAAATGCCAACTACTTTTATCGTTACTTGGGACGTAATGTAGGGCGTAATGTTTGTGTTGGTGTGAGTTTTGGCGGGTGCCCAGATGAAACACTCTAACTGAACGTGTAAGCTCCGACCCGATGGGCGGACCTTCCCTTCAGGTTTTATAGCCGCTGCTGTAACATAACATCACAAAACCTGGTTTTATTGCTCACAACACTCGGACTGGCTAAACAGAGTTAAAAGTGTCATCTCCAGTAATAGACTCCCCGCGAGGGGTCTTCTCTTTCACTTCAATGTTTCCAACATCCTTCTTCATTAGTTAGCAAGGAAAAAAAAATATTAAATTAAATATTATCTATAACTAGTTAACAAAGGTTATTGAGTCCCAATATTTATCACATGATACTAACTGAGCATTACAATAAATTTGTAGAGAAGGATCAATATAATTACGATTGTTAGCCTTTTATAAAACATTTTTGGTACTTGCATGTTTTACGGTCCGTTGACACCAGCGCTCAGGTGTCACTTACCTTTCTGTTATCGTTACCTTCCCTAGGTGTTTTGAATTGTGTTTATTATTCTTATTGTGTGTGTTAAGTCTATCTGTTTCAATATGACTTGGAATTTGAAGATTTTTCGCACGGTTACAGATGAAAAATCAGCCATCCTATTTCTTTCCTATTACTTTTCGGAATGTCATTCCGAAGAAAATAGCTTGTAAAAACGAGCATAATATGAAACTGCAATTTGGGGTAAGAATTAGATGGAAGATATTGTACTTTTTAATGAATATTGTTTTACATAAACGTTTAATTTGTGTCTAAGTAGATTTTTCTTTACATAATTCTCATTTATTTCATTTCATAAAGATGTGTTGTATGATTTTATTATCATGTCTATTTAAAATTCATTGGGGACATCATAACCTGACATGGTCGAAATAGTTGAGGTAAGGGCACCTAAGCGCTGGTGTCAACGGACCGTAAAACATACAAGTACCGAAATGTTTTATTGTTAACTATAAATTCAACAAAGATTCGGGATTGAATAAAGTAAAATGAATTGAAAATAGTCTAAAATGAAATATATACGAATAATTAGAAATAATAAAATGGCTTAAAAAAAATTTGAAATTTACAATTGAATAGCATGATAAAAATTTGAAACGAGCGATGCGGAGGAGAAACCTTAGAGATGACCGAGGAACATACCTACCTGGGTACTGTCTTCAACAGGAATGAAAAGATTGATGGGGAGATTCCCAACCGGATCAAGAAGACAAATAGCATCTAATACCAACTATGCAACACGGTTGCAAGAAAAAAAGATATATATATATTTACCCACTCTTACCCATGGGAGCGAGAGCTGGGTTCCACTGAGAAGAGTGGCTGGCCGAACGAGGACGGACAAAATTAGAAACGAGAGAATACGGGGGACATCGGAGTCTTACTTATAAGAGACACAGTAGAAAAAAGGCAGCTGAGATTGATTGGCCACATTTGCCGAACGGAGAATGACCGGATCACAAGAAAGATCTTTGAAGCTAGGCCTACAGGAATACGTCCCAGGCCTAGACCTAGACTACCATGGATGGACTACATACATCTCCAGGCTGCGACAAAGAAGGAAAAATAACTTGAAGTATAGCATGATGGTATAGAAGGATCAATACAAATAGGATAGATGAATTAATTGCCACTTCTATTAGAATTAAAATCCGGAATTTAAAATGGATAAACCATTGCCATCTTATTTCCCTTCAGCTAAACCAAAATAGATCCTTTCCAAAAAAGCGGTGTATACGAACTAAAATGTAATGACTATGAAGCTAACACGGAAAAAACTGGACGATCGGTAAATCAAAGAGTAAAAGAACATATAAAAGCATACAATAATAAAACACAAAATTACAATTTTGCTATCTATCTAATTTAAATAACCATAAATTCAATAAAGACTCGGGAGTCAGAATAATACATCAAATAATAAACAGCCTAAAATTAAATATTTATGAATCATTAGAAATAATAAAATAGTTTAAAACTGATCTAGATTTTTGTTAAAATGACCAGATAAGCGTTTCCAATAGCCAACGGAAAAATCCAATGAGTCATTGGGGAAATCCCAACATAAGCCCCATAAATTTAACCTACCTGTCCCTTCCCCTTTCCACGGTGGATATATTTCATATATCTCTTAGATCCCCTCCGGTGAGGAGTAGCAATATTTGATTTCTTGTCTTACATTTTTGAAAACTTTAGTATATATAATCCATAGAGTAACATAGTAACATAGAGCTGATGTGTTGAAAATTTTGTATGTTTTAGAATTGAAGATGAATGTCTAGCATTAGTGTTATATCTGGCTGAATATATTTCGCTAGTGATGCAGATTCGAATTTTTGAAATTGTTATCCTATTTCTTCATTTTCCAACAGAGAATGCAAATCTACAATAATCTGACCACAGAATTGCGGTAGCAAAATTTTAATTTTAAAGGGACTGGTTCTAAATCGACTTTTATATCAAGCACTTATGATCTAGTAAATGAAATATTGCTCAATTTAAAAATAATAAATATATATATTTTTTTATAAATAGGGAAAAGAATCCATGTATAATAATTTAAAAAAATTGTTATCACAAAAAGTCAGCTGTATCGATAGGTTTCTTTGACGTAAGATTATCGATTCTAATTACATCACTGTTTTACACGAACTATAAGTTGAGGTTTGTAAGCTATCTTTAAATATTTAAGAAATGTAATATTTTTGACAGTGACACAAGATACTCTAAATTAAATAGCTTCATACCATCCTCCTCGCAAATGGTATGCCATTATGAAGATGCTGCCACAGATTATCCACCGCTAGACATGGGGAGACCACATAGAGCGTTCCATATATACCATGGTGGACCAGTCCGCTGTTGAGGGGGATCTTTACCGCGAAATGTTAGACAGCTAAGGCCAGTTATCACTTATGCATGAGGGCCTAATATCGGAGACAGTGGTAGCGTGAAATCTATAATATCGTCTTGCCCGCGGCTGGTCACGAACCCCTCTCCTTTTCTCTCCCCCTCCCGCCTCTTACATCTTATATCTTGTCTTTTTAACCATCGCCATCGGCCCTCCTGCATACTTCCAGTCTTGGGTAATATCGCCAATATATATGTAGATTTTATCGATACGTCTAGTCTAGCAGGTACCGCAAAACTGAAGTCCAGCTAACTAAATATCTTAAATTAATAAAATGTTAGTATTTCGATCAAATATGATCAGTAGAGACGGGATTTCTGTGTTATTGCACATTTAGTTCGCGTTGATTTAGCGCTCTCTAACCCAAGTAGTTATCTCATTTATAACCTAAGGATTCTTATTCTTAAATTTTATTTTGCACGAAATTGCACAAATTTGACTTTTTGAGCTTAATTGCACGAATTCGGGTTTTACAGCACGAAATTGCACAATTTGACTTTTTTTGAGCTTAATTGCACGAATTCGGGTTTTTTACAGCACGAAATTGCACAATTGAAACAAATTCATCTAATTTTATTCACTTCACAATTTATTTTTTGAAAATTTTACTTAGGATTATTAGGCAACATTTATAACAATTATTTATATTAAATAGGTTAATGAGTTTTAATTTGAAAGTAAAAAGTCGCTTAAACCAAATGTGTTTGTGACCTACTACTTTTAAATGATCGTGTTGAATTAGGAGCTTTGAGGAATTAGGTAAACAGGATCGACGTACTTCCTAGAACTAAGTCGTTTCCTCAGAAAATTCTAATCCCCGCTTCCCATTGTATTCCCCACTTCTGATTTAGCACAAAGGACCAGTTGTCGACAAGATTTTAAACTATCAACTTGGAATTTTTTTTTTTTTTAAATTCACTATCATATCCGATTTAACTTAAATCGCACCTGTCAACCGCTCTGATATGATTGGAATCCCCAAATCAATCCTTGAATCTCCAAATCGAAATTATTGAAACTCTCAAAGAAAGCTTAAAACGAATTGAAAATGAAAAGGGAAGATGTTTGTTTTCAAAATTCGAGTCAATCCTTGAGAAAAACTACGGCTACATTCGTTAAAAAAAAAAAAATTATTGTATCAACGGAAAGGAAATAGAAGCTGATAATCTGGATCCATCAACAATCGCATGCAATAAAAATTGTCCTATTATGTCCATAAATGTAGAAAGTTCTTTTTCTTTACTAAAGAACATTTTAAGTGACAGGCGGCATAATTTTACTGAGAAATATTTTGAAATTTATAATGTACGCTTTCACGAAACTTTTAAAAGCATTTAATTATATTTTGTTTCCACGTAAAGAAAATTTTAATAAAGATATTTATATTTCTTTTAATTTACAATTTTTTTTCATCTCCTTTTTTCCCCAAATTTTAAAGTATTTCAGATTGAATTAACACTAAAACGAAACTTTTGTCGAAATGTCCTAAAGTTTATTCAAGGCTGGTTAAGTTTTGCATATTTGTATTATATAAATAAATGGATTGCTGGATGTATTAAGTTTTTTAATTCACGTTTTGAGTATTTTACTGCACGATTTTGCATATTTTGAGATTTTTACTGCACATTTTTTGATTTTTTACTGCACATTTTTTGATTTTTTACTGCACATAAATCCGGTCTCTAATGATCAGTAATGAAAATTGTGCAATTTTAAGAGGGGGAGGTGCCATATTTTCGACTTTTCTACGGTATTTTCTCAATAAATTATTTAAATATTGTTATTAAAAAAAAACAATTAGTCATTAATTTTTGCTAAATATATTCTTATGTTAACTAAGACTTTATGACACAAGACTTATGTTAACTTGGAATCCACATACTGGACTAAAACGACAAGAAACTGCCCGTCGTTACAGACTACTTCAACATTTACTAGACAAACGTTCAAAGCTCCCAATTAATTACAAAAGACTCATTTACATGACTGTGATAAGACCTATTTGGAAGTACGGAGTTGAGCTTTGGGGCTCTACTAAACCATCCAATTTATCTCGTATTCAATCCTTACAATCCAAAATCCTTCGAAAAATCCTCAATGCTCCTTACTTTGTGACCAATAAACTTATCCATAAAGATCTTAATGTTCCATATGTTTCTGATTTAGCCCAAACCAGATACCTATCCTTCCATAGTTAGCTCCATAACCACTCCAATCCACCAGTCTCCCAACTTGCTGCCTCCTCCATCCCTGATAATCCTCCGAGGCGTCTGAAAAGAAGATGGTCTAGAGACCTTTTAGTGTAGATTTTATTGAAGTGCTACTAGTGATTAGTTCTTCACAAGTTATTTACATGCTATTGTATTCACTGTCAACACATTTACTTGTTGTTTATTATATTGTACAGTTGTAAATATCAATAAATAAAAAAAATAATAGTAATAATAATTTTAACCCAGGAAAATGTGAATTCCCCACACCAATGTGACTTTATACATGACAATATAAAAAAGGGATCTCAATTTTTTGCCACAGTTTTCTTTAAATTATTTAAAAATGAATTTTTAACATATTAGCATATAGCAATGTTAAATTATAATGGCCATGACAATGTGAAAATAAGGTTAAAAATATTACCGCTGAAATCCTATTCATTTATTTCGCATTTTCTCGGGAGGATAATATGAGGGCCGTAGCCTACTATCAAAACGCAGGAGGCCCCTTTCAAATAAATATTTGGTTAAACTGATTTATAGTGGACATGACAATGTGAACAATGAATTTACTTACAGTCAGAGGTGGTGTTTACTCTAGGATATTCCGACGTATAGTGGTTCCGTGGTTACGAACTGATTCGAATACGAGAAACAGTTACCTGCCACTGCAAATAAATACTCAAAAATTCCAGAACTTCCTTTCAAATACTTTTTCATCACTTTTTTAGTAATAGCATAACAATGTTAAAAAGTCACGGGGACAAGAATAAAATAACTCGGGGATTCGTTTCTAGGGCATTATAATCCTCAAAATATACATTTTCACTTTCTTCCACTATTATATTTTAATATTACTAATATTAATATTACCCATTAGTTGAGTTAGTTTCGCCCTATCAAGTAATAAGTTTTTACATCATTGTCAATCCAAGCATAAGGAGAAGCCACGACAATGTTGAACGACGTAGAATAATCAAAAAATGTAACCCTAAAACGACAAAATTCCAAATAATTTCAGTTAATATCATAATAAATTCACATAACATAAATCGATTTGGAAACAATATTTTCAAAGTTTACTCCATTGAATTTTAATGGGCGGGGGACTCAAATTTGCCTGTAGTTTGAGAATAAGCCACAGAATCATATATGTAAAAATTGGATTTTTTTTTTTTTAATATTATTTCTCTTATAATTTTACAATTCACAAAATTACATGCTGTACCAACATCTTTATTCTCATAAAGAACAAAATACATTTTATGAGAATGTATAATTTACTAGTATCGAGTAGTGATTCAACGCAAGATAAAGAAGGTAGTGAATGGAAGAAAGAGAAGTTTATCCGGGAAGAGGCACTTTTAGTCCAGAAGAGAGTCGAGCAACATATTTAATTGTGCACTTTGAGTTTATGTTTAATATCTTTGTTTAAACTTTTGGAATAGATAAAAAAAAATAAATAGACTTTGCAGGTTTTACTTCTAAAAGCCTCATATAGTCATTAAAATGACTAAGTTTTATATTTAATATAGGTTGTTATAAAACCTATAACTAATAAATAAACAGTTTATAGAATAGTGTGAATGTTATCGGGACCTCGGGACCTACCTATACCTAGGCCCAGTCGCAATAAATTTCACAAGTAGCCGAGTAATTACCAGCTCAGTGAGGACAAAGTAAAAGGGAGTAGGGCTGAAATAGGTCCCTTAAATCACCCCCTCCTTTCCTCTCTGTCTTCCCTCCGACCGGGTATATTTCAAACTGAGAACTAATCTATAATTTTTTTTTTCTTTGAAATCGGTGGCTCAACATCCCTCGAGGAAATAAGGCTGAGCAAATTCATTTAATTAATGTGAAATAAATATAATGCAATAGGTCATTTTTATTCAAATTCAGCACTCTTGTAAATATATAAGTCACCGAAAAATACGTTTTTTATTATTTTTTTTTTTTAATTAACGTACGACATCCTGCCCTACAGTATCCTTTAATGATATTCCACTACCCCCTGTTGAACAGATCCGCTACCTATGACTCTACTTGGACAAACGTCTTAGTTGGAATCCACATACAAGCCTAAAACGACAAGAAACTGCCCGTCGTAACAGACTACTTCAACATTTACTAGACAAACGTTCAAAGATCCCAATTAATTACAAAAGATTCATTTACATGACAGTGATTAGACCTATTTGGACCAATAAACTTATACCTAAAGATCTTAATGTTCCATATGTTTCTGATTAATCCCAAACCAGATACCTATCCTTCCATAGTAAGCTCCATAACCACTCCAATCCACTAGTCTCCCAACTTGCTTCCTCCTCCATCCTGATAATCCTCCGAAGCGTCTGAAAAGAAGATGGCTAGAGACCTTTTAGTGTAGATTTTATTGAAGTGCTACTAGTGAGTAGTTCTTCACAAGTTATTTACATGCCATTGTATTCACTGTCAACACATTTACTTGTTGTATATTATTTTGTACAGTTGTATATATATAAAAAAAAAAATTAAAAAAAAAAAATTAACGTATGATCAAAAATTATGCTAGATAGAATTTGTATTTGCCTTCAGATTCAAATTTAGCACACATAAAAATATAAAAATCAGGGACAATTTCTCAAGGGAGTGAAGTTGATTTTATTTTTTATTTTTTGCTGAACTGTATTATGATTCAGTTTAATGCACAGAGTTGCTTATTTTGTTTATTAGTTTTTTTGTTTTTTTTTAAATTTTCACGTTTCACATTAGAAATTATATTCGTATGTGCTGAGCAAAAGTTAACTATATTGTCTGGTTTACAGACTCAGTAGTAGATTTCTGAACGAGAAGGGCAACCAATAGCCACACATATATATTGGCAATTAAGCCCTCTAAGGATACAGGACATTAAGAGGGGAGAAGAGAGAAGAAGACAAAAGAAAAAGGACAATAAGGGAAACGTGAGTAGGAAGGAGAGCGGTGGCACATGGTTTGACAGTTAAAGTGCCATTCGGTTCGGCAGCTGTAATTGGGGTGATTAGTGAAGCACAAACCCCTGGTTCCGATCTAGGTTCCTCTGGTTCCAGGGAGGGGGCGCTGTTTGTGCTTCCGAGTCATTTCCTCGGGGAGCACGGCCTCCTAGATATTTGATTTAGGAGGCAGAGGAGCGGTCATCACACACTCACTGATTCCTCTCCTTCCGGCCAAGATTGATCACCTTCCAAGACAAATGTCATTCCCTTCTGTTTTCCGCACTCTCTCGCTCTCATTCTTAGGATCTCCTAAATTGGATGACTTGCCCGCTTTTTTTTTTTTTTTTTTTTTTTTTTCATCCTTTCTTTTGGACAAGCCATGAAAAATAATGGAACAGTTGTTTTGATTCTGGTCGGACAGAGTAGACACTTATCTCGAAGACACTTAATCAAGAGGGTGCTAAAAGATTATTCTTCTAAATGTAAGTACAGCTAAACAAACGTTTTTTAATTCTTTGCTGCGTATTTAGAACTATTTAAAAATATATTTAAGCTAATTTCCTAAACTTTCTATTTAATTTAACAATAATTAATTACTAGCATCCCCCATTGCGGCTACGCCCGCTCTTATAAATAAAGAACTTAGATTGTTTCAACTAATAATTGAATTTTATTTGTTTATCAATAAAAATCTAGGTATGGAATTTAGCATTATTTGTTCAATGATATTTATATGCATTGCAGTAATTTAAACCTGGTTAAAATTACATTAATTATTTGTTTAAAGAGTTCGTAAAAGAATAATTAGACATTCAAATAATTTTATCGATCCATCTGGTTGGATTTTAATTTCTAATCATATAAGTATATGACAGTTTGGCAAACCTCGTTTCTGGCACCAAATACTATACATTTTAATTATTATTATAGTAAAATTTATTATTATAAACCTTCCGAGAACTTTGAAGATGTAGTTAAAATTTGATACAGTTAGGCTTAGTAGTTTTTTGCTAACTCAGTTGCAGAATGGCGAAATATCAGTCGATTTTTAAACTGCACTTGGATCCACATGTCACTCCATATATTTATAGCTTTCTTAATAACAATTGAATTAAAAATAAGTAAATTTTATAATAAATTTCTAGAACTATAGATCTTATATATCCAGATGTTATATTTAACACCGTAGCTTTGTAACTTCTTTATTCTTTCGGCGCCGCCATTCCCCATCAACAAGAACTGAGCCATAAATTTTCCTGAGTATTATTCTTTCGAATATAAGGAGAGCCAGCACCTCTGCTTTTGTGGTTGTCCAGGTCTCAGACCCGTATGTCAGAATAGGTCTGATAAGCGTTTTATACAGAATTATTTTGCTACGCTGGGTCACTAAGTGGCTTCTCCCTGTTGTTTGGATGCTGGTGTCTCGGACAGCTTTTTCCAGTGCAAGAAGAAACAGTAGGCATGTCAGAGCATCACCTTGTCTCACGCCTCTCAAAATTATTGAGGTACTGTCCTAAAACACTTGGCGAAGATTATATTGGCCAAGAAGTCCCTGAACCTTTCAGTTTTGAACTTTTATTGGAGTGTAATCAGTATATGTCACCAATACTCTTATCCATGAAGAAATTAAGGTTCCATATGTGGCTGATTTAGTCCAAACCAGATACCTTATTTATGTTGGAGTTCTGGCAATGGCCAGCTTCTCCACTCATGCCCTGAGTGAATGTATATAGCGCTCTCACTCAGCCTCCACTGGGTTTTTTACTTCAGTGGCGCGGTTGAGAGAGAGGAGCTGGGAATTCTCTGTACCTGGCTTGTCCTTCCATAAGTGGAGGGACGGGTCTGGTCGGGGAATCTCTTGAATGAATGTAAATTGTAAATAAAGTATAATCGTATTTTTAACCATTAATTTAATTTTGTCTTATTTTAATTTACTGTTATTTAATTTTATTTGATTTTTTTTTTAAATTTATATATTTCACCCAGATGTATATTTTATATTATTTATGTATAGCATAGTTTTTTTATTATTTTTTTAATTAATTTATTTTATTATATTTTTTTTATTATTTCTTTTATTATTATTAATTATATAATATAATCCCGGGCACTCGCAAATCGCGATGTGATTCCGGGAATGAATGTTCATATTGAACATTACATTTAACTTGGATCTATTGACAATCCGTCACCGGTATATATATATGTAATTTTTCTTGATATAAATCAATATTATTAAACATATTATTTTATTTTTGAAGAGAAAAGATTTGACCCGGTCGCGATTTGCGAGTGCCCGGGGGTTATGGATCACTGAAGAGAGAAGATTTGCCTGGTTCGGATACGACCCCGGTGGCCTAGTTGGATAGGTGGAAACTCGGGTTCGTATCCCGACCGGGTCAAATCTTTTCTCTTCAAAAATAAAATAATTTTTTATAATATTGATTTATATCAGAAAAATTACATATTATATATATATATATATAATATATATATATATATCCGGTGACGGATTGTCAATAGATCAAGATCCAAGTAATGAAAAATGTAATGTTCAATATGAACATTCATCCCCGGAATCACATCGCGATTTGCGAGTGCCCGGGGGTTATGGATCACTGAAGAGAGAAGATTTGCCTGGTTCGGATACGACCCCGGTGGCCTAGTTGGATAGGTGGAAACTCGGGTTCGAATCCCGACCGGGTCAAATCTTTTCTCTTCAAAAATAAAATAATATGTTTAATAATATTGATTTATATCAAGAAAAATTACATATATATATATATATATATATATATATATATGGATAAATTTCTTGACTTTTACTATTAAATGTTTAGTAAGGTATATAAATCATTCTTCCATTTATTAGTATATTACACTGAAATATTTTTGTACCTGCATCTTTGGGAATACCACCCAGTGGTAAGTTAACTTAATACATTTATGTATTAAGTTAATACATTCAGACCAATAATATATATTTACATTTATATATATCATATAAATCATTCTTCCATTTATTATTATATTAAAGAAATTTGGGATCGAACAAATATTTGAGGAGTTAGAGCGACAAATGTGCCAAAAAACAGATGGATTTTACAACAGTACGTTTTTATTAGCGGGCTGGCATGTAAATTTTACGGGTTTTAATTAAAAATTCATTTAAAGGTTCTTATAGTAAATTTAATCAGCTTTAAGATGAAAAAAAAGTAATGTTGTATCGGACAAATAGTTTTAGAGTTATAGCCAAAAGAGTACGACAAACGTGTTGACTGACGGCAAGTTGGTCAATTTCTCCATTTTTTTCCAATAACGTAACTTCGCGAAAATGGTCCGATTTCGGATTTCTTTTTTTCATTATGTAGGTACTAGTTCCAGTTACAATTAATATTTGAAAACTTTCTTCGAAAAAAGCTTCGTTATCGTGTTATAGATAAAAAAACAAAAATGACGTTTTTTTGGCGTTTGTTTTGCGATTTTGAATATGAAGCTGATGGTCGCCGTGGTAGCAAACTTCAGATTCGGATTCAGCACCCCAAAAAACATAAAGATCCGTTGAGAATAAAAGTTCCACAGTTTTTTCTTGAAAACGGCCTTTTGGAGCCTTATTTTACTGGACTATTGTTAGTCTATTCCAACTTACAATTTAAGTTTTTTCCTCAGCCAACACGTATCCTTGACACATCATAGAGGCCTTGGCAGCCATCGAGCTACGAACAGCGTAATATCAAAATATTAATTTATATTCAATTAAATACATTGCAAAAGAACAAGTTTGTTAGGGAAAGGTTAATAGTTTCAGTCTCTAAGTCCTTGTCTTGTCTGTATCCCAACTTAGTCATCCGAGTCAGGATTCTATTGGTTTTCAATCAACCAATATATTCAGATTTTATATCCTGGAAAGATTTATTCATAGAAAATGTCAATCTTGTTATTTTAATGATGAGAAATATTGCTATATGTCAGGGTGTCGTGATTTTTTAATTTTTAATATTTTTTTTCCTTCGTCGTAAACCTACGACATCCTGCCCTATAGTATCCTTTAATGATATTCCACTAATCCTAATGTTGAACAGATCCTCTACCTAGGACTCCACTTGGACAAACGTCTTGGAATCCACATACAAGACTAAAACGACAAGAAACTGCCCGTCGTTACAGACTACTTCAACATTTACTTGACAAACGTTCAAAGCTCCCAATTAATTACAAAAGACTCATTTACATGACAGTGATTAGACCTATTTGGACGTACGAAGTTGAGCTTTGGGGCTCTACTAAACCATCCAATTCATCTCGTATCTAATCCTAACAATCCAAAATCATTCGAAAAATCCTCAATGCTCCTTACTATGTGACCAATAAACTTATCCATAAAGATCTTAATGTTCCATATGTTTCTGATTCAGCCCAAACCAGATACCTATCCTTCCATAGTAAGCTCCATAACCACTCCAATCCACTAGTCTCCCAACTTGCTTCCTCCTCCATCCCTGATAATCCTCCGAGGCGTCTGAAAATAAGATGGCCTAGAGACCTTTTAGTGTAGATTTTATTGAAGTGCTACTAGTGAGTAGTTCTTCACAAGTTATTTACATGCCATTGTATTCACTGCAATTGGAATAGTAACGCTGGAAATACGGCTAGGCGATTTTTCTCTCATGCTGATATTTAGTCAGAAATTACCGTAGTTGACGCTGAACTAATTGAAAGGCTTCAAACAATACTGATAGCAATATCAAGTGGGTACAAAATTAATACTAATGCTATATTTTGAGGATCTCCTAGATTCAGTTATCCCCAAAATCCCCTTCAACGCCGAATTTAATAAATTTTCAAATAGACTAAATTTTACAATGGAATTTGAATACCGTTTTTAGACTTACTTTTAATTCGAAACCCTAATAGAATAATAGATACAGAATGGTGGAAAAAACCAATACATTCCGGGAGATATTTACATTATACTAGTCAATGCCCCAAAAGTTATAAAATCAACACCACAAAAAATTTAATAAATCGTGCAATAAAGTTATCTGCAGAAAAATATAAACAACCCGAGGAAAATAAAGTAGTAGACCTTCTTTTAATAAATGGATATCCACATAGACTCATTTGTAACTTACTAAAACAAACAAATACTCAACAGAAACAACAAGAAAATAATAATAAAATATTACACCATCCCATATATACAAACACTATCAGAAAGGCTCAGGAAAACACTCACAAATAACCATAAAACTGATTATATGGTCACATTCAAAAATACCTCCACCATTGATAAATTATTCACCAAAACCAAAGATACGGATAAGTAAGAGTTACAGTCTAATATTGTTTATAAAATACCGTGTGAAGATAGTTGTGGCAAGTCTTATTTTGATACATTGGAACAATATCTTAAACGACGAGTGTATCAACATAAATACAGTTGAACGTCTATAAATAAAAACCCGAACAAACCTAACCAAACAGCTCTCACCACACATTACAGGCAAACAAAAAATTATTTAAATTTGATTTCCCCAAAAGTATTCACTAGGAACAAAATAATTTTAAAAGAAATACTAAAGAAATGATAACCATAGAAAAATTTAAAAACCGCGCATTAAACCAAAAATCAGACGTTCTAAATCAACAGCAGTTATTCCAATTTAATACATTCAGACTAATAATATACATTTACATTTATATACATCATATAAATCATTCTTCCATTTATTAGTATATTACACGGAAATATTTTTCAACCTGCATCTTTGGGAATACCACCCAGTCTTCTTAACTTAATTTTTAAGAAATAGGGTTTTCTCCACAACCCTAACTGTCTGTTCGAAATTCCCCTAGGTTAGTTGTGTACTAGAATTGTTAGTCTATTCTATATCCACTAGTAACATTGTAAGTAGCTTCATACTCCTCTATATTCTGTAATTATATATATTTTTATTATTCCAACACATGTTGTTATAATATACATGTATTGTAGATAACTTCAAGTTTCGAAATAACTTGTATAACCTATATAATTTTATTGTAACCTGTTTTTTTCACTGTAGGGCATGATTATGAGAACAATATAGTCTCGAAACGTCGCCAAAATAGTTAGAACTTACGCCAAATTTAGAACCTTACTAAACATTTAATAGTAACAGTCAAGAAATTTATCCATATATATATATATATATATATAGTTAAAAAGGTAGTTGATAATGTAAACTTATTGATTAGAGCCGATATTGAATAATTTTTAATGGAAATAAATTATCATTGCGAATTTTGTCAAGAAACCAGTTACTAAAATTCAATCTCTTGACACAATCTTGAGGTAATAAATTCTGAACTTTTTGAAGATGGTATGGGTAGCGATTATCACTGAAGTTCGCCATATTGCTTGCCGCGATATTGCTAATGCAGCAGATCATCTTCGGATGCTAGTCTCAGGATTGTTATCGAAGTGGCGTTGGACGCAATTTCTTCTACGATAATCTGCTCTTATTGCTGCCTGGAATTGGTCGCCTTCATTACGTATTAAGAATGACCCAGTTTCTCGTAGTCTATTTAAAGTTGACGAAAAGACTCGTCGATTAGGCACTCTTCAATTTGGAAATCGGCGCTCTTACTCCCGCACCGCTTCTAAAGCATTACCGTTACAGAAACCATACACAAAAATTATATCAGCGTATTCAACATAAGAATATGTATGCGGCATTGTGACTGATGCTATTCACACAAAAATATCTGAGTAACTGACTGAAGACTGATTTAGGAATTATAATCCTAGAAGGAAGCCAAAATGTTAACAAATAAAAGAATGTAAAGGATAACATTAAGTGTTTACATATGTCACTGCCTAGCCTGACGAACTTTGAAAACTAAGCAGAAACGAGCAAATCTCTAAAGGACTTTTGTCTTAGTTTTTCGGTTCCCTATAAGTTCCTGAAGTTTTGCCATTTAAATTCGGGACACCCTGTATAATATGATTTCATCCTATTTGCCTGGAAGGCCAGCGATGGAACAAGATAAGACGGAGGCGATGAAAGATAATAGCGATTGGGAGCGGAAGAGAAGTGATTCACCTTTCCTGTCCACCTCAGCCTCCACCTGCTGTGGCCATTTCTTATTATTAACATCTCTGACTAAGCTAACAACTGCACAACGGATAACAATGTTCTTATTGAGGAAGGAATAATTCGACACTTCCCAAGAAAATTATCAAGTAACCCTCTACATTCTCGATATATAAAACAAAAGAACAATAATCACATTACCGACAAATTCTAAATATAGTATTACTTGCGAAGAGGTGATGCTCCTTTAACAGTTACTTTTCGGTAACCCGTTACTGTTTAACTGGCGGCCATTCTAGTGTTATTCATTTGAAATGGAAACTTATAAATTTCCTTCCTTTAAAAGGAGGAAATAGGAGCACGATATCCTCAGATTCTATTCTAGATGCAAATAGAAATCACACTACACCCTTTTGTAAATTGTACTTCAATGTTTCAAATTTTATTTTATTCAATAAATCTGAAATTCTTATTATAATATTAAATAGGCAGGGTATTATAAAAGTAGAAAAAAAAAATAGCCAAAAAATAAATGAATAAAAGTGTTTAAATTCATTATTTTTATAAACAGTCTCTAAATGAATAATATGACAATAGTTAAAACCTTGAGAAGCCATAAATAAATAGAAAGCTGTAAGAATGATTTAATTGAAAACTAATAATATTATGTTATTAACAGTAGAATAATATTATATAAATAATATATGAAGTATATTATTTATATGGGTAAATATAGTATGTTATAATATTATATAGTATACTATCTGGATAAATAATATATGGTTATAAGGTATTTATTTTATAATTAGGATTGATTCTTCTATAACATCATAGGGCACCTCAAGTATTTATTTTGTTTAAAAGTGGTAATAGAATAATAATTGAACATTTTGTGGTTGCTTTTACTAAAAAAGGCGGACCCTAGAGAAGAGCGGTAAGAGAATTTTAAAGGCTGGAAAACATCGGGGCTATGTGTACATGTAGTGATAAAGGGAAATTGAGTTATAATTTCTAATGTCTACCGCTAGAATGCAGGCCAGTTATACAGTAACTGCTTACCGAAAAGAATCTGTTAAAAGGAGCAAGCCACCTCTTCGCAAGCAATACCATAAAATATGCTACAGATTAAAATTAAAGCTAATTAAATATCCAATAAAATTATATTTATTCATATTTGTCGTACCTTCATGGTATTCGAGATATACGTTATTAAAAATCGATAATTTTCGAAATAAAATAATTTTTACTTCACTTTTTGTCAAACCTTTCAAGTTCCAGAAACGTATTTATGGAATTGAGGTAAATTTATTGTTCTACAACTTCGATTCTTTTATTTTTTTCTGAGAAACAACCCTGGTAGGCAGTAGAAACAAATGTTTGACGTAGATGTGAGCTAACGGTGGGGGGAGGGGAGAAGTTAAATTTTTTTGGTTTTTTTTTTCGATTATATCTCGAAAACAGTTAAATCTAGAAGAGTATGTTCCAAATAAACATTAAAGCTGAATTTCCTATAAAATTAATCTACTATATATTTGTCAAATATCACTCACTCATTTAACACGAAATCTCAGAAACCACCGAACGGATTGGAATGAAATTTGGTATATAGCTTCCTCTAGGGTCGTAGGTGCTCGCTAAGAAAGGAATTTTAAAAAATCGGCCTGGATCGCGGCTAACTCGCGAAAAATGCGATTACAATTTTTATTGGGTGAATAATAATAGATTAGTTGTCATATGGTATTTGGAGATAAGCTAAGTTAAAAAAAATAGGTTAGATGTCTAAGCCGCACACTTTGACCACAAATTAAGTTTCTTATAGTTGTAAACAAACAAAAATACGATCGATGTCGAAACCTTATAATATGGTACTTTCTTGGAACTCATGGTAGCTGCAGAGGTGGATCCTTACAAGTTTGAGTTGTTTCGTGACGAGAAACTATTAAAAGACTTATGTTAAAGAGGAGGTTAAAAAAATTATCTTCTCTGGTGATGACATGTAAGGCCAGTTCGATGTATATATTCCTTACGAGCAACCCACCAACATCGCTTTACCAGTGGCTTCGTCCCCAACCACTCCAGAAAACTCTTCATAAACATAACGAGTATATCAAGGACTTTAGAGTTGCTGTTGAGCCTGTTCCCAAATATTTACACGAATTCCAGGTATATCAGTGCTGACAAAAAGCCTTCAAATACTCCTACCGCTAACGAAGTTGCTGTGTTGATTGTTGGCCAGGTGTTTGAAAAGCGAGATTTTTTATGTCCCTGTTCTCCACAACAGGGACATAAAAACTGATAACAATCAGTGAATTCTATCAAGTGTATGACTCTCTTCAGTATCGTCTCATGTTCTACGATAGAGAAGATGGGTACAGTAGTAACATCCCTCACCGTGACCCAAACACCAATACACCACTTAAGAAACTGTGTCTGCAGCTGCCTAAATGTTGATGGAGCGAGTAGGTGACGTACCTTATTTACTTTAATTCGTAATCTCCTCAACCAATTTATGCTTGATATGTACGCAAAAATAGAAACAGAAAGACTAAACTTTATTCGAAAAAATCGAAAAAGTTGAGAAGTTGAGACTATATTCACTTAAAGTATGCCATAAGAAAAGCTGATGGTCTGGTTTCAGAGCTGGGTAAGATGGTAGTGCTGCCTCGAAGCTTCACTGGAGGGCTATCAAAATAATATAAAATTAACTTTTGCAAATTGTCAAATTTACTTATTGAAATTATTCTAAGAATGGAATTCTTCAGGTTTATTTAAGTAATAATAATTTTCAACGTTAAGCTTAACTTTTACTAATTTAAGTTGTCCTTAATCCTAATGATATTAAACCGTAGCGGAGCAGGGTGCTTTCAGCTAGTTTTATATAAATTTTTCGTAATACTAACCGTTTTCGAGAAATTCTTTATCGAAAATCGGTTATTTTCGGGAAAAACCAAATGTTACCTCACTTTTTGTCAAAATTTTCTTCTAGTACCTTCCACGATCGTTTCTCAGAAAAAATGTCAAAATTAAAGTTGTAGAACATTAAATTTACTTTAATTTCATGTTTACGTTTTTGGTATTTGAAACAAATGTTTAACATAAAGTGAGGTAAATATTTTTTTCAATTTCTAATATCGATTTTTTACAACCTATATATAGAACCTATTTTATAGGAAATTTAATTAGCTTTAATATTTATTTAAAACATATTTTTCTAAAGTCAACTAGAGTACTTTTAGTATGTTTACCTTCTAACTATTCCTAACGAAGCTATGGAGTCAAAAATTTTAGCATATTCCATGCACTCTACACACCTCATTTCAGCACTGAGGTTCTTCTATTGAATTCCTTTCATGATTTATTTTGAAAGGAGACTTACTGTACAAGATTTGAACATTTTTCTACATATTCTGAATTGTATTTTTAACATGGGGCAGGTATGTTTAAAAAAGTTATTTTTAAGTCTCCTAACTAATAAATTTCTACATTAAAGGATATCTTCTCATTACACTGTGGATAATCATACTTCCTTAGCCTAAGGATTAAAATATCAAGGACTCTTGTAGATATCTCTACATGTCTGTAGAGGATAGAGTCGTGTATCGGGTGCCGCAGTGCGTCATAGCCACGGCTAGTGTGACCTCTAAGGTCCGTCACGTACTCGCCGTAACAGCCTCAATTCTTAAAAGACGTTTAATGAAAATTAAATTTTTACCGGAGCAGGGAGTGGTTTGATGGTCCACTCCTGATCTCTGCGATAAACCCGTGTGGGGTGTTCCCTGCCTCATCGCTTCCACTAATGTATTAAATTAATTTAAATATAGTGTCACTGATTGAAAAAAAAAAGAAAGAAAAAGATATTTATGACTTCGTGACAGTATAATTAAGTGTAGTCACGAAAAAGAAATTATGTGGTGACTCAAAGCTTGTTTTTTTTTTTAATATGAGACAATATTTAGCCATTACATGGAGACGTCTTTAACTTGGAATTGAATAGAATTGACTCATCCTAAAACCGCCCTCACCACGTTTACTGATGACCCTTGTGTGTTATCAGTAGACAATGATCCCTTCATTCCCTCCTAGACACTCCAATCCCATATCAAAAACTTTCAAGAATAGTATCAAAAATAGAGAATAAAAATTCAAAAAAACCTCATTAAATATCCTTTACCATTTGTCGTAAACCTTCCTCAAATGCCAGAAACGTATACATGAAATTAAAGTTAATTTAATGTTCTACAACTTTGATCCTGACATTTTTTTCTGAAAAACGATGGTGGAAGGCACTAGTAGCAAATGTTGGACAAAACTGAGGTAAAAATTATTATTCCTACGGTGGGAGGAGGGGAGAAGTTCCCATTTTGGGTTACATCGAATATATCTCGAAAACGATAGACTCTAGAAAATTATTTTTCAATAAAGCTAATTAAATTTCCTATAAAATTGATTATATGCATATTTCGAAATGTTTTCGAGATACAAGTTATTAAATATCGATAATTTTCGAGAAAAAAAAACTTTTACCTCAGGTTTGTAAAACATTTGCTTCGAGTGCCTTCTGTTTTTTTTCTCTGAAATAATGTCAGAATCAAAGTTGTAAAACATTAAATTTACAAGGTGTATTAAATTGCAAAATTATCTCCCATCATTATATATATATATATTTTTTTTTTCATTTATTGATATTTACAACTGTACAGAATAATATACAACAAGTAAATGTGTTGACAGTGAATACAATGGCATGTAAATAACTTGTGAAGAACTACTCACTAGTAGCACTTCAATAAAATCTACACTAAAAGGTCTCTAGGCCATCTTCTTTTCAGACGCCTCGGAGGATTATCAGGGATGGAGGAGATTATTATATCTTAAAAAAAAAATTATTATTAGAGGAATAGTACAGCCTAGTGTTTTAATATTATTGCAGAAAATATGATATTCAGATGTAATAAAAATGATAAGACTATTCAGTATATAATATTATATTCTTCAGACATAATCCAAATGTTTGTATTAGGACAAAGAATGGTAATTCATTCATTGGATAAATAACAGTTTAATATTGTCATAACTATTTTCATATTTTATCTTCCGTATATGTTTTTACATGTTCTAGGGCTTGAAAATGTGGCATAGGTCCTGAAACGTCGCCTAAAAAGGAATTATGTAGCATAATTTAAAAAAATATAATAATGATGGGAGATAATATTGCAATTTAATGCACCTTATTAACTTAAATCTACTTAGGTTGTACAAAATATATAATATATAGCTGAAAGTACCCTGCTCCGCTACGGTTTAATATCATTATGATTAAGGTCAACTTAGATTAGTAAAAATTAAGCGTTAATAGACTTATAAAATACAACTTGGGCCTGTTTGAGAAAAGCCGATTATCTTGTGACCGGAAAACTGATGGAAGAGTAGTTGGGGACGAAGCTACAGGTGAAGCAATGATGGTAGGTTGCTCGTAAGGAATATGTACATCGAACTGGCCTTACATGCCAACACCAGATAACATAAGTATTTTAACCTCCTCTTTAACATAAGTCTTTTAGTAGCTTCTCGTCACGAAACAACTCAAACTTTATGGGTCCACCTCTTCAGCCACCATGAGTTCACAGAAAGTACCATATTATAAGGTTTTGACATCGATCGTATTATTGTTTGTTTACAACTATAAGGAACTTAATTTGTGGTCAAAGTGTGCGGCTTAAAGATCTAACCTATTTTTTAACTTAGCTTATCTCCAAATACCATATGACAATTAATTTATTATTATTCACCCAATAAAAATTGTAATAGCATTTTTCGCGAAATTAGCCGCGATCCAGGCCGAGTTTTTAAATTCCTTTCTTAGAGAGCACCTACGGAAGCTACATATCGAATTTCATTCCAATCCGTTCGGTGGTTTCTGAGATTTCGTGTTAAATGAGTGAGTGGTATTTGACAAATATATAGTAGATTAAATTTACTTTAATTTCATATATACGTTTGTAGCACTTTAAGCAAATATTTGACAAAAAGTGAGGTAAAAAGTTTAATTTTTAGCGAAAATTATCGATTTTCAATAGCGTATAAATCGAAAACCGTTGAAAGTTCGACAAATATTTATAGAATCAGTCTAATAGGAAATTTACTTAGGTTTAGTGTTTATTTGTGACATAATTTTCTTGAGTCCTCAGTTTTCGAGATATAACCAAGAAACCCAACAATGGGACATTCTACCTCCCTCAACCGTAAGCTCTGCCCCTAGGGGCTTAGACTTTTGATGTGTTTACCTTATAATTACTCCTAACGAAGCTGTGCAGTCAAAATTGACTGGACTACTTGAGAGATTTTCTGCAAGCTCTGGGTTTTTAGCAGTTGTTCTTATGTTTTCTTCAAAACTCTCAGTACAACTTCATCAAGGGGTGGAGTCCTTCCTCGGCCTTCCCTGTCTTCAAAGCTAATTCTTTCTCCAAAAAATTTCTCCCCTCCGAAAAAAGTAGAATCGAAATAAACTCAGGTAACAATCGACGAAAAGGATTTTTAGGATGAGAGCAGGTATGCAGCATTAGTTCGATATCGTTACCTGTGTTTAATATCGAGGAAGCTGTTGCACCTAGTGCAATTTAGGGTTGGTTATTTGATATTACAGATCCATATCTGATACTCCTTTAATTCGTTCATGATCGCTTCGAAGTTTAGGTAATCCAGTTAATATGTTTTATTTTCCAATTTGCTTGAAAGACATTCATCCCACACTACCTTGGCACTCTAGTTATAATCACTCCACGAGAGGGCGCCCTACTTAGAGTTTATTTCCTGTTTTAGGACGCCCCCTAGGAGGCAGTACTAAAGTTTCTTCAGCTCCTTCATCAGCCTTCTCGTTCCAGATTATTCCTATATGGCTCGCTACCAATATCATGTTGATATCCTTCCCGAGTACCGTAATAATTGTAATGGTTTTCTCAATGTCGTTTACGTTATTGATCCCTCGATACCTATGTTTTATAATTAGAATTGATAAATTAATTTCAACTCCTATTGAATTTTTTTTTTCTTTTTGTAAACTTTTTTTGAATGTTATACCTGTATCATCAGTTCTATAAGCTTACAAAAATTTCAAAACATCAGCACTTTGCTACATAGACAGTTCTCTGACTCTGTTGGTGCTGCTTGGATCGAAAACTTGCCGATAGTTTTCTAATCAGAAATTTAATGGAAAATATTTTTGTTATACATCATCTGTCGTTAGGCCCTACCGTTTAGGAGCTATATTGGTTCGAATGAAAATAGCCACGTTCGAAACTGCTATTTTCTCTCAAATTTGTTTATTTGGACTAATTATTAATTTTTTTAATTATTTAAACTATCCTCACAACCTATGCTGATGACAAAAGCGCGTTAGAAGTCAATGATGATCCATTTGCTGCATCCCAGACACTCCAGTCACATATCATTTCCCTTGAAGAATGGTGTCATAACTGGAGAGTTAAGATAAATCCCAGCAAATCCCAGCAAATAACCTTTACTCTCCGTCGAAAACCTACCTCATCCTGTCCTCCTGTATCCTTTAATGGAGTACCATTAAATAATGTAGAACAGATAATATACCTTGGATTTTATCTGGACAAGAAGCTGCACGTCGATTTCGACAACTACAGCACCTACTACCAGGTATGCAAGTTTAAAATGTCGTTTATTTCTTAAAATATATACACAGTAATTTAAAAAAAAGTATAATATATTTTATTCAAAGTACTGACCCTCGCTTTCTACACATTTTGTCCATCTCTCGGGCAATATATGGATACCATTCCAAAAGAATGCTTCATCTTTGTTTGAAATCCATTCATCGAGCCATTTTCGTACGTTTTCGAAATTGTTGAAGTGTTGCTCCGCCAATGAGTGTCCCATCGATGAGAAGAGGTGATAATCAGAAGGCGCCAGGTCAGGTGAATACGGCGGGTGGGGTAGGAGTTCCCAACCAAGCGAAGAAATCGTTTCCTTAGTCAATCTGGCTGAATGTGCAGGAGCGTTATCATGCTGAAGAATGACTTTGGCGTGCCTGTGAGCCCATTCTGGGCGTTTTTCGATCAATGCGTGACTCAAATTGATCATTTGTTGTCGGTAGCGCTCGGTATTGACTGTTTCGCCGGGTTTGAGAAGCTCGTAGTAGACTACTCCCTTCTGATCCCACCACACACACACAGCATTGTCTTCTTCCCAAAACGATCCGGTCTTGCACTCGATGTGGATGGTTGTCCTGGCGTAACCCATGATTTTTTTTCGTTTGGGATTCTGAAAATAAATCCATTTTTCATCGCCAGTTACAACTCGATGCAAAAAACCCTTTCTTTCGTGGCGTAAAAGCAGCATTTCGCACACAGTTTTTCGTTTTCCATCTGTCGTTCGTCCAATTCATGTGGAACCCATTTTCCAACCTTTTGAATCTTTCCCATAGCTCTCAGGCGATCGGAAATGGCTTGCCTAGTGACATTCAACTGTTCTGCCATCATTTGTTGGGTTTGGGTATTGTCTTCGTCTAATAAAGATTGCAATTCGAAGTCCTCAAACTTTTTTGGTCGATTTTCTCGTTTTTTGATCAGTAACATCAAAATCACCACGTTTGAAACTTTGAAACCAACGTTCACATGTCCTGACGGTTGGAGCAACATCGCCATAAGTCTCAACAAGAATTCGATGACATTCAGATGCCTTTTTCTTTTGATTAAATAAGAAAATCATGACATGCCGCAAATGCTCTTTATTTGGCTTAAAATTAGACATTTTTCAATAGGCTAAGAGCGCATTCTATTGGAATTAAAACGACATTTTAAACTTGCATACCTGGTAGACAAACGTTCAAATCTCTCGATTCACTACAAAAAAACTCATACATATGACGATTATCAGACCTATTTGGACATACGGAATATATGTTATGGTTATGGGGATCCACCAAACCATCGAATTCTTCCCGCATCCAATCACTCCAATCCAAAATCCTTCGAAAAATCCTTAATGCTCCTTACTTCGTAACGAATGAACTTATCCACAATGACCTTAATATCCCATATGTTGCTGATTTGGCACGAACCAGATACCTCTCCTTTCATAATAAACTCACTGCTCATCCAAATCCACTTGTTGCACAACTTGCTTCCCATTCCATTCCTGGCAATCCTCCGGGGCGTCTGAAAAGAAGATGCCCTCGTGATCTTCTTTTGTAAATATTCATTAGAGTACTACCAATGGGTAAGTCCTCTACAAGTTGTATTCATGTCATTGTATCTCATATATACCGCATATTTACTAGATGTGTTTTGTAATACAGTTGTAAATTTCTATTAATAAAAGAATAAAAAAAAAAATTATTTAATTATTAACTTGTTTTTTCATCAGGCAACTGCCAATGCAGTCTGAAATTTAACGGTTTTCCCGGTGCCAAAAGATCCTAGAAATCGAAAACTTAGGAAGAAGTCGTTGTTACCCGAAACAGTTTTTTGGCATCCGATAGTTGGTGAGCTACCCATTTATCCAACTTTTTTACTTTTCCCATTTCTTTCAGGTAGTTCCAAGCTGTACATTCGGAAATGTTGAGCAGTTCAGCAATTTCTGAACATGTTTGGCGTGGATCTGCTGCGATTGTATTCCGCACTTGTGCTTGTTCAACTTTTGGTCTTCCAGACCGATATCCGTCTTCAAGCGATTCATCGCCCTCCCGAAATTTTGAAAACCAAAATTGTGCCTTCCGCTCACTAAGACTATCTTTGCCAAAGACGTGACGAATATTACGAGCGGCCTCTGTCGCTTTTGAACCGTGTTTGAATTCATACAGCAAAGCAGATCTAATTTTAATTTCAGTGCTCACCATCTTGACCGCACTTTTTAAAACACACAGAGAGACTGAATTAGAGGTTGCCACTGTTATTGTGAAGAGTAAACATTATTGCTTACATAAGAACAAATAGGATTAGGCAGAAAGGAATTTACATGGTGTTAAAACAAAAATATAAAATATTGTATTAAAAAACGACAGGACTATTTGGAGGACCTGGTAATTAAAGAATTAGGTTTTATAAAACTATCTTCAAAGTCGATTAATTAATTATCGATCAGTTCCTAGGAATCGACTTAAGGCAATCGATTCTGGATACCGATTCTTTTCTCAATATCTCTTTCAATCTCTCACCGATCTCTTTCAAGATACTAAAATTTCATTAAGTTTCGACCTTTTGTTAGATAAAAGCAGCTTCTAACTAGTAGCCTAGTACTAGCTGGATTGTAAATGAGCGTACAAGGCCCTTCTTAGTGCAGTTCCTGCCTTTCCTCGGTTCACACGGCTTTATCTCTCATGTTTTTACTTCGCATGGATTTTTTTTTTTCTCATTCAATTGACCTTTTGTGCCTACGTGAAAGGAATTCTCGGTTTATTTTTGTCACGATATTTTATTTTCCCGAAGGACAGTCGCTGGTTGTCATTTTTATTTTAGCTCTGTGTCAGCGCAAGTCACTCGGGAAGCATTTAAAATTCAGATTGCGGCTCAAGTTATAATGATATGTAAAGACAGGCTACGGAGTTGGAAATATTTTTTTTTTTTTTTTTTTTTTAATTTGAAATATCCGAGGACTAGTAACGGAAATATTCATTGCCATTTATTCCTGTATCTTGTTGCACATTTAATGTTGCGTGTATAATGAGATTTGTGTGGATACGTAAACATGGCGAATATAGCATTAATTATTCTTACACTTATCAATAAATTTCTTTTAAAGTGTCGGCTCCTCAGAATAGATTTGAAAATCCTAATAATAAACAACCATTTCCTTCAACATTTGATCAATAATTATTGTATCATTTAAAAAGTGGCTTAGAAACATTAAAACAACGGTAGTTGAAGTCTGGAAAGCCTAGAGTTTGGTGAATATACTCGTAAATAATCCACAAAAACTACTGAACCAATTTATACCAAATTTTAACCACATCATTTACATTGTTCCAGGAAGGTTTTGCTATAATAAAATCTGCTAATTTTCAATTAATTTGTTATTAAAATTGCGATAATGTGTGAATAACAATGAAGTTCGAAAATTTACATTGAATCGAAAAAATTGATTAGTGCCATTCCGCATATCAGTTTACAATTGTATAACGTTAGGGGTCACCTGTGGTGTAGTGGTTAGCATAGCAACCTACTAAACCCATGATCGCGGGTTCGCAGCCCGGCAGATGACCTTAGGATTTTTTAAAGGGAGTAAAAAATCCTTAGCTATGCCGTCCTTCGGAAGGGACGTAAAATGGGGGTCCCGAGCCTGTGCGATGTCAGGTACTCGTTAAAGATCCCTATCCTAATTATACCTGGATAGGCAAAATTTAAGACTCCCACCGTAGCATCGTCCGATTAGCCATAGCAGCATAAAGTGACGTTAAACGAAATAAACAAACAAACAATTGTATAACTACTGAATCCTTCTGTACCAAATTTTAACTCCACAATTTTCATAGTTCTTGGAAGGTTTAGCATTAATGAAACTTACTATAAGAAAAATTTAAATGTATGAGTAGCAGTAATGAGGTTTGCCAGCCACACTGTCATAAATATGGTTTTATGGTTCGAAATTAAAATTCAACCATATGAAATCAATAAAATTATTTCTGTCGAATAAAAATTATTACAAAATCAAAATGCATGAAATATGCGATTATTTTTTACCTTAAGACTTCGTTAGGGGTAGTTACAAGATAAACATACTAAAAGTTCTTGGTTAGCTAAAAAGCCTTTGGTAAGCTAACAATGGAGGGGAGAGGAGAAGGTTTTTGAGATTTTCAATTATATCTCGAAAACGGTGGACTCTAGAAAAATATGTTTGAAATAAAAATTAAAGCTTATTAAACTTCCTATAAAACCAGAACAACTACAAGTCAAGCTTATAGAACTGATGATACAGGTATAACATTCAAAAAAAGTTTACAAAAAAAAAAATTCAATAGAAGTTGAAATTAATTCATCAATTCTAATTATAAAACATAGGTATCGAGGGATCAATAACGTAAACGACATTGAGAAAACCATTACAATTATTACGGTACTCGGGAAGGATATCAACATGATATTGGTAGCGAGCCATATAGGAATAATCTGGAACGAGAAGGCTGATGAAGGAGCTGAAGAAACTTTAGTACTGCCTCCTAGGGGGCGTCCTAAAACAGGAAATAAACTCTAAGTAAGGCGCCCTCTCCTGGAGTGATTATAACTAGAGTGCCAAGGTAGTGTGGGATGAATGTCTTTCAAGCAAATTGGAAAATATATAAAAACATATTAACTGGATTACCTAAACTTCGAAGCGATCATGAACGAACTAAAGGAGTATCAGATATGATCTGTAATATCAAATAACCAACCCTAAATTGCACTAGGTGCAACAGCTTTCTCGATATTAAACACTGGTAACGATATCGAACTAATGTTGCATACCTGCTCTCATCCTAAAAAACCTTTTCGTCGATTGTTACCTGATTTCGGTTTATTTCGGTTCTACTTTTTTCGGAGGGGAGAAATTTTTTGGAGAAAAAATTAACTTCGAAGACAGGGAAGCCCGAGGAAGGACTCCACCCCTGGATGAAGTTGTACTGAGAGTTTTGAAGAAAACCCCAGAACAACTGCTAAAAATCCAGAGAACTTGCAGAAAATCTCTCTGTCAGCAAATCACCGTTGCTGACCACCTCAAGTAGTCCAGTCAATTTTGACTGCACAGCTTCGTTAGGAATAGTTCTAAGGTAAACATATTAAAAGTCTACGCCCCTAGGAGCAGAGCTTACGGTTGAGGGAGGGGAGAAGGTCCTATTTTTGGGTTTTTTGACCACATCTCGAAAACGGAGGACTAACTAAAAAATATGTTTAAAATAAAAATTAAAGCTAAGTAAATTTCCTATAAGATTGATTCTATAAATATTTGTCGAACTTTCAACGCTCTTCGAGATATACGCTATTGAAAATCGATACTTTCGAGAACAATGAAAATTTTTTACCTCACTTTTTGTAAAATATTTGCTTCAAGTGCTAGAAACGTATGTATGAAATTAAAGTATATTTTATGTTCTACAACTTTTTCTTCTTAACTTCGCAAAAAATGCTACCACACGTTTTGTCAAACATTTGCTTTTAGTGACTTCCAGGATCGTTTATAAAAAAAAAAAAAATTAAAGAATCAAAGTTGTAGAGCATTACATTTACTTTAATTTCATATATACGTTTCTGAATCTTGAAGCAAATGTTTGACAAAAAGTAAGGTAAAAATTATTTTTTTCGCGAACATTATCGATTTTTAATATGTTATATCTCGAAAACCGTTGGAAGTTCGACAAATATGTATATAATCAATTTTATAGTAAATTTAATTAAATTTAATTTTTATTTGAAACAAATTTTTATCGAGTCAACCGCTTTCGAGATATAGTCGAAAAACCACAAAATGGGGCCTTCTCCCCTCCCACCGTTCGCTCACCCCCCCAAGGGCGGGTACCTTTAGTATGTTTATCTTCTAACTATTCCTAACGAAGTTCTGAGGTAAAAAATAATCACATATTTCGTGCTCTCTACAATGTGTTTATTTACTGGACTATAGGGAATAAGTGTTTTATTGGATAAATTATACATTCTTAATAATAATTATAATAATAAGCATAATGTGTGACGAAGATTCAATTTATACTATATGTACAAGAAAGACAAATAAAATTAAATTAGTTTGAACGAACTTCTAACTATAAGAGATAAAAAATTAACTGAAATGGAATTTTACAGTAGAAGTTACAGGAATGAGCTATCAATAAATTTATAACTCGAAGTGATGCATCGGAATCTGAATTAAACAAAACAATAAAATAAAGGTTATCATTGTTACGTGATTATTAAATTACACATGACATTTATAAAAAGTTAACGTAAAGTTACACGATACATAAAAAGTTAACTATGTATCGATATTCTGATCTAAATAATTGTCGATATGAAATATCGATATTTTTCTTACGATACCCAGCCCTAATGACGACATTACAAGGAATATTTCTAACCGTATAATTTAAGCCCTGTAAGTCCTAAGAAGTACAGGACAGAGAATAAAGTCCTGTACTTAAGGATATACTAGAGGACAATAAGTACACCAAGGATCTGTGGACCCGTTCTAAATATATAGTGTAACTAAATAGAACCGCAGCGGCCGGCCCTTGTTAGAGTAAGGAGTAATAGTTGGGACAAGACTATGTTCGATCCTCGCCGCTAGTTGGTCATAACTAACTCGCTCCAATGCTCTCTAGATATTTAATGCTCGTGTTCGTTTCTTCTAGTCCCTGGCGCCCTCTGCCTAACGGCCTCCTCACATTTCCTTTCCCCGGGCGAAAAGAAAGAAGATCTCGGCCACACAGTGCGAACATGTTCCCCTGGTGGGGTACTACCTCTGATATCCGGACATCACGGTGTCTTGTTCTCTTTGTGTCGTTAACGTTGGATTACTGTGTACTGTCCGCCGAGGTGTAGTTCTATAGTCGACTTATAAATAACATTACACCTTATCTACTATATAGAGCTAATTTTTTTGTTTGTTTACTTTTGCAATAAACAAATTCTCAGCTCCATTCCTTTTTATTTAGACTCCTAAACGGCTTTTGATAAAATATAACAAATCGGATTTAGGATGATTACGTTCAGGATACAGATGGAATCAAGTGTAGGGAGAGCATGCAACATAAAAGAAAAGAATGAAAGAAAATAAAAGTATCTTTGGAATTGGGAACTCGGTCGGTTGGTAGAAGCATGGAATTTTTGGCTCGTAGTTTAAGTCAACTCAGACTCACAAGCTCATGATATTTTCTATAAGCCTATTTTAGGTAAGTAGTTTATTATGCCTTTTTTGGTGAGTACGAGTATTTTATTCTTGTCTTATATTTTTAAAAATTTAATATATATATTTAACATTATAATATAATCTATAGAAAAGTGCTGAAATTTTAAATTTTTTGTGTATGTTTTTCTTGTATCAGTATGAACTGATAATAAACGTATTATTTTCGAAACTAATCTTTTTTTTTCTATTTTTTTTATATCAATTTATTGAAATTTACACCTGCACATAAAAACATACATCCAGTAAATGTGGTTTGACAATTGCTTGTGAAGCAACTACCCATTGGTTGCACTTCAATGTAAGTTCAATTTGAGAAGGTCCCGAGGCCATCTTCTTTTCAGACGCCTCGGAGGGTTGTCAGGAATATAATGGGAAGCAAGTTGAGAGACTAGTAGATTTGAATGTTAATGGAGTTTACTATGAAAGGATAGGTATCTGTTTGGGCTAAATCAGCAACATATGGAACATTGAGGTCTTTATGGATAAGTTTATTTGTGATAAAGTAAGGAGCTCTAAGGATTTTGGATTGTAAGGATTGGATACGAGATGAGTAAGATGGTTTGGTTGAGCCCCAAATCTCAATTTCATATGTCCAAATAGGTCTAATCACAGTCATGTATATGAGTCTTTTGTAATTAATTGGGAGATTTGAACATTTGTCAAGTAAGTGTTGTAGCAGTCGAAATCGACGAGTAGTTGCCTGACATTTTAGTCTTGTTTGTGGATTCCAAGTTAAACGTATGTCTAGTTGGAGTCCTCGATAGAAGATCTGTTCAACAGGGATTAGTGGAATATCATTAAAGGATCCTGTAGGACAGGAGGTCCTAGGTTTATGACGAAGGGTATAGGCTATTTGGATTTATTGTAATTATCCAATTTTGACACCATTCTTGAAGGGTTATAATATGAGATCGGAGTGTTTGGGATGCTATGAAGGGATCATTGTTTATTGATAACACACGTGTGTCATCAGCGTAAGTGGTGAGGGCAGTGGTTGGATGAGTTGGGGTGTCAGCTGTACTTATTTTTTTTAAAATGATTTTAGCGATTTGCAGCAAAGCGGTTACCCGGTAAAAAAATTAACCGGTATAAAATCAATTCAAAATTTGATTTTCTATCGAAATCTGTCGAAAAAAATACATCCCATTGGGAATTCCAAAGTTAGGGTCCCTGGAGAAGAACTGAAGAAGGTTGGAGAGCAGACTATAACCTGAAAAGAAACTTTATTTGACAGAGTTAAGAACCTGAGAGTTTCGTTTCAAAATTTCTAAAACTGTGGAAAAAAAAGGGGGTGAACATCGAATATTGAACACCCTGTATATAATTTATATAAAAAAATGTTAATTTTTTAAAATGTTTGTGTATGTTTTTCATGTATCAGCATGAACTGATGATTAATGAACTATTGTCGAAACTATTCTTCCAATAAAAAAAAAAAACATTAGAAGTAACAATTAATTCATCAATCCTAATTGTATTGATTCTTCTATCACCATCATCAAGTTAGCTCCAGTCAATCATTGCTGCACTAAGTATATTTATTTTTTACCACTTCTCCAACTTCTTCACCTCATCTTCTTCGTAATTTATTATACCACGACAAATCGGTGAAAATAAACAACGCCCCTCGGCCAATGATATAGCGATGCCAGGCGAGTTTTGATCTTGTGAACATTGTTTGGAAGAAGTTATTTGCTCTCCAGGCGGAGACAGAGGAGATATTTTTCTTCGTCCATTGAAGAATGCTAGTTGATTAATACAGAGCACGACTGAGTCGTGATTGGCCGGTGTGTACATTAGTGAGGGGTCCAGGGGGAAGGGGTAGGGGGGTACCGGCGGTAACGAGAAGGTGTTGCCCAATGATAAATCCCTCGACAGCTGAGAACTGTTATTATAGTCTCGAGTCGTCGTTGTGATCACGAGGTGTTAAAAACAAATTTATCCCTTCTACCAGTAGGGCCACTCCTCCATGTTGGTTTTTAATTTATCTAGATCCATTTATACTGGCATTTTTGGATAGTCATTGTTTTATAATATATATATATACACAGGGTGTTCGGCAGATCGTTGGCCAAAAAGGTATCTCGGGTAGGGAGGTTCATTTGAACCTATTTAAGGTCACTTACCTATAAACAAAGTCTTACGGCTTTATTGTTTTTTATTATGATAAACGCGGCATTGATTTTTTAAATAGTTGTTGTTTTGAAAAAGCCCACTACAACTTACCTGTAAGGGAATGTTTAAACAATTGTTTCCCACAATCCTGGATAGGAAGACGGGGTCCAATTGAGTGGCCAGCACTGTCTCCAGGCCTCACACCGCTCGATTATTACCTCTGGGGCCGTGCCAAAGTATTAAAGATTTGGTTTATAATAAAGATTTTTTTCAAAACAACAACTTATTCAAAAAATGCCGCGTTTACCATAATTAAGGAAGAATTTATTTTAAGAACAACCACCAGAGAAATAAGAAAAAGATATCGTATATTGTATTGGAAATATTGGAGATCATTTTGAGCAATGCCTGTGATACTCTACAAATTAAATTTATGAATAATTTAAAATTTGTTTAATTTTGTTCCCTGATTTTTGTTTACAAAAATGTAGATAAAGTTTACTCTGACGAAAATCCACATTCCGAGAAAGAATAGATTTGAACCTATGAAGGTCACTTACCTACATACAAAGTCTTACGGGTTTTTTTTTTTTTTTTTTTTTTTTTTTTTTATGATTTTTTTTGTAACAATGTCCAAATCCAAACATTTATGTCTTATAACTTCGTTGTTCTCTGATATATCAACTCCATTTTCCCCCCTGTAATTACTAATACATTGTCCATGTATAACAATTACCAAAAAAACGGGATATCTTTAAATCTTGTTAAAGGCAAAAACAAAAAATTATAACTTCCAAGTTTAGGTTCAATAAAAAAAAAAAATCCAAAATCCTTCGAAAAATTCTCAATGCACCTTACTTTGTCACCAATAAACATATCCATAAAGATCTTAATGTTCCATATGTTACTGATTTAGCCCAAACCAGATACCTAACCTTTCATAGTAAGCTCCGTAACCACTCAAATCCATTAGTTTCTCAACTTGCTTCCCATTCCATTCCCGATAATCTTCCGAGGCGTCTGATAAGAAGATGGCCTAGAGATCTTCTAGTGTAGAATTTTTATTGAACTGCTGCTGATGAGTAGTTCTTTTCAAGTTTTGACATGTTATCGTTATCAGCTCATTTATTTAATGTATATATTTGTACAGTTGTAAATTTCAATAAATTGATATATAGAAAAAAAAAAAGATTTTCGATAAGTTCCTTTTATATCAAGACTAGTTAATAAACCATTGTCCTTTTAACAATCCACCATTGTTGTCCTTTTTGGAAATTTAATAAATTATTACTTATTTTAAAAAGGACACTTTCTATTCTCGTTTAATCCTTTAGGTTTTTCTCCTATATTTTCCAGTATCTAGCGACTTTATACGGCCGGGTGACATCTTTGGCTACCTCTTCCCGGCATATTAATTTTCATCCTTTTGAAAATTGATTGTCATTTGGATCTTTTAAAGTACACTCCAAGCTCTTATAGAATAGTATAAATTAGATGATCACTTATATTATTTACCACTTGTTTTGTTCATGAGTACACCATATATTGTTACCCTAGGACAACGGTAAGCCTCTCCGGGAGACAAGATGGATTCCGATGAAGAGACAATTTAGTTAACAGACCTTCCAAGAGAGAGCGGAGTGATATAGGATCGTACTCGAAGATTTAGAAGACAGAGCCGCAATTAGGACCAAAGGTGGACATTGCGGACGGCCTAGAGCGCCCTGGGGTATCGTGCCGAGGTTCTCACCAGAGAGCGCTCGTGTATTTTTTGTGTTGTCTCGGAGGACCAATAGTTTTAAATAACTGAAAGCATTCATCTCGACTAACAACCGCAATCGAACCTGGGCACACCGGTGGGGCTAATTATTGAGCCGCCTCGGCAACATATCAGCCCCCTCTCAAGGGCATAATTGCTCTCTGCCTATGGAGCCATTGTGGAAATTTCGGTAGAGATCTGTTATCTTCCCAATTACTTCTCGGGATGTACCGAAATATTAGAATTACTGATTCAAATTCAAAGTAATTTGTAACTACCGTAAAATGGAAAGGATCCAAAACATGTGTATGAGGATTATAAATGATTACCCTCGGTATACAAAAATATCAACAATGCTTCACGATCTCAATCGTATCCCTATCCAAACTTCTCGTCTATGATCAAACCAAAACATACTTTGAAAAAACAAAAACTTCAGAAAATTCGTTTATCTGAGAAATACACACACAAAATAACGAAACATGTACTCCTTACTTAATCTATTTTATACTTCTCTTGTCAGATATGATTAATAATTGTTATTATACTTACATTTTAGTTATTTTAATTCTATCATATTCGATGAAACACATATAAACTATTTTTTTTTAAATTAAATTATTTATATTTGATAATTATTATTTTTGTTATGAGGGTTTTTTTCTTATTTTCCCTACTGTATAGAGATAAGCTGTCAATTGTAAAGCCCATTTACTATTTAATATAGTCATGTAGAGGATGTAAATTGTAAAAATTTAAATAAAGTATTATTATTAAAAAAAAAAAAATGTAATTTTTTTGGAAATTTGTTGTATTTATATTGGTTGGAGTTATATTGGTTGTTGTATGTGGTTGGTTGCAGACCACATCACCTCTCTCTACAAACGTTTATGTGTTGTAGTGGTATAGGTTATTTTTTAATTTTATTTTTTCATTAATATATTAATGATATGTATTATTCCTGTAGTTTTTATTTACTCCTGTCAATGAGGGGTGTAGAGTGCATGAAATATGCGATTATTTTTGACTTCACATCTCCGTTAGCAGTAGTTAGAAGGTAAACATACTAAAAGACCCCGCCACTGGGGGGGGGGGGGGTTGAGTTAATAGTTAGAGGGAGGGGAGAAGTTTAATTATTTGAATTTTCGATCATACACAAATCGGTTGACTCTAGAAAAATATGTTTAAAATAAAAATTGAAGGTAATATAATTTCCTAATAAATAGTTTCTATAAATATTTTACAAACTTCAAACGGTTTGTTGTTTATTTCGTTTAACGTCACTTTATGCTGCTATGGCTAATCGGACGATGCTACGGTGGGAGTCTTAAATTTTGCCTATCCAGGTATAATTAGGATAGGGATCTTTAACGAGTACCTGACATCGCACAGGCTCGGGACCCCCATTTTACGTCCCTTCCGAAGGACGGCATAGCTAAGGATTTTTTACTCCCTTTAAAAAATCCTAAGGTCATCTGCCGGGCTGCGAACCCGCGATCTTGGGTTTAGTAGGTTGCTATGCTAACCACTACACCACAGATGACCCCACTTCAAACGGTTTTCGATAGATACGTCATTGAAAATCGGTGATTATCAGGTAAAATAAACAAGTTTTACCTCACTCTTTGTTAAACCTTTGCTTCTAGTGCCTTTCACGATCGTTTCTCAGAAAAAATATCGGAATCAAAACTGTAGAACATTAAATTTACTTTAATTTCATATATAAGTTTCTAGCAGTTTATAAATCAATCATTTTTATGATGAAAATGTACAAATTTATTTAACAATTTATTAATAAATAAACAAAAATTATTTTTATATTCGTTTGTATTTTATTTTAACCTAAATACTAAATACATTAAAGAAAAAAGTATTAATCGTGGTTTAGTATGTAAATCTAGGCCATCTCAGTCCACGTTTTACAATCCACCCCGTCCTAGGAAGGTTAAAATAATAATGTACTACTAAACTTTTTTGAAGCAAAAGTTTAACAAACAAGTGAGGTAAAAATTTGTTTTTTCTAAAATTATTGATATTTAATAACGTATATCTCGAAAATCGTTAACATTTCGACAAATATGTACAGAATCAGTTTTATAGGGATTTTAATTAGCTTTAATTTGAACCGTAGTATATTTTTCTAGAGTTCAATGTTTTCGAGATATAATCAAAAAACACAAAAATAGGACCTTATCCCTTCCCCACACCGTTAGCTCACCCTCCCGGGCCAAACTTTTAGTATGTTTATCTTCTAACTATTCCTAACGAAGCTGTGAAGTCAAAAATTATCGCATATTTCATGCACTCTACACCCCTCATTCCAGCACTCTTTATCTAGAGATTGCACTTCTCTTAAAAAACACGTTTATTGATACTCATTACGAAACTAGTTGTTCGATCCAAAATTTCTATTTTTTAATGAAAGCTCCTTAAATTTGCTATAAGAACCTATATATGAAATTTCGATCAGGTCCCATTAAATACCAATACCAGCACGTTTTATATTTCATGCACTCTACACCCCTCATTGACTGGAATAAATTAAAACTACAGGAATCATACATCTCATTTGTATAATAATGAAAAAATAAAATTAAAAAATAACCTACACCACTACAACATATGAACGGTTGTAGAGGGAGGTGATGTGGTCTGCAACCACGGTCAACCGCCAGAAATATATAAATACAACAAATTTCCAAAAAAAATTACATTTTTTTTTTTTAATAATAAGACTTTATTTACATTTTTACAATTTACATCCTCTACATGACTATATTAAATAGTAAATGGGCTTTACAATTGAAAGTTTATCTCTATACAGTAGGAAAAATAAGAAAAAATCCTCATTAAAAACATAATAATCATCAAATATAAATAATTTAATTAAAAAAAAAATAGTTTATATGTGTTTTACCAAATATGATAGAATTAAAATAACTAAAATGTAAGTATAATAACAATTATTAAACATATCTGACAAAAGACCTATAAACAATAATAATTGTAAGAGTACATGTTTCGTGCTTTTGTCTGTGTATCTTTTAAGTGATGTTTTATTGTAATTACAGATTTAGCAGATAAACGAATTTTCTGAAGTTTTGGTTTTTTCAAAGTATGTTTTGGTTTGATCACAGACGAGAAGTTTGGATAGGGATACGATTGAGATCGTGAAGCATTGTTGAAATTTTTATATATCGAGGGTAATAATTGATGATATTAAAAAAAATACGTATATATATGTACTATGTGTTTATGGACTGGACTAATTCTTGAAGTTTTAATTCTGATTGTGAGTAAATATATACCACACATTAATGGATCCCGGTTGAGTTTACATTTTGCAGAACTTTCAGTTCATTGTTCATTTATCGAAATGTATTTATTTTCTTTTATTTTATTTTTATAGCCTTAGTTGGACTATAAATAAATCAGTATACACACACACACACACACACACACACACACACATCATCCATTAGATTATTCACTTGTTTTGTTGTCATGACAATAAAAATAAAAGAAGGTAGAAGAACCGTTGGGACAGGAACGGACGCTAGCCTCACCAAGGATTCAGATAACTCTAGATGGGAATAACTTTAATGATTATTACTTTGCCGAAGCCACAGGAGGACTCGTGTTGAAGATGATGATTGCTGTCCCCTCTTGGTAGGCTGTCCGCCGGCTTGTCTTATTTCACTCCTGGGAATTTTAATGTTAGACGTGATCTGCATATGATTCGGTAGACAGATAATTCAACGCGCTGTTCATTCCTGATGCGATTTTAAATTTTTTAAAAAAATAATATTATTCTTAGTTCTAACACTATTTAATAATAACAAAAATAATTTAATGTTAACATTAATTGAAACATTTAAAGAATTAGGAAATAATATATCAAATCATAATTATCCTACACAAGCCACCTTAACACTTCAACACAACCTCAACGAGATTCAAACTTGGGGCCCACACGTCAAGACAAAAAAAACATACGTTACAGTTAATACTGCGACTTCTATACTCAGTATTTCAAAGACGCTCAAAACTACCTTTAAAACAGAAACTTAACACTTCCAGTCACTTGCTAAAACCCATCTGGACGTATGCATCACAAATTTATGGACCGGCCAAAAAAACGCATATTCAAAAATACAAACATTTCAATCAAAATTCCTAAGACTGATAACAGACTCCCCTCCTTATGTGTCAAACGATATACTACATACAGACTTACGTATTCCGACAGTTACCCCATATTCCGATAATACCCATATTCATAAACCTAATCGATAATAAACTACGTGTACACACTAACAAACAGATACATAATATAGCAACAGTACAAATTCCTGACTTAATTCAACGGAGGCTGAAAAGGAAGTGGATGAGGGATCTCCTAGTCTGATCCCTAATAATTTAGTTTCACGCCTGGAGATTTTACTACTGGGAGCTGACTCCCTCATGCCTGTTTTTTTTTTATTGTAACTTCACATTCACTGGTTGTCCATTGTTTACAGTTGTGAATAAAATTATTATGATAAACAAAAGTTCATAATTATATTGTTCCTTCTATAATATAATTAATAAAGTCAGCCCCGGTCATACTTTTAGCCACATCTCTACACCTGACATGAGGGCCATCTCTATCTTTCTCTCTTAGCAAATCCATCAGATATTCCCACCTGATGACAAGAATCTAATGAAGGTTATCTTTCAGTCAGTTTGATTTTGTTACAAGAATCTAATGAAGGTTATCTTTCAGTCAGTTTGCTCTTTTTATTATTATATATATATATATATATATATTGATTTTTGAAGAGAAAAGATTTGACCCCGGTTGGGATTCGAACCCAAGTCTCCACCTCTCTAGCGTGGCGCCTTATCCACTAGGCCACCGAGCTCGTATCCGAACCAGGGAAATCTTCCCTCTTCACTGATCCATATCCCCGGGCACTCGCAATTGCGATGTACAATTCGGGGATGAATGTTCAATTGAACATCACTTTTAAATGGATCTATTGACCAGCTGTCCTATATATATAAATTATGAAATAATTCTCATTTCAATAAATATTTTTTAAATATATTTTTTATTAGAAAAGATTGGTTCGGATACGAGCTCGGTGGCCTAGTGGATAAGGCGCCACGCTAGAGAGGTGGAGACTTTGGTTCGAATCCCAACCGGGGACAAATCTTTTCTCATCAAAAATAAAAAATATATTTAAAAAATATTTATTAAAATGAGAATTATTTCATAATTTAATATATATAGGACAGCTGGTCAATAGATTTATTTAAAAGTAATGTTCAAATTGAACATTCATCCCCGAATTGTACATCGCAATTGCGAGTGCCCAAGCATATGGATCAGTGAAGAGAGAAGATTTCCCTGGTTCGGATACGAGCTCGGTGGCCTAGTGGATAAGGCGCCACGCTAGAGAGGTGGAGACTTGGGTTTGAATCCCAACCGGGGTCAAATCTTTTCTCTTCAAAAATAAAAAATATATTTAAAAAATATTTATTGAAATGAGAATTATTTCATAATTTTTATATATATATATATATATATATATATATATATATATATATATATATATATATATATATATATATAATCATTAATTTTAACCTAAGCTTGTCAACGTTCAAAGATCCCAATTAATTACAAAAGACTCATTTACATGACTGTGATTAGGTCTATCTGGAGGTATATAGTTGAGCATTGGGGCTCCACTAAACCATCCAATTCATCTCTTATTCAATCCTTACAATCCAAAATCCTTCGAAAAATCCTCAATCCTCCTTAATTTGTCACCAATAAACTTGTCCATTAAGATCTTCATGTTCCATATGTAGCTGATTAAACCCAAACCAGATATCAATACTTTCATAGTAAGCTCCATAACCAATCAAATCCCTTATTTTCTCAACTTGCTTCCCACTCAATTCCCGATAATCCTCCGAGGCGTCTGAAAAGAAGATGAAAGAATCCAAAACTTGTGTATGAAGATTATCAATTATCGATTACCCTCGTCAACAATGCTACACGACTTCAATTTTATCTCTATTCAACTTCAAAACATTCTTTGAAAAAAATACAATTTCAGAATATTCGCTTAGGGTAAATCACTTGTTGTAGTCACCTCGCCAGTTATGGGCAGGCTAACACAATTATCGCAATAATATGAGTCTAATCCATTTATTTGTGATATTAGCTGGAGAAATATTTATGAGCAGGATTTAAGATTCATTTACTAATGAATAATAATCCTATCCCTTTCCAGTAGCCAGTAAAAAATGTTTTCCTCAAATAGTGCTCTGAGATACCTCTTTTTTTTATTAAAATCGTTTTTAAAAGTGAGGATTGTTAATAAACTTATCCATAAAGATCTTAATGTTCCATATGTTGCTGATTTAGCCCAAACCAGATACCAATCCTTTCATAGTAAGCTCCATAACCACTCAAATTCCCTAGTTTCTCAACTTGCCTCCCACTCAATTCCCGATAATCCTCCGAGGCGTCTGAAACGAAGATGGCCTAGAAATCTTCATGTGTAGATTTTTGATTAAAGTGCTACTGATGAGTAGTTCTTTTCAAGTTTTGGTATGTTGTTGTAAATGTTTTTAACACATTTACTTGATGTATATTTGTACAGTTGTAAATTTCAATAAATTGATTAAAAAAAATCCCTAAGGTTGTTAAAGAAAATCCGCTTAACTTGTGATATGGTAATTGGTTTATTAAGATGATGAATATAGGATTATAATAGAGTATTTTTGCTCTCATAACACCCTCACAGTTTAACTATAATTATGTAATAAAAACGTTTTACTATAATATAGTTAATAGGGCGTAAAAAAAAAATGACCGTTTTCCACAAATTGCAGAGTTCAAAAGTCTGTAAATATCTTAATGCTTTTTATTATTTGCCAATACTTAATAATCCCTTTAGAGCATTCTCCAGGCTTGTTGCTAACACTGGACTTCTTAAAAAAAAAAAAGCCTCAGTTCAGTTATTTATTTCAAAGAAGAAACATGACAAGTGACCTAACGAATTCTCGTAATTTTAAGACATTACTAGAAAAAAAATTTCACAGCTGCTGAAACAACTCATGAAATTACTAAATATGAAGGGGAAGGTGTCCTTGAAGAGCGCACTGCGCGGCGTTGGTTTGAAAAATTTAGAAGTGGAGATACGACGTTGGAAAGGAAGAAGGGCTCCGGGCGGCCATTGATGGATATTGATAAGGTCCTGAAGGAAGCTGTTGAGTCAAATCTGTTCACAAGTACTCGCGAACTTGCCAGGGAGTGTGGTGTGTCGAAAGATACTGTTAGTCGCCATCTTCTCTCCATGGGGAAGGTGAAAAAGCCCTGTAGACTGGTCCCTCACGAACTTACTCCTCAACAATCAGCAGAAAAGTTTACAGAACTTCATGGGTTTGAACTCCTGCCTCATCCACCATACAGTCCAGACCTCGCACCTTCGGATTACTACTTGTTTCGATCCATAGCCCAGTTTCTTCAAGGGAAAAAATTTGATAATTTTGCGGAAGTTGAAAATGCTATCCAAGAGTTCTTTGACAGCCATCCCAAGGAATGGTATCAGCGTGGTATCCAGCAATTGGCTAGATAGGTAATGACGGTAGATAACAATGGACTATACTTTAAGTATTAATTGAATTTTATATCAAAGAAATAATAATACAAATATTTGTATCAAAAACGGTCATTTTTTTTTAATACACCCCATTATGATACAGATAACAAGTGAGGTAAATTTTTAAATGAGCGGTTGGTAGAAGGTGTTAATTTGTTGATAATTAAAATAAAGTAGCAATCAAAAGAACGATTTATTATTGATGCTAGGTGATAAACTGTAAGAATTATATAAGGACATAGCGATATAGCCTGGAGGTGCTGGAGTGTGCTGGAGTGTGGTGAGACCTGTGTAGGGCAGGGTCAGGTCTAATGATGGTCGCTCCGGTGAAAGGCCGAACTTGAAAAATGTTTGTCATTATATCACTTTAAGATGGCGCCCCGGGGGAAGCTATCTCACTCTTCCCTCCGGCGTCGGAAAGTTGATCCTTAATTCAGGATACCTTTTATATCGGTTCCTCATGAATTTATGGTAAACGTCCTGTGGAGATGTCGACTTTCGGTAAAGTGTTGTACGGTAAAAGGAGAATATCAATCTTGTATCACCCTACAGAAGGAAAGACATATATGTTTTTCTAATTTTAAAATATACGTATAATAATAATAACATTAATCATATATAATGAATATTACTTAGTGAATCGGAAATGAAGAGAGTTTTTTTTCGAGTATATATATATATATATATATATATATATATATATATATATATATATATACATATACATATGTACATTTATTGAAATTTACAACTGTAAAAAATATATACCTCAAGTAAATGTATTGACAACGATTATAATAACATGTTAAAACTTGAAATAGGTAGCACTTCATTAAAAATTCTATACAACAACATCTCTAGACCTTCGTTTCAGACGCCTCGGATTATCAGGAATGAAGTGGGAAGGAAGTTGAGAAACTAAAGGATTTGAGTGTTTATGGAGCTTACTAAGAAAGGATAGGTATCTGGTGTGGGCTAAATCAGCAACATATGGAACATTAAGATCTTTATGGATAAGTTTATTGGTGGCAAAGTAAGGGGAATTAAGTATTGTTCGAAGGATTTTGGATTGTAAGGATTGGATACGAGATGAATGGGATGGTTTAGTGGAGCCCCAAAGCTCAACTCCGTACGTCCAAATAGGTCTAATCACTATCATGTATATGAGTCTTTTGTAATTAATTGGGAGCTTTGAACGTTTGTCAAGTAAATGTTAAAGTAGTCTGTAACGACGGGCAGTTTCTTGTCGTTTTAGTCCTGTATGTGGATTCCAAGACGTTTGTCCAAGTGGAGTCCTAGGTAGAGGATCTGTTCAACATTAGGATTAGTGGAATATCATTAAAGGATACTATAGGGCAGGATGTCGTAGGTTTACGACGAAGGAAAAAAAAAAAATTAAAAATTAAAAAATCACAATATTTCTCATCATTCAAATAACAAGATTGACATTTTCTATGAATAAATCTTTCCAGGATTTAAAATCTGAATATATTGGTTGATTGAAAACCAATAGAATCCTGACTCGGATGACTAAGTTGGGATACAGACAAGACAAGGACTTAGAGACTGAAACTATTAACCTTTCCCTAACAAACGTGTTCTTTTGCAATGTATTTAATTGAATATAAATTAATATTTTGATATTACGCTGTTCGTAGCTCGATGGCTGCCAAGGCCTCTATGACGTGTCAAGGATACGTGTTGGCTGAGGAAAAAACTTAAATTGTAAGTTGGAATAGACTAACAATAGTCCAGTAAAATAAGGCTCCAAAAAGGCCGTTTTCAAGAAAAAAACTGTGAAACTTTTATTCTCAACGGACCTTTATGTTTTTTGGGGTGCTGAATCCGAATCTGAACCACGGCGACCATCATATTCAAAATCGCAATAAAATGTATATGAGGTAGGTCTAATCATAGTCATGTATATGAGTCTTATGTAATTAATTGGGAGCTTTGAACGTTTGTCTAGTAAATGTTGAAGTAGTCTGTAACGACGGGCAATTTCTTGTTGTTTTAGTCTTGAAATATTATTTAAAAGCGAAAGGGGGCATGTCTGGTAACTATAAGTAGTTTGGAATAAGACATAAAAGTAAATTACAAAGCCTATATTCTGTCTAATTGGGAACAGATTTTTAAACTCCAGAACATGGAAAAATCCTCTCTCCATTTCCATGGAGATGAGACCACCTTAAGTGATAGTACATGGGACAAGCTAAATTTTAGTTTCGATTTTGTTGACTCTCTCCTTCAAGCTTAACATCCTTTAATTATTTTTATTTCTATTACCATAAAGTGAATTAATAATTAAATTTATAATTGTATTTGTGAATAATTGATTTAGTGGATTTTTTCTCAAATTGGACTTTTCCATTGCTATCATAATCTAAGAATGAAAAAAAAAAATAGATCTGAAAAATGTTATAATTTAAATTTAAATTTATTTAGGTCCAATTCTCTACACTATGTATACCGCTGACATCCCGACGCATCCCAGCACCATCCTCACCACTTATGCTGATGACGTTTAAGTGTTATCAATAAAATATGATCCCTATATTGCCTCCCAGATAATCCCATACCATAAACCTTCAAGAATGGTGTCAAAAATGGAGAATCAAAATAAATCGAAACAAATCTCATCAAATTACTTTTACCCTTCGTCCTAAACCTACGACTTCCTGTCCTACAGTATCCTTTAATGATGTTCCACTAATCCCTGTTGGACAAATCCCCTACCTAGGACCCCATCTGGACAAACGTCTTACTTGGAATCCACTTACAATACAAGAAACTTCCTGTTGTTTTCGACTACTTCAACTTTTATTTGACTAACGTTCAAACCTTCTAATTAATTACAAAAGACCCAACGTTCAAACCTTCTAATTAATCCAAAATCCTCAATGCTCCTTACTATGTCAAAAGACCCATTCACATAACAAATACCTTTCTGGACAAACGTCTTAGACCAATTTTGACGTATGGACTAATTCTTCTCGTATCCAATCTTTACAATCCAAAATCCTCAATGCTCCTTACTATGTCACAAACAAACTTATCCATAAAGATCTTAATGTTGCAATGTTGCTGATTTGGCTCAAACCAGGTACCTATCCTTTCATAATAAACTCCATACCCACTCGAATCCACTAGTCTCCCAACTTTCCTTATAATCCATTCCCGAGAATCCTCCGAGGCATCTGAAAAGAAGATGGTCAAGAGACCTTCTAATGTAGCACTTTAATTAAAGTTCTAATAGCGAATAGTTATTAACATGTTATTCACATGTCATTGTAATCATTATTCTCATATTTACTGATTGTATATAATGTATTCAACAAGTAAATGTATATAACAATAAATAGTTACTAAAAATCTTTCTCTCTCACTAACTCTCCTTATTACTTTTAACCTTTTACTTTAGCTTTCTTCACAACGCACCTTATTAATGATTCTTTTTGCTCTGTCCCGACCGAGTTAGAACTCGTAAATAAACCGAAATTACACGAAAGTTGCTTGTAAACTTGTGTGTAAACATTAAATTATTTCCAGGAAGTGATTACTATGACAAGATAAATATTTTTTTTTATCTACATCTAACTATTTCTTGGTATTTAGAACTGTATAAATTATATGTAACAAGTAAATTTGAGAAAATGATTACGTGGATATGACAATAACGTTTAAATAACTACTCACTAGTAGAAATACAATAAAAGTTCTGCTTTTGAAGGTATTTTGGACATTTTTTTTTTTTAGGCACCTTGGAAGATTATCGGAAATTGAGTGTGAGGCAAGTTTGGAGAATATTTGATTCGAGTGGTCATGGAGCTTACTATGGTAGGTTAGGTATCTGGTTTAGGGCAAATCAGCAACATACTGAACATTTAGATCATTATGTATAAGTTTGTTTGTGACATAGTAAGGAGCATTCAGGATTTTACAAAGGATTTTGAATTGTAAGGATAAGAGTAAAGTTGAAAGGTTTAGCGGATCCCCAAAGCAAGTTGATAGTAAATAAAATGTAAATAACTTTTGAAGAACAACTCAACAGTAGTACTTCACAATAAAAATCTACACTAAAAGCTCTCTACGCCATCTTATTTTTAGACGCCTCGTAGGATTATCGGGGATAAAATGGGAAGCAAATTGGGAGACTGGTGGATTCGAGTGGTCATGGAGCTTACTATGGAATGTTACTATCTGGTCTGAGGTAAATCAGCAACTTACTGAACATTAAGATCTTAATCGTTAAGTTAGTATTTACATAATAAGGTGCATTTAGGATATTAGGAAGAATTTCTAATTGTAAGGTTGGATACGAGAGAAATTGAAAGGTTTAGTGGATCCCCACAGCAGAACTCCGTATCTCCAAATGTCAATACATAATTCAATAATTATTGTCATGTATATAAGTATTTTGCAATTCATTGGCAGCTCTGAACACTTCTCCATCAAATTCTTCCCGCATCCAATCACTCCAATCCAAAATCCTTCGAAAAATCCTAGATGCTCCTTACTTTGTCACAAATGAACTTATCCACAATGACCTTAATATCCCATATGTTGCTGATTTGGCACGAACCAGATACCTCTCCTTTCATAATAAACTCACTACTCATTCAAATACACTTGTTGCACAACTTGCTCCCATTCTATTCCTGGCAATCCTCCGAGGCGTCTGAAAAGAAGATGGCCACGTGATCTTCTTTCGTAAATATTCATTAGAGTGCTACTAATGGGTTGTTCCTCTTCACGTCACTATATGCCATATATACCGCATATTTAATAGATGTATTTTTTAATACAGTTGTGAATTTCTATTAATGAAAGAATAAACCTAAAAAAAGAAGTATAGTATGTCAAGATAAATAGAAATCGTAAATAGCGAGAAATCAAAGTAATTCCAACGAACTGAAAAGGGCTTTAGTGATTTAAATACGAAAACTACCCCTCCCACGGTTAGGAATGAGTGATTAAGAGTAACCGGAGAGGAAGATAAAAAGAGTAAACAGGGAGAAGGGAAGTTATGAGGGGGTCATAGGATCACAAAGCAGCCGCACAAAGCCAATGACACAGAGCCAACAGAGCACACTTTGTGGGGGCCTGGAGTCGACCCCCGCTAGCACTAAGCAAATCATTCCGGCAGGCTAACCTCCCCCTCCCACTCCATCAAAAGAAAACTTTCCTCTCGGTTTGACGAATAAAATTGCCACTAGTGAGTTCTAATCCTCTCTAATGGAACCTCCACCGAGGAGGTCCAAACCCTCATCTCGTTCTGGATAAACCCTTTCTAATACTGTAAACTGCTGTCTGTAATCTCTGCCAGAGATGTAAGAGGATCGATTCTCGTAGAGGAATCCATAGAAATCATGTCACCGCATCTTAAAGGAGCGATATGACGTCAGAAACACATTATTGAGCGATGCTGCCAATTTTTTGTTTGTGATCACTAACTTCGAAAACTACTGAACCAATATGTACAAAAATTTAACCACAAAAGGAAGGTTTAACAATAATAAAATCTACTCATTTTCAATTAATTTGTTATTAATAAAGCGATCGTATGTGGATAAGAATGAAGTTTGAAAATCGACCGATAGGTGGCGAGCGCCATTCTATATGAGAGGTTACAAAGGTACGGTGATATATAGAATTTTTTTTAATATACATTTATAGAAATTTACAACTGTACAAAATATATACATCAAGTAAATGTATTGACAACGAAAATAATAACATGTTAAAACTTGAAAACAACTACTCATCAGTAGCACTTTATTAAAAATTCTATACAATAAGGTCTTTAGGCCATCATCGTTTCAGTCGCCTCGGAGGATTATCAGGAATGGAGTAGGAAGCAAGTTGAGAAACTAACGGATTTTAGTGGTTATGGAGCTTACGATGAAAAGATAGGTATCTGGTGTGGGCTAAATTAGCAACATATGGAACATTAAGAACTTTATGGATAAGTTTATTGGTGAAAAAGTAAGGGGCATTGAGGGTTTTTCGAAGGATTTTGGATTGTAAGGATTGAATACGAAATGAATTGGATGGTTTAGTGCAGCCCCAAAGCTCAACTCCGTATATCCAAACAGGTCTAATCACAGTCATATATATGAGTCTTTAGTAATTAATTGGGAGCTTTGAACGTTAGTCTAGTAAATATTGAAGTAGTCTGTACTACTGTAGAGTTTAGAGTTGATAACAAAATTTACATATATTCATTTCAATTTAAAGAAAAGATTTAAATATTTGGTGCTAAATATGTATATCCCAGTGGAGTTTTAAAATGGACTGATATGTGGTTAGCACTATTCCGTATCGTAGTTTACAATGGTAAAACTACTAAACCAATCTATACCAAAATTCAACAAAATAATAATAATTTTAATTGTACTAGGAAGGTTTAGCAATATTAAAAAAAAATAAAAGTACAGTACAGAAACGAAGTTTGCCACACTGTCATATACTATTTTTGGTTAGAAATTAAAATTTAACCAAATGTAATCAATAAAATATTTAAACCGAATGAAAATTAATATCAAATCAAAATGTCGATCCTTAGTTTTTTGACATGGTGAGTAAAAATACAATTCATGGGGCTTTAGATGTTAGCACTAATAATGCAGTCCATTATCCACAAAAATTTCTTAATAGTCTGTCTATATGGATTACCACCTCATACATTAAAATTGAAAATTGGATGTCTAATTAAGATTTTAAGTAATCTCAAAACACATATTTAGTGCAAATTTAACCAGAATAAAATTACTGCTATAACTGAATATATTATTTAAGAAATAATGCTATATTGTAAATACAGTTGTAAATTTCAATTAAAAAACAATTGGTAGAAATTTTTTTAAATTCCATTGAAGAAAATAATGTTAACAGTTAGCAGTAGTTGGGTATGCCACACTGACTTCTGTAAATATTGTAGAATATTAGTCACAATTTAAATTCTTGGCGTGATCTTTCAGAAAAAGGACCCTAAAGATTTGTTGAACAATGTTAAAAGGGGAAGCCCTTCAAAGCTTTCCGGGACAAAAGAAATGTCGCCGCATTCTTACGCAAATCTCCTCCCTCCAGACAGGCACGAAGAGATGAGAGATGTCATCAGGAGTTTTGGTAGTCGCCGGGAGGGGTCGCTGAGTGAAGGAGGGTGAGAGGAAGAGAGAAGAAATAATGAAAGTGTGGGGTGATTAATGTCGGGCGGGAGCCAGTGTTTTAGCCTCTGTAGCACTTGTTACTCTAACCCTATCCCTTCTCTCCTCCCCCTTTCCTTCGCCCTACAACATCAACAACAACAACACAAATGACACGATCAACCCTCCTATTGATATTAGTCAACTTGCTACCCTTGTTTACAGCCTTGACACACTGAGCATTTGTCTAGACCACTGGCCAGCCCTTCTACATATTACGAAGCCGCAATTGCTGGTCATTTGTAACTTTACACTTAAATATTTACTTGATCTAAATATTGGTTTTGCCAGGAAATTAATCAAGGTACATAGTTTTAATATATATATAAGAGAGAGAGAGAGAGAGAGAGAGAGAGAGAGAGAGAGAGAGAGAGAGAGAGAGAGAGAGAGAGAGAGAGAGAGAGAGAGAGAGAGAGAGAGAGAGAGAGAGAGAGAGAGAGAGAGAGAGAGAGAGAGAGAGAGAGAGAGAGAGAGAGAGAGAGAGAGAGAGAGAGAGAGAGAGAGAGAGAGAGAGAGAGAGAGAGAGAGAGAGAGAGAGAGAGAGAGAGAGAGAGAGAGAGATTAATATCAATTATTTTATTTCGAAAACGACGATTTACAAAAAGCTTTAAAAATAGCACCAGGGAAATTGGGGTGTATTAACGGGCCCTCTGCAAAAATGTCACCAAAAATAGTTTAAAACTAGATAATATAATTTGAAACGGTAGACAGTTTATTTATTACAGGAAAAAAAATAATTTACAGAATTCGCAATCATAACTGGGTCTTACAGAGCCGGCAGGATATAAATCCCCATGTTTGGGAACATTTTACCCTCACCTCTTTCCGATTGTCTTTTGAGAACTTTCCATCACAAAATATGCAACTTGTGATCTTTAATAAGAGAGATATTTCAAAGCTCCCTAGGAAATAGTAGTCCATATTTAGACCAAGAAAGGGTGCCCACATTTACACCAATTCCACCTAAGAAAGATGGCCACTATCACATCTAACCTAAAAGCATGCGTGACTAATGGTGTGCTTCAAACAGTAGGTTAAGATCTCCGCTTTCCAGATATCATCGTGATTTTATTTTTTAATAAACATTAGAACATGAAACGAAATCGATTTACATATCAAACATTTACAGTACAGAATGAACACCAATTTGCACAATTACTGCTAAGTGTGAAATCATTGAAGAAATAATGCTCACTGGCCTATTTCAATACAAGATTTTTAACGATAAATAAAACTTCAGTTCTTAACTTACGACTACTATGGTTTTCGGTTACGAGCGCGGGCGAAGTCGCCACGGAAGATGCTAGTATGAAAATAAATGGCTATTTTTTTTTTTTTTAAGATCATATTTTTTTACGTCAAATTATCTAAAATTAGTTAAAACAACAATTCAAAATAATTAAGACCCTGACGTTGATCGTTGAAAACAGTTGATCCCAGGCGAGCTTAGGAGAAAATTGAAAAGTTATTTGCGGTTGATGGAGGTAAAGGGGAGGGGGTAAAATAAAGTTTTATATGTGCTTCTAAACAAGTTAAATTAAAACGTCATTCACTCTAACTAGAGGAGGAGGCTTTGAAGAGAAGCTGGTCGTGAGAGCCGGTAAAAGACAGTGGATTTATCACCTGTGCTTACCTTTAGGGTCTTTAATTAATAAGCTAAGATTAATAATAGTTTTTGCCCCCACGTGTCTGGGGCTGTTTACAAAGCCGCAGGTATCAGCTGCTCCAGGTATGATATTGGTTATACCTTGTTGTATCTACTATGTATCGTATATTTTTAAAGTTTAATATCTCCTTTGGACATACGGATTTAAGCTTTAGGACTCCATTATCTAAACCACCTCCCATTTCTTCTCGTATCTTATCCTCAAAATCCCCAAGGCTCCTTATACTGTCTTAAATAAACTTAAAAAGAACTACTCATAAGTAGCACTTCAAGAAAAATTCTACACTAGAAAGTCTCTAGGCCATCTTGGTTTCAGACGCCTCGGAGAAATATCGGGAATAGAATGGGAAGCAAGTTAAGAAACTAATAGATTTGAGTGATTATGGAGCTTACTATGAAAGGATAGGTATCTGGTTTATCCATAAGCAACATATGGAACATTAAAATTTTTTATGGATAAGTTTATTAGTCAAAAAGTAAGGCATTGAGGATTTTTCGTAGGATTTTGAATTGTATGGATTGGATTCGAGATGAATTGGATGGTTTAGTGGAGCCCCATAGCTCAACTCCATACATCCAAATAGGTCTGATCACAGTCTTTTGTAATTAATTGGAAGCTTTGAACGTTTGTCAAGTAAATGTTGTATTTAGTATGTAACGACGCACATAGGGGTATTTTACAAATCTAGACGGCCAAAATTATTTAATCCCAGTTTACTGTCGAAAATATATTTACTAATCAAATTAAGCTAAGAAAAAGTTATTTTCAGGCTTTTTATGAAAAAAAAAAAAAAGAAAAGAAAAAAAGTTTATTCAATATACTTAAAATTCCTTCCTGAAAAATTTTCGTGTAAAACTCTGGCTGTATAGCTTGAAGTGTTTGTTTATGCCTCAACGTCTTCTTCGGAGAGCAACCGTTTTGGCAACATTGCTTTTCCTATCTAAGTGGATAAAGACTTATTTATAGTTTTGATAATCAACGTTACGTTTTCCTATCAAATAATTGAATTCCTGAAAGGCTACGCCACAAATGTAGGACCTCGTGGTTGATGTTAATGTGACGGCATTACACCCATTTGCGTCTGAGTCACACGATATGTTTCACAGTATAACAATTGCTTTTCAGTGTGAATAAGGTGCTTTTTAATGAATTTAATTAATTAAAGTAAGTATTTCAAATGCTTTTTGCAACTAATTGTCTTTTTTAAAGGATTATTTATTTTTTCCAACTACGATTAAGTTTAGATTTTAAACAGGAAATTGGTACTTCGTGTCCTTTACCTGTTCACTAAAATAGTTCCCAATAGTTGAAATATGTCTTTGAATAAATTTTATCTAATATTAGTTCAGAATTAGGAGGTTTTGCTGCTGTATTTTATCGTTCAGTGATTTCTGGGACACTCCTCTTATGCTGAACCAATGGGCACATACAAAAAAAATTGAAGATCCCGTTAAAAGAATTTTAATATTTAATTTAATATTTTCTCATCGTCATGTTTGGTGCCGCTTAAATCGAAAAGGTGCGGCTGATTTGAACAGTATTATTTTACAAAAGGTCCAATCTTTCTAAGAAATCAAAAATAACAGCCGGGACGCGCCCTAAAATACGTACGACGTACAACAAAAACACTAAAATATACTAAAATGTGGTTGAAAATAAACGAATAATACAGTATTTTTCAAACAGCCGAAATGGCACTGATACATTAATTGATAAAATAATAAACACTTCAAAAGTATGTGTCCTCACCTGCAGTTTCAATATCAATAACTCTATTTATGAAGAATATCACTAAACATAAGAAAACCCATTTTAATTGAAGTGATTACACTTAGAAAGCAGAGAGAGATCCGTTGGTCTGGCGCGTTGGGGCAGTTATGACTAATCGTACGACTTAGGTATTGCAGGGAAGGAAGGGACAAGGGTCACATAATGTCCTCTGTTTATCTAACTTTATAAATAGCTTGGTTTTATTAACCATCTGTGAATTTTATAAAATCGACTTTTGGCCGCCTAGATTAGCCAAATACCCCTATGTGCGACGGGCAGTTTCTTGTCGTTTTAGTGTTGTATGTGGATTCTAAGTAAGACGTTTAATTAACTATCTAAAATAAGTAAGGTTATTTGCAGACTTTTGTTTCAATTTTCTCAACACTCATTGGCACACTCGTCACACATCGGCTCGTTTACAAAAAAAGAAAAGAAACATATAAGATAAACAAAAATCTGCAGCTACATGTATTGACGGCTAGAAAACTATTTAAAAGCGCCTCGAACATCACCGTGGTCACCCGGCATTCTAATGGAAGCAATGATCGGCATAGACGACTAGTTGGCTAATCGACTTTTTTGCCAGCTGACTAGCCGGTGATAGTCTTAGTCGGCCCATCTCTAGTATATACATCAAGTATAATATATTTGCTAGCTCAAACTTAAAAACTTTAAAAAAAACATAGACTTAAAAAACCTTTGGAATTCAAAACATGTTTGGTTTTTTTCAAATGTTATGAGCTGCTCCGTGAATAATCTTATATTAATTTTATTGATTACATACATTACATTTAATTTTATGGGCAGATGAGTCTGTTTTTAAAGGGGATGGCATTTCTACCATTCTATGTGGAGTTTCGTTGGTTTATTCATATTTGTATTGCTGTCGAATAGCGTTGAAAAATCATAGCTTGCCCAACAGATTGAATGATGAAATTAGTAAGATTTGTTACAAAATATCCTACCACGACTTTATCACGATATTCCACCTGAAGTTCGATAAAATATGATTTCCCAACACCATGGAGCTCCTCCACATTATTCGAAAGCAATACAAATATAAACCAACGATATACATGGATAGGTAGAAGTGCCTTCCCCTGTAAAAACAGACTCATCTGCCCATAAAATTCACTTTAAAAAGTAGTATTCTTAGACACAATCTGCATTCAGAAGCTAACGGCAAAATAGAGGTATATGTTCATTATCACTGGGTTTTAAACATTACATTGAAAATCTAATAAAATAAATCCTAAATAATAATAATAAATAAATAAATTTAATAACATGAGATCCTCTGATCGGGTGTCAATTTATCGACAGTTTTCCTTTATTTTCTATTAAACAATCATTTTTTTCTTTGCTTTTTATTCCAATGAAGAGTTTATTATGTTTAAAATGCATATTTTTATTAAGGGATTGTCGTAATGTTTTATTTACGCAAGTAACTGATTTGTATGCCAAATGAGAACACCATGTTTTTTCTGTTTCAAAAGTAAATATCTCCATGAAATTGAAACAAAATCATTACGTTTAACATATCATTCGAAAGCTGATTAAATTTGCAAGTTTTTGTGAGATTAGGCGTTTTGTGGATAGTTTTTTTCTTTTAAAAACGGTGAGCGTTGAAGTAAATAAGACATTGTGACTTCCCCAAATAAGGTGAAGATCAAGCTGTTCTTTAGATACCAAGTTTGTAAATTTCAAGGTTACGTGTACTCTTTTCTTATAGGAAATTTAATGCTAAATCCGAAAATGTGGCCAAAATTTAAAAAATATTTAGACAAAATGGAGATATTACGTTTTTTATGGGAAAAAACGTGATTTCCTCAAAAAAGTCTTTGATTTATCGTGTATCTGCAACGGATTGGAATAGAAAGGTGAGATCTGCGGCATTTAGCTACATTTTTGATCTAGTTTAACCCAATTTTTTTTTTTTTTTACACTAAGAGATACTCACCCTGTATAATTGTTTTTCTTTACTTTAAATATACACTGTTATTTAAACATAATTTTTGACAGTGGTTTAAATTCAGTTTAAGATTCCAATGAAATGTCTATATCATATGATCCCAAGACCTTCTTCAGACCTCTTGTTGGATTAATTTACAATCCTGTTTACAGTTACAGCTAATCTGTTGCACTTAGGAGGCTGTTAATGATGCCACGGATACCCGTGAGATCGTGAGCAATGGGACGTTCTGTTTCTCTGTAGATTGATGTGATGTTCGGATGTTCACAGGCCTTTCGATCGGCAATTATTCTTTCTAGTTTGTTTCCAGTTTATTTAAAAGTCCTGAAATTAAAATAATTCAAAATGATATTTTATGGGGTGTGCAACATAGAGAGGTGTGACTAGTTTACATCGAATTCATAAACAGTCCAGTCAATAAGTGCATAAAATATACGATAATATTATCAATATTATATTATCATCAATTAAAACAGGATACTTTTTAAACTGTAGGAAAAACTGACAAAAACTTACTGAAAAAAAAATAAAAATAAAAATAAGCAAAAGTTTTGGGAATTAAAATTAATTACTGTTTAAGAATAAATTAACTCTTACAATCCTTAGATTTGCTAAATTTAAATTTTAACAAAAACTAATAAATTCTAAGAATGTCTTATTAAATAAATTTTATTTTAGTAGTATGTATCTAGTTCGTTTGTGTACGTATCTTCTTAAGGTTAGCTTATTATATTTGCCTATTGCTTGTATTATGGGATTGTCTGAGTTTATTGTTGATTTGAAAAAGTTCTGAGTCTGGGAGTAAATAAACTGTTTAATTGTTTGAAAATCTAGATCGTGCAGAATGTCAGTTATTTTTGGGTATCTTGGGTAGTCGTTAATGATTCTCAAGCATTGGTTTTGAATTCTTTTTATTTTTTTGTAATTGGAGTCACATGTGGAGCTCCATACCGGAGAGGCGTATGTTAGTAATGATCGAATGACTGATTTATATAGAATGATTTTGTTTCGAGTTGATAGTGGGGATTTTCTTCGGAAATATGGTGGCATTGTACTGATAAGTTTGTTGGCTTTGCAGCATTTATTATTAATTTGGGATGTGAAAGTTAAACGTTTATCTATATCGAGACCTAGGTAGGTAACAGTTTGTTCCCAAGGTATTTGAATTTTATTTAGAATATGATCCGCTATTTTAGGTCTCCTTTTTGTAAACATTATTGCTGCAGTTTTGTGTCATTTATTTGTATTTTCAATCTTTTGTAATATTTATTGAATTTGGAGTATAATGATTTTAATCTCTTTTCTATTGTATCTATTCTGTAGGAACTAGTGTAAATGGCGGTGCCATCTGCGTAAAACGATCTTGCAACTGAAGGAAGAGAAGGAAGGTCGGATATGTACAGGTTAAAGAGAGTAGGAGAAAGACAGGATCCTTGGGGAAGACCAGCTGATAGGGAATGTTTAGATGTTGTGGTATTGTTGATTGTGATTTGAAAGGATCTATTAGAAAGGAATGAATGGATAATATGAATGACGTAGGGTGGGAATTGGTAAGTGATAAGCTTGTAAATTAGTCCGTTATGCCATATTGTGTCAAAAGCCTTTTCGATGTCTAGTAAAATCATCCCAGTATGTTTTTTTCCGTTAAAACCGACTGAAATATAATCTGTCAATCTAGCTAAGTGTGCCACTGTAGAATGGTGGTTTCTAAAACCAAATTGTTCATTAATCATGATATTGTTGTCCGATATAAACTTTTTTAACATCTTCAAGAATATTTTTTCAAATATTTTTGAAAGAATGTTGAGAAGGCTAATTAGTCTATAGTTAAAGGCTTCTGAGGGGTCTTTATTTGGTTTAGGTATTGGTATAGTTTTTGCTGTTTTCCAGGAAGCAGGGAAATGTCGGAGGCGGAAAATGGAATTGAAAAAAAAAAAATAATGTTAGAATCATAGTGCTAGAGCATTAAATTTACTTTAATTTCATATATACGTTTCTAGCACTTGAAGCAAATGTTAGACGAAAAGTGAGGTAAACATCATTTGTTTTCGAAAAGTATCCAGTTTTAATAACGTATTATTTCTTCTTTTGTTTAATTTGTGATTAATAAACTATTTTATTTAGTAATAAACTATTGCGGTGATAAAATGCTCTCATCTCTTGTTGAGTTTAGAAAAATGGTGGAGATTGAAAATCGTTTTGACTCATTGATATATTGCTATGAATTATTATAATTATAATTAGAGAGTGAGAAAGATATTTTTTAATTAATTAGTGGGTATAAATTGTGGCTTATTGCAATATTTCAAATGTAAACAAGATAAGTAAAAAAAATGCTTGACACAGAGCCGTAAAAGAAACTCATTACAGGCCATCTGTAAGATGCTGTTTATAATATCTGGTCGTTCCCTTAATGGAATAATTTTTGGGATCCCCTGGTCTGGAGGAGGATAGGGGCCATTCAATTTGTGGATAATCCCTCCCGATTAAAAGGTCGTTAGTCTCCCTCAGGCTCTCCAGCGACGAAGAGGAAGAGGGAGAGAGAGTTTTCCCGAGACGGAGGGAGAGTGAGAGGAGTAAGGAGGGAAAAAAAATGGATTCGCAGATATAAGCAATTAGTTGACATAATGGCCGTAATCAGTGGAAGAGAATGGTCCTTAAAGGGATGCTATAAATTAGCACTTGTAGCTTTTTAATCCAGCAATAAGGGAGGAGAAGGAAGGAGAGAAGACGGATGGGTCTACTTATTGTTCCGTGGAGGAGAACGGATAATTAAAAGTAACGAGGAGTCTTGGATATTGGTACTGTCTCTGCTAAGTGCTGTACCAATGTCGTCGTAATGGCGGTGCCAAATGTCTTGCGGTCCGGCATTGCTTCATTTACATAAATTTCTTCTTTTTTTTTTTGTTGAGATAATCCCCTCTTCAGACATCCTTTAATAACCTTCTCTAAGAAATTACATAAAACAAGGAAGTTATACAAAACATTTGTAGTCCAGTCAATGTTGTAGAGTCCACAGTTTTCGAGATATAATAGAAAAACAAAATTGGGACCTTCTACCCTCCCCCCACCTTTAGCTCACCCCCAGGGGCGGGGACTTTTGTATGTTTACCTTCTAACTATTCCTAACAAAGCTGTGAAGTAAAAAATTATCGCATATTTTTTGCACTTTACACCCCTTATTTCGGCGCTCTTTATTTGGGGTTGCACTTCTCTTAAAAAACACGTTTATTGATACTCATTTCGAAACTAGTTGTTCGATCCAAAATTTCTATTTTTTATCTGAAAGCTCCTTAAATTTACTTTAAGAACCTATAAATGAAATTTTGATTATGTCACGTAATACGCCCAAACCTGAACGCTAAATATGTATATTTTGGCAAAGTATGACGATATTCACAAATTCAGTAGGCTGGTTTGAGTGTGTATAACGTGCCATAATCAAAATTTCATTTATTCAACATGAAAAATATGTTGCAGATCAAAATTAAAGCTCATTAAATTTCTTATAAAATTAATTATTTACGTATTCGTAGAAATTCCAACGGTTTTCGAGATATACGTTATTAAAAATCGAAAATTAAAAAAAAAAAAATGTTTACCTTACTTTTTGTTAAACCTTTCAAGCAAATGCCAAAAACGTATATACGAAATTAAAGTATATTTAATGCTCTACAATTTTGATTCTGACGTTTTTTCTTAGAAACGATTGTGGAACGTAATAGAAGCTAAGGTTTGACAAAAAGTGAGGTGACTCCCAAAAGTCACTTATTTTCAATAATGTATATCTCGTAAACGGTTAGAATTAAGACAAATTTATATATAATTAATTTTATAGTAAATTTAATTAGCTTTTATAGTTATTCGAAACATATTTTTCTAGAGTCAAGGGGGTTCGAGATATTATCGAAAAACCAAAAAAATGGAAATTCTCCCCTCTCCCCCACCGTTAGCTCACCCCCCAGCGGCGGGGACTTTTAGTATGTTTACCTTTTAACTATTCCTAACGAATCTATGAAGTCAAAAATTATCGCATATTCCATGGACTCTACGTCCCTCATTTCAGCATTCATTGACTGGACTATTGTATGAGAATCCTAAACAATTGCCCGAGACACACGATAATATCCACTATGCTCACTGATAATCTACCCACAATCAAAAAACATATTCAGTCGCAAAGTCATTTTTCTTATCAACTGCTGTATCTGATAACCCAAATATACAAGAAATAGGAAATTACGGCAAGAAAACTCTAAAAAGATACAAACACAAACGGAAGAAACACATATTACTTGAAGACTGAAAAATTAATTTCTATAAATTACACATGCTTCATATTTTAATCCCGATAACTCTATGTAGCTTCCAATAAAAAGATGGCCACAGACCTTCTAGTAATGAATAGTGAAGTGTTACCAATCTGTAGTCACCTTACAAGTAATTTACATGTTCTCATCAACACTAGCTTAACGCTTACTATATTTACTTTTTATCATCAGTTATAAATCACAGTTGACACTGTTTTACAGATCTGCCAGGATCTGACGATTTTTCGAGGCCGAAGGACATCCTTGGCCACACTCTCCTTCCACAATTAGAATTAGTTTTCGTCCTTAAAGATGCTGTTTTAAGATGGTGGAATTTTATTAGTTTATTTCCTCCTTAAAGATAATATGTTTTAACTGTTTTTGAGTTTAAACTTATTAACTTCCGCCATTGTTGTCCTCCAGGATACTGTTTTAAAATACTTGACGATTTTAAGATTACGGACTTCCGCCATGGTTGTCCTTAAAAAGACACTTTTTGAAATTTACCGTAAAACTATTTATAAATACAAAAATAATTAATAAAAAATGCTTTTGTTTGTGTATGCATAATATTATGAAAGGATTTTTGAATTATTTGACGCTTATATCACATATAGTTATTTAGAAAACATTGATCTTTTTACAGATCTGCCAGGATCTGACGATTTGTTGAGGACGAAGGACATATTTGGCCACTTTCTCCTTCCACAATTAGAATTAGTTTTCGTCCTTAAGGATGCTGTTTTAACGGTTTTTAAGTTATCCGATGGATAACTTCCGCCATTGTTGTCCTCCAGGATACTGTTTTAAAATATTTAACGGTTTTAAGATGACGGACTTCCGTCATTGTTGTCCTTAATAGGACACTTTTTTGAAATATTCGATGATTTAACTTTTTTTAAGATGGCAGAAGGATATTCCGCCTTTGTTAACGCATTCTACGGGAGGCTGGAGATAGTTTTTCAACGCTAACGACCCCTTCCCGTTTAGTCTTTTTGCTAAAAAGGTACGATATAGAACCGTGGCGGGAATAGGAGATGGCTCCTGATATAAGGACACTGTTTTACAGATCTGCCAGGATCTGACGATTTTTTGAGGCCGAAATATCAATCATTAGATTAAAAAACAACAAAATAAAAATAAATAAATTCTTCTTACTGTTTTATCTATCACATCTAAAACCTTTTTTACACCACCATTGATTTGGTTGAAACTCTGCTCGACAGTTTCGACTTATCGAGTTTTTAATGAACTTCATACCACACATAACCTCTCTCAAGTACAATGTTTTAAACATGGTGGGAATAACTAAAAAATACGTTAATCTTTATCGGTCACACTTTCTTTACTTTTTTTTATGAACTATTAGCTCTAATTTTTTTTCCGTTAACCACAGTTGTATAGATACAAGACCTGCTGACCAGTGGTTCCGGTCGATTGCAAGTCACAACCGCGTGGTCATACTCCGTGTAATGCGACTGCTAACTAAATAACCATTATTTTATATTGAATAGAACTTATCGAGCATAACCACAATATTCAACATCTTAAGCTCCTCTAGGTTAATTGTTGGTGAATTGTTCTTTATCTTAATCTAATTTTCTTTTTTCTTTTCCCCTATCTTGTCGTTTGAGCAATACGAGGTTTTTCTTAACATGAGTAGGGGGCTGTAATTAATTGCTCAGAATTAATTCCACCCTTCCATAACTCAAATTCTAACCCATGATCTTCGATTTATCAGGTTAAACACGTTTTTACCAAGTTTGTAAACACCGAAATTATTATAGCATTTATTTAAAAAAACGCATACAAATTGTAATTATTGTAAATTTGAGCAAAATTATATTGTTATACAGATTCTGATGCTTGGAGCTACTTCTGGGGTTAAAAACTCTAAAATTTTTACTGTTAAAAAATGTATATAATATTTTTTTATTTCAAATTTTGTATTCACACCTGTCATTGGAGTAACATAGGCCTCATAGTCGTGTGAGAGATTAGCACTCTACAGTACCTCCTCCAGGCATGGATTAAAGAGAGTTATTTGAGCATCCTCTTCTTTTAAGCCTTCTGAGAGTATTTCCAGGTATGTCAGTCGTGGCCATGTCATTAATGAGTATGTTGTTATGTCCATGAAGTCTGTCGTGAAATCGTCTACAAAGGTTATGTATATGTCCCTTTACTGTGGCTACTTGTAAAACTGATTGTAGTTTGAAATGTACAAATGTTATATTTACAAACAAGTTCTTCCTCATCAGATAGACTACATTAACCAGACAATGCCCGATCGACCAAAATGGTTTAAATCGTGATCTTTATTTTAATCGATTCCAATACATTACGGAATTGATTTAAAATATTAAAATTACAAATAAAATCCTTAATTTGCCTTAAGATTAATAAAAACATACGGTAATTTAAATGTTTCCCAGTCATAATTTTCCGATGTAATACTAAACTAAAAAGCCTTAGGTCTCTCTTCTTAATGAAAAACTAAATATTATATATTTTTCATTAGAAAACTCATATGTAAATCCTAAACAGTGAAAAAATCGATCCTACTTTGTAAAATTTGACAGAAATCGTAAAAAAAAAAATGAATATCGAAACTGTTGGGCCATTTTTCTTTTGACTAAAATTTTGGTTAACACGGCCTTATTTATTTGCACGGTAGTACAGCTGATCATAGCAATGATAAAACTAACATTTAACCTTTTTCTTGGAAAATCTACAAAACCAATCCACTAGCCCAAGCTAGCTAACAAGAGAATAAAGCCTTTAATTATTTTTTTTTTATTATAAATTACACTTGTTGCACAACTTGCTTCCCATTCCATTCCTGGCAATCCTCCGAGGCGTCTGAAAAGAAGATGGCCTCGTGATCTTCTTTTGTAAATATTCATTAGAGTACTACCAATGGGTAGTTCCTCTACAAGTTGTATTCATGTCATTATATCTCATATATACCGCATATTTACTAGATGTGTTTTGTAATACAGTTGTAAATTTCTATTAATAAAAGAATAAAAGAAAAAAAAAATTATAAATTACATTCCACTGATCTGTAGAACAAATCCGCTATTTAGGACTTAAACTGGACAAACGTTTAACTTTGAATCCACATACAAGACTAAAACGACAGAAAACTGCTCGTCGTTTTTTACTACTTCAACATTTACTAGACAAACGTTCAAAGCTCCCGATATACTACAAACGACTCATTTACACGACAATTATCAGACCTATTTGGATATACGGAGTTGAGCTTTGAGGTTCTACTAAACCATCTAATTCATCCTGTAGCCAATCTTTGCAATCTAAAATCCAACGAAAAATACTTATTTTGTCACCGATAAACTTATCCATGAAGATCATAATGTTCTATATGTTGCTGATTTAGCCCAAACTATAATAAACTCCATTACCATTCAAATTCACTAGTCTCTCAACTTGCTTCCCATTCCATTCTTGATAACCATCTGAGGCGTCTGAAAAGAAAATGGCCTAGGGACCTTGAAATATAAAATTGTTATTGAATAGTGAGTTGTTATTCACGGGTTCAGATCAAATTTACTTGTTGTACAGCAGAGTTGGGCAGTACTTAATTACATTAGTATTTAAGTACACAAACAATTACAAGTACTTGTACTTGGAACAACAAGTACATTGTGTACTTGGCAGTTGGGAGTTCACAAATACTTTTACCAAATACTGTATAGTACTTGTGGCTTTCAAGTACAATTACATGTACTTGAAAAAAGTAATTGTGACGGCAAAAAATATTTCACAATGAGTATATTTGTATCTGTAGTTGCAAGGCTGCAAGTACAATTACAAAACAGTTTTAAAAAAAAACCGGATTTCATATTAGAATTACATCCATATATACCAACACTATTAGTGTGAAACGTCACAGAATTAATTTTGGGGGAAGGAGGGGGGGGGTAATTTACGGTATTATCATTCAGACATATATATTGAATTTTTTGCTTGAGAGTAAAATTTGATATTGGAGTTACATACATATATACCAACACTATTAGTGTGGAACGTCACAGAATTAATTTTGGAAATGAAATCATGATCTCTTTTAGGCCATGAATGTTGTTACTAGTCACAAATTGTATTAAACGGAAAATAGTAAAATTTTTGTTTTTGCCTCCTGCTGAGTCGCAAAATTTGAAGATTGCTCTACGTCATCACCCAAGTAGTTGTTGATGAAATGAAATAAGAAAGTCGCAACTTCGTTGGGGATCTTTTTAGCTATTCCGTCTCTAAAATCGCACTGCCATCTACACTCAAAATGTTGACTTATACGGTTCTTTCACTGGACGTCGTGACTTCGCCGGTTTTTTCCCTGTGCACCTAAACTTTGAGCGCTATTATTTATTGATGTAGTTGCTTTTTTCCCGGATTCGACCTGTCAGAATGTGCAGTGTCTCAAACTGAATCCAATGATACCATAATATCCATGTGTGAAAAAAAATGACAGTCGGTTTTTTCCCTGTACCCTTCATATTATGACTTTTATATGATAGAAGTTAAGGTGTGATTTAAAGAAATATTTATTTGTGATTTTGGCTAAGGACTATAATGAAATTTGAATAAAACCAGTATGAAGGAATAATAATTATTTATAAACTCATGTTTTTTAAAGTATTTATTTGTTTTGTTTTTAACGCCCGTTCCTTGCCACTTTGGCAGCACCGGGTTTCTTGGTTGGAAGAGTGGGAAACGGGTATTACTTACTCAGAGTTAATTGTGACGCTTTGGTTTGAACCTGGCATCACCATGGTTGCTAGGGTAATACAATATTTTCAAAGGCTTATAATTCCCAAAACAATTTGCCAACGCTGAACTCAACATTCAAAGTATCGACTTACGATAATTTATTCTTGATATTGTTTCCACGAATCGGCTTTTAGGCTCATTTATAATAAGAACATTGTATTATTTAAACCGGTTCACATCTTCTTGAATAACAATGCGTCCCTGCCTTCGGATCACTTTAAAAACAAGTCTTGAAGTTTCTTAGTCTCCTGAGAAGTCTGCAGTACAAGACCGCAGGACCTGGAGCAGCTTCGAAAGGAGGCTTAACAAGGCGGCCCGGCGTTAAGTAAAGTTTGTTCAGGAAGGATGAAGGAAGGGAGCCCGTGAAATATTAATAAAAGGAGAGGGAAGAGCGGGAGGTGGGAGGGTGAGGGAGGATTAGCGGAGGGAAGAATTATGAAGGACAAAACTATTTATTAAAAACAGAAACTTGAGGAAAGGCGTCCCCTAAGACCAGACCCCTGTCTTAAATCTGGCCCAGTTAAAACCTTAATACCAGTCATAATTCTTTATCTAATTCTCATAAAGAATATCAAAGCCATAATAATGAAAGATTCCAATAATATCTAATATGTATATATATATATATATATATATATATATATATATATATATATATATATATATATATATATATATATATATATGATAATTTTGTAATATTAAGTTGATGACATGATATGGAGGATTTACAACGGTTCGCATGACTTCGGATATGTTTTAAAGTCTTTAAAATGGCTTAATTTTCTATTTAATTTTCAAATTCAGATACAATCCATACACCTTTATTGTAATGAGTTGTATTATTAAAGATAATAATAATTTTTTTTTACATAACTTAATGGTATTTTAAAATTTAAATTTATGATTATAGGGAAGTAAGATCGAAAGAAGACATGGCGCATAAAACTATGCAAATAATATCCCAGAAGGATTTAGAATTGGCAGGGCTCAACGAGAAGATCCGTTTATTGGAATCTTTCAACATGAAGGTATCAATCAATCAATTCAATATATTACATTTTTAAATAATTATACAAATAAATATGAATGTAATAATCGGATTTTAAGGCAAACGCAATATTTTCGAAAATGGTTTAGAAATTAGTATTTTTCTTCCTAATAGCCTCCCAAGTCCATTAGGCACAAAAGAAGAGAAACAAAATTAGTTTTATGGTGATACTCATAACTTAAAATTCACAAACTCAAGTGGCACTTAAAATACACTCAACAGACTATTAGTAAGTGCCACAGATTTACTCTCTAAGCTCCATAAGTTTTTGACCTAAAGAAGAAGGAAAAGTAATAGAAAAAAATTATATATATAGATATATTTTTGTTTTTTATTTTGTTTTTTGTTTAATATATTCTCCTCTTAGCAATTCGCTAATACAATACTTTGACATTTTTATTCCATTGAAATTTCAAGGACAATTTCGTCGGTATTATGTCTCTTCTCGCTAAGGTCAAATATAACTTTTCTTTAAATCCTATCAAATAACCTTTACTCTTCGTTGAAAACCTACGACTTCTTGTCCTACAGTATCCTTTAACAATATTCCATTAATCCCAGTTGAACAGATCCACTCTCTTGGGACTTCACTTGGACAAACGTTTTACTTGGAATCCACACACAAGAATAAAAAGACAAGAAACTGCCCGTCGTTACAGACTACTCCAACATTTACTAGACAAAAGTTCAAAGCCCCCAATTAATTACAAAAGACTCATTTACATGACTGTGATAAGACCTATTTGAACCTATGGAGTTGAGCCATGGGGCTCTACTAAACCGTCTAATTCATCTCGTATTCAATCCTTACAATCCAAAATCCTTCGAAAAATCCTCAATGCTCCTTACTTTGTGACCAATAAACTTATCCATCAAGATCTTAATGTTTCATATGTTGCTGATTTAGCCCAACCAGATACCTATCCTTCCATAGTAAGCTCCATAACCATCCAAATCCACCAGTCTCCCAAGTTGCTTCCTCTTCCATCCCTGATAATCCTCCGAGGCGTCTGAAAAGAAGATGGCCTAGAGACCTTTTAGTGTAGATTTTATTGAAGTGCTTTTTGTGAGTAGTTCTTCACAAGTTATTTGCATGCCATTGAATTCACTGTCAACACATTTACTTTGTAAACTTATCCATAAATATCATAATGTTCTATATGTTGCTGATTTAGCCCAAAATATAATAAGCTCCATAACCATTCAAATCCACCAGTCTCCCAACTTGCTTCCCACTCCATTCCCAGACAGTCTAATAAATCTTTAAGTGTTACTAGTGAGTAATTCGTCACAAGTTATTTACATGTCATTGTTATCATTATGATCAAATTTCCTTGTTGTATACTGTGTATAGTTATAAATATCAATAAATAGTTATTGATACTTTTAGTAATTTTAAAGTTTCTAAGAAATTTTAAAAGACGTTTTAACTTCTTTTTGATTAGCTGTATTTGTATTTTTTTAATCATTCTCAGAACACGCTATTTTATTAGTTTTCAATCAGGGATCAGACAGCAATTCAGCTTCCCAAAGTTGGATTATTTTAACAGTTATTGACAGCTTTTAGGCTTTCTCATCGTTATTAACTTTAATAATTTGTCCATTATTTTACGGTGGAATGTAAGGGGAATCACTATGATTAGGATTGATGACATTCAGTGTTTTAGTTACCTCGAAGGTGAGTGCCTATGCTTGATTTCTTGTCTTATCTTTTTAAAAAACTTTAATATATAATAATCTATGTAACATAGTACTGATGTGTTGAAAAAATTTTGTATGTTTTAGAACTGAAGATGAATGTTTAGCATTCGAAACTAGTTTTCAAATAAAATAATCTCAATAGAAGTGGCACTTAATTCATCATTCCTAATTGTATTGATCCTTCTATATCATCATGAGTACCTCAAGTGTAAGGGGAATGACTACCCACAAACACCATCTTTACAACAAAAAAAAAATAGATTTTTAGATAAGATATTCGATTTAGAACATTGCGATAATTCAATATTTCCTTAAAATTTTGATACAGATTGATACAATTGAGGAATTTTATGCGATGGATATAGGAAGGCATGGTGGAAGATCATATTCTGCGACCTGTGGTTTTATCCCCTACCTGCGTGGAGGCAGGGGATTAAGGCAGAAAACTTAGGAGCCTTATAATGCATAGAATATTATGCATATATACATTAAAATGCATCAATGTCTGAGGGAAAAATATTGGCTGTTCATAAAAACTATAAAGATAAATTGCCTTCCTGTTTTTGTTTTTTTATATACATTTATTGAAATTTACAACTGTACAAAATATATACATCAAGTAAATATAATGACAGCGATTACAATAACATGTCAAAACTTAAAAAAAATTACTCATCAGTAGCAATTTATTAAAAATTCTACACTAGAAGGTCTCTAGGCCATCTTCGTTTTAGACGCCTCGGAGGATTATCAGAAATGGAGTTGGGAGCAAGTTGAGAAACTAACGGATTTTAGTGGTTATGGAGCTTACTATGGAAGGATAGGTATCTGGTGTGGGTTAAATTAGCAACATATGGGACATTAAGATCTTTATGGATAAGTTTATTGGTTACAAAGTAAGGAGCATTGAGGATTTTTCGAAGGATTTTGGATTGTAAGGATTGGATACGAGATGAATTGGATGGTTTAGTGGAGCCCCAAAGCTCAAATCCGTACGTCCAAATAAGTCTAATTACAGTCATGGATATGAGTCTTTTGTAATTAATTGGGAGCTTTGAACGTTTGTCTGGTAAATGTTGAAGTAGTCTGTAACGAAGTTCTGTAATCAGTTTCTTGCCGTTTTAGTCTTGTCCTTCCTGTTAAATGTAAAATAAATTGAATTTTGACTCTCGCCTATCTAGTACAACTAAATATTAATCAAATATTATTACAGTAGCATCCTTAGTCATAAACAAAGAACTAAGATAATTTATAGAATAATTGAGGTCTTATTTGTTTTTCGATAAAAATTAAGTATTAAAGTATGAAGTTGAGCGTTATTTCTGCAATGATATTTTCACGCATAGCTGTATTTGTTAACCTGGTTAATATTTTACTGATTAGGTGTTTAAACATATTATAAGCTTTTTTAATTATGCGTAAAAGCATAATTCGGCCTTGAATTTTTAACTTTAATGCATGAGTTTGTAATCGAGATGGTCAGAGACTATTAAGAAACTCTTACCGATAATGGACTGAACAATATCATAATGAAAAAACAAAGCAATAAATTATAACAAGCTCTAAATAGCACGGTACCTTTGTAACCTCCCATCTGGAATGGCGCTCGCCACCTATCGGTCAATTTTCAAACTTCATTGTTATCCACGTATTATCGCTTTTTTGATAAATAATTAATTGAAAATCAGTAGATTATATTATTTCTAAACCTTCCTGGGATTATAAAGATGATGTTAAGATATGGTATTGGTTGGTTCAGTAGTTTTCGCGGTTAGTAATCACAAACGAAAAATGTCTTATCCTTTTATATAATAGTATAGATAATGAAAGTTAAATATTAAATAATTATAATTTAAATTTAAATTTAAAATGGTTGTAATTTATATGATGGATGTGTTTTAGAAACGTGAATCTGACACTACTGATGGAATGGGACCCGTCTTTCCTCCGCTCATCTTCAACAACAGACCCGAATTTATTCGTCATATTGAAGATGATGAGGAATCCAAGTACGTGTTACTTATTTTTTTTATCATTGTTAAAGCCATTACGATTAACTTAATTTTTTATTTATGGTGTTTGCATTAATTTTAATTTTATTATCTAATTAATAGAGAATATATTGTTGGTGAGGTGAGCGACAGAGGAGGTCGTTGCTATAGATATAGACCTTCGCTGCCGTTACCTAGCAACGGCCATATGATAGTTAGCCAACTTGATAATTAGGTAGTTGTTTGGAGTGCAATACAAGATGGCGGATAGTTAGCGTCACTGTTGTTTATCCTTGATTTGAATGCAGACCAATATTATAATAATTGAATGGCTCCGCCGAAAGCGACAAACATAAAATTTTGAGTAATCAGTTAAAGAAAATCATAATTTAAAGTTTTTGTTAGTTTTGTAGGTTAGATTTTATATTCACATATTAATTTGTTTTATCTACATTTATAATGACATAATGGAATACTATATCATACTATGACGTACTATTATACATTTTATAAACTTTAAAATCGCCACTTCGGAAATTTTGTCGCTTCGAACGTTTTTCGGCGGAGCCATTCAATTGTTTTTTAAAATAATTTATTTATATATTCATTATACGTTCTAGAAGACAGGCTCAATTAAAATATCATTAACAGCCTATATTATCATTTAGCAATATATAATACTTCTCCATAGTACAATATAGCTCTATATGGATATAGAATAATGCAAAACATCGTATTTTAACTCAAATATATGATTAATTAATATACATTTATATAATTCTTGAGAAAAGAAAGTACATTTTCTAAAAATAAAAATGATTGGTTTTTGTTTTGACAAGGATGGCTTGGGGCCTATACTTTTTGGTGTAACGTGTTTTTCACATTCAAAAATGTAACATTTTGACACGCTCTAGCTCTGATGGTGTTGTTCGGGTCGAAAATTTGTCAATAGTTTTCTTATCATAAATATAATAGAAAATATTTTTTGTTATAAAACATTTCTTGCTAGGGCCTACCGTTAAAGAGATATATTGGTTTGAATGAAAAAAGTCACGTTTTACATTTTTTTTTGACACTCAAGGTAACATTTGACAGGCATTAGCTGTGTTAAGAGTTGCTCGGATCGAAAATTTTACAACTGTTTCCTGATCAGAAATATAATGGAAATTATTTTTTAAATATAATATTTGTCGCTTATACCAACTGTTTAGGAGCTACATTGGTTTGAATAAAAGAAATAACGTTTGGTACTTTTTTTACATTTTTTTTTTTTTTTTTTTTTTTTTTTAACGTTTTTTTTTTTTTTTTTTTTTTTTTTTTTTTTTTTTTTTTTTTTTTTTTTTTTTTTTTTTTTTTTTTTTTTTTTTTTTTTTTTTTTTTTTTGGGGGGGGGGGGCTTTTTTGACACACATTGTTCTGTTGGTTTAGCTCAAATCGAAAATTTGTCGACAGTTTCCTCATTAGTAGCAATAGATGCTTAGAGAGAGAGAGAGAGGAACACAGAGAGATCAATAGTTTTTTGTCTTAGGATCTGTGGCCCTATCTTACAGACAAAAATATATTTATATCTTAAAACTAAAAATGCTATGATATTTTTTAAAATATAAAAATGAAACTATAAATAAATGTACAAAAAAAAATTACATAAACGAACTTACGAAAAAAACAGCTAACCAAAACAATTCATATGAATAGAGTACAGAGAAAAGGTAAAAAAATATCAGTTATAGAAAGAGATAAGGAGAGAGAGTGTGTGTGTGTGTGTGTGTGTGTGTGTGTGTGTGTGTGTGAGAGAGAGAGAGAGAGAGAGAGAGAGAGAGAGAGAGAGAGAGAGAGAGAGAGAGAGAGAGAGAGAGAGAGAGAGAGAGAGAGAGAGAGAGAGAGAGAGAGAGAGAGAGAGAGAGAGAGAGAGAGAGAGAGAGAGAGAGAGAGAGAGAGAGAGAGAGAGAGAGAGAGAGAGAGAGAGAGAGAGAGAGAGAGAGAGAGAGAGAGAGATTACCTAACTCAAGCTGGATATCCAGCCTAATCTCTTTTAACTAAATTTATATTTTTATTTAATTTAATGCTTTACGGATTCTTGAATAAAATCGGTAGCAGTTCACCCTAAGCCACAAACTGCTAAAGACACCGTTAGAAATCTAGAAACCGACTCGATATAACGACCACTCAAATTGGTACCGAAGCAGAGACGTGCCCGGAAAGACGGGACAGCAATATATTGAGATTAGCCAGTACTAAAAGCTACTTCGGTGTGACGTGATCTCGGGGAACTGCTAGGGTCAGAAGGTCCCAGCGGCAGCCCGACGGGGTCCGGGGAATTTAAAAGAGCTCGGCTTCTTCAGCTTATAAATCATCTAGTGGTCCCTTTCACACAGTTTGTTATCCTCCCAGTCTCCATCCCCTACCATCCTACCATCCTACACGAAATTAATAAATTATAGGACACGTCTATTTGTAATGGTATACTCCACTGTAGAGGACTCCTAATTTTCTTAAGTTGACAGAATCAATTTCTTTTATATCAGCTGCAGTTTATAAAGATGTTTTATTTAGATATATATACACACTCTGACAGGTAAAAATTCCACCTAGTTGAAATTTTCACTTTCTCGGCTAAAATTTTCTTTGTTTTTTAGAGGGTAACGTCCCTATATACTTTAACCAGAACAAAAAAAGTTTACAAACTTACATTTTAAAATTTTGGTTTATTGGAAGAAATATTGTAATTTATTTTAATAAAAATTGTTTATGTCTTGTTTAAGAATGTTTATTATAGAATTCAGAACTTTTCTTTATTATGAAAAAAAAAAAAAATACGTTTTTATAAAATTCAAATATTTTTATTAAAGTGTTGTGATACTTTTGACGGGGAGTTTATTTGGTAGTGAAGGATATAAGTCAAAGTTGTTTAAAAAAAAAATTAGCAAATAAAACGATGCTGAACACCTCATGATAATTTGAAGATTATCAATTTTTACAATTTTTATTAATTTTTTATCAAATACAAAAAAAAAAATCATCGGTTTTAATTGTTCAGTTGCTATGATATTAGCCCAGTCAATAAAGGCCTAAAAGGGGGTAAAGAGTGCGTTGTCGGTATTTCAAAGTTTTTCTTCGGAGGCATGTTCAGGTAAGTTCTTCTTGACGGAAGGTCCCAATTTTTTTATAATTTTCATATTTTTCGCTCACATCTCGAAAACGGGTTTCTCCATTCAGCATACATGAACGAGAATTGAAAATTAAAATAAATTTATAACCGAATCGCCCAGTCGATTAATAAATCTAAGTATGCTAAAAGAGCATGTATTAAATTAGTTGTGGTAAGTCACACTTTTCCACGAAAACACATTTTTTTCAGTGCTCTTTAGGCTATAATTCCTAAACTGTTAATCCCTTTCAAAATTTCATTTTATCAACTAGAAGCTGATTATATTTACTATCAGAAACCATATATGAAATTTTGATCGATTCCCGTGAAACACCCATGCCAGCACGCTGAGGTCTCGTACTGTGTTGAAACCCACGTATTTTTTGGCACATTTCTTGTTATAACTTCGAAAATATTAATCCCATCCAAAATTAAATTTTTTTCATCCAGAAGCTGATTAAGTGTACTATTAGATCCTATACATAAAATTTTGATTAAAGTTCTTAAAACACCCACGCAAGGCCATTGAACATGGCAAAATCGTCATATTTTGCCAAAAGGTACATATTTAGAGTTCTGGCGTGGGTATTTCTCAAAATGTAATCATAATCAAATGCAGGATGTACTTGTAAATTTAATCAGCTTTCAGATACAAAAATCAAGCCTCTTTAAGTTTTATAATATGCTTTCTTCCTTCTCATATTGTTTCTCTTTTCAACACAATTAGTTACTTAAACTTAAGTTTGTACTTATGTATTGCAATTATTTTTATTATTTTTTTAAAAATGTAGATAGTTGCATATTTTCGGTATCGAATTTCATACTTTACCCATTATATTTGCATAAAAATGTCTATATTTTTTTTTTTTTTATTTCATATAATTCACAGCCTGAGTTACGAGTATGTATCAAACGCCCTTCTCTCCAGACCGCTAGCCTACCAACAACCATTCTTTATAAGTATTAGGACCTCTTTTTAAACAATACCATTGATCAAAAGGAAATATAAATTAAAAATAGTTAATAATATATATTCAAAACTTTATTCAGTGAAGCCAGCACGTTGGTGGAAATGTGTTGAGAGGGATGAAGATGTATTGTGATTAATAAAAATATTTTCTAATCATATATCTTATTGTTTTCGAAAACTAATAATTTTTTTTAAAATGTTACAATTGCTATCAATGCTTGTTTTTAAGTCTATTATAAAAAATTATACTTTGAAAAAAACTAGAAAAACACGGTTTTATAACAAACCTAATTAAAAAGGTAAGTGTGCTGAACAATTTGCAGCAGTTCAAGGCTCGAAGCTAATTTCCCTGTACTATTCGTGATTTTTTTGCTTATTTAACACAGTTTATCCAAAATCAACCAACAACTTTTGTTTTTTTGACATATCTCAGAGTAGAAATAGGCAAAATTTTACTTTAAAAATCCTATCTTGCACAAAATGTAATGATCTATATCTCTTTGTATTTGACATTTTTTTTTTTTATTGAACTAGCCATTTCTAAGTTATAGACACTTAAACATGACCAAAACTAACTTTTTAAAGTTGCCAAAATTCTTCGATGTTTGACAATCGATTGTGGCTGAACGCATAAAACAAATTAAGCTTAAAGGATGTCTTTAGATGCCCAATTCAATAAACTTAATTTTTTTGTAAATAAAACATTTTTCGACTGAAAGCATTTTTCTATGTTTTCCCCAAAATCTTAAAAAAGTTGGGATTTTTTCGCCCCCCAAACATTTCCCCCTTATTAAATTTAATTTAATTTTTGATTCATATTTATTTTATTCTCAGGACCCACCTGGACCATATAAAAATATAAAACCTACTGCTTCACCTTTTGCAAGGCAGCCCCCCATTTCGGGTGTAATTTAACAAGACTAAGTGAGAACATTAGAACAAAGTTGTGCAAGTATTATATTTTCATTGGTCCTTGAAACGTGTGCAAATTTTCAAGTTAATCAGATGACTGGAAATTAGTGAAAATTACGATGATAGATTCCGTTACATACAGGTCAAGTTAATAAAAGCGTATTAAAAATAATCTACATTGAATTTCATTACATTTGATATCCGAAGCTCAGAGCGATCTTATGGACTTCTACCGTTTAAAGGAGCCGGTAGGAGAGAGAGACACCGTGGGATGGAAGACAATGAAAGGAGACAGGACATAGACTAGTTGCCGGAGGATATAATAGATGGGGACAGTATAGTAAGGAGCAATCCTGCTGCTCTACCTCTTACCTGTCCTTTGATTCATTAGCCTTGTCGCCTTCCTTGTTCAACGGGTTGCCGAGCCACGGTAATGGCAGTGTGTGGGCACCATCGACAACGCCGCTAAATTATAACCTTTTTTATTTTTTCATTTGTCGCCGTGTTATTCTTCCTCTCTCCTCCCCCCCCAGGTGCAATGCTCCCAGTCGGGAGTGCACTCCGTGTGGGAGCTGCCTTTGGTATTACTATATCCTTTTCTTCCTTAATGTTCCTCCTGCGGACAGGATATAGGTCTCGTCGGAACTCCAGGACATGGCCGTCGGTTACTTACTGCTTCCGTATCTCATTCATTTACCATTTAATTTAAAATATATAAGTCTTAACGAATCAAACTCCTCATTATCTATTATTTTTTTGATAATTTGTAATTTATGATTCATGGCGTCATCAGCCTCCAAAGTGCAACAGACTGAATTGAAAAATAATCTTCAGAAAAGTCTGAAAAGAATATCTCGTGATCTTCTGATGTAGAAATGTCATTGGGTTCTTAAACTGAATTTAAATCACTGTCGAAAATAATTTTAAAAATAATAGTGGATATTTAAATTGAAGACAAAAAAAATGATATAATTTACCACTAGTTACTGTGCAATAGTTTCAGATTGGTTACACTTAATATGAGAGGAAATATGATTACGATAACATGCCAATAACTTTTATTATAAACGAAATTTAGGAAGGAAGCAGTAGAAAAAAAGTTAACAACAATAAAAGAAAAATGTACTGCTTTTTTTTTTTTGCAACTTTGTGAACTTTTAGTACCGTAATATAAATAGTGTTTTTTTTAATTGCGACCCAATTATTATTTTTAAAATTTCCCTACTCGGTAATCCGATTTACTTAAAACCTATAAAATTCAATGAACTGCTTTTTTTAAAACATGTTTTACCGGTGAGTCTGTCAAAAGCGATACGTTTTTGGGGAACGCGAAGGCGTTACGCATAGTTTGATAGGTTGGTATTAGGAGAGTAGAAACAGTTAGAAGCTAAACTAGCTGAAAATACCATGCTCCGCTACGGTTTAATATCATTAGGATTTAGAACAACTTAAATTAGTAAAAGTTAAGCTTAACGTTGATAATTATTATTACTTAAATAATCCTAAAGCATTACATTCTTGGAATAATTTCAATAAGTAAATTTGACAATTTGCAAAAGTTAATTTTATATTATTTTGATAGTCCTTCAGTGAAGCTTTGAGGCAGCACTACCATCTTACCCAGCTCTGATACCAGACTATCAGCTTTTCTTATGGCATACTTTAAGTGAATATAGTCTCAACTTTTTTGAAATACAACTTGGGCCTGGTTGAGAAAAGCCGATTTGAAAAGGGCCAATTATAGTTCAGAACAATTATCTTGCAACCGGAAAGCTGAAGGAAGAGTAGTTGGGGTGAAGCAAGGTTGGTTGGTTGCTCGTAAGGAATATGAACATCAAACTGGCCTTACATGTCATCATCAGAGAACATAAGTCTTTTAATAGCTTCTCGTCACGAAACAACTCAAACTTGTAAGGGTACACCTCTGCAGACGCCATGAGTTCACAGAAAGTACCATAAAATAGGGTTTCGACATCGATCATATTTTTGTTTGTTTACAACTATAAGGAACTTACTTTGTGGTCAAAGTGTGCGACTTAAGCATCTAACCTATTTTTTAACTTAGCTTATCTCCAAATACCATATGACTATTAATCTTTTATTATTATTCACCCAATAAAAATTGTAATTGCATTTTTCGCGAATAAGCCGCGATCCAGGCCGATTTCTTAGCGAGCACCTAGGGCCCAAGAGGAAGCTACATATTGAATTTCATTCCAATCCGTTCGGTGGTTTCTGAGATTTCGTGTTAAATGAGTGAGTGGTATTTGACAAATATATAGTAGATAATACTATCTTTGAGCTCCTATTGCCTCTGTTTCTCCTAATGCGATATAAAAAATGTTAACCTGGATTTGAACGATTTTGCTTGATCCCTCTCGGCTGTTCAAAATTTTGGTTTAGATTTTGAAACCTCTATTTTTAAGTTTATGATGTTTTTTATCCGTGACCGTTTTGGTAAAAATCGATACGTTTTTTGTGAACGCGAGGGCGTTATAAGTTAGCTTGGCATGCTCTAACTTTGTTGGTTAGATAAAAAATTTAACGGCATTGAACTCGTTCAACATTTATTGGAAAATATTTTTTGTAAATAACATTTGTCGCTACGGCCTACCGAGAGCTGTATTACTTTGAATAAAAAAAGACACGTTTGAAATCGCCATTTTAAGTGTAGGAGTTTATTTTACACGCTAATAATCTTGAAATATTAAATTAATTTTAAATATTAAAATAAATCGAAAATTTGCTTAAAGTTAACATCAGAATTTTTTTTTTTTTCATTTATTGATATTTACAACTGTACAAAATAATATACAACAAGTAAATGTGTTGACAGTGAATACAATGGCATGTAAATAACTTGTGAAGAACTACTCACTAGTAGCACTTCAATAAAATCTACTCCAAAAGGTCTCTAGGCCATCTTCTTATCAGAGGCCTCGGAGGATTATCAGGGATGGAGGAGGAAGCAAGTTGGGAGACTAATGGATTGGAGTGGTTATGGAGCTTACTATGGAAGGATATGTATCTGGTTAGGGCTAAATCAGAAACATGGAACATTAAGATGTTTATGGATAAGTTTATTGGTCACATAGTAAGGAGCATTGAGGATTTTTCGAAGGATTTCGGATTGTAAGGATTGGATACGAGATCAATTGGATGGTTTAGTAGAGCCCCAAAGCTGAACTCCGTACGTCCAAATAGGTCTAATCACTGTCATGTAAATGAGTCTTTTGTAATTAATTGGGAGCTTTGAACGTTTGTCAAGTAAATGTTGAAGTAGTCTGTAACGACGAGCAGTTTCTTGTCGTTTTAGTTTTGTATATGGATTCCAAGTTAGACGTTTGTCCAAGTGGAGTCCTAGGTAGCGGATCTGTTTAACAGGGATCAGTGGAATATCATTATCAGAAATGAAATATTGAATAATTTTTGGAATATAAATGTTTGGGTACTAATTTTATATTTTGATGTGCTAATGTTATGATTTTCGTGAGGGTGTTGTTACGTTTTTATATTTTCCTATTGTAGACAGTTGAATCTCTCATTATTTATGAAACATTCATAATAATTACGAATTTTCAATATTTTTTTTTTATTATAATTTTTTCTCTCTTAAAAGCGACCAACTTTTTTTCAACATATGAGTTGTCATGAGCCCCTACAATAAATTTCTTATCGACATAAACACCCCTTGTACTAGGTCGCTCGTTATACCGGAATGAACCTACGCGTATCATACAGCTCTTAGAAAGTGGGCCCTGACCCATCGGAAAAGAGAAACGGACAAGAGTTACGATCGTATTGCTATTATGTAGCAACCTATCGGAGGTGGACCGCAGTGGCTATTAATAGAGGGCGCTAGTGAGCTGGTATGCGGAGGCTGATGGGAATACGTTAGCATCGCATCTCCTGGAGATCACGTCCAGTCTCTCTCCCCTGCGGTCTCTATAATTATCCCCGGGAGGTCACCTCTGACCCAGAGCAGAGCGTTCACCTTGGTCCGCAACAGGTGCTCGGGTCCGAGCCTCGCTTCCAGGAGTACGCAACGGGGCCGCGATAACTAGCTATAAGTCATCAATGGTACGGTTCTGTTGATTCGAGAGGCTGTGGACTATCGATTGCAAAAGCCATCGATGTTATTTCTTTATCTTAAAAAAAAAAAATAAAGAAAAACAAAAGAACTACGGCATGTAATTTCCAGAAAGCCCCACCAATAACTTTACTCCTATTTACTTTGAAAGTGAAGTGCACAGCAATGGGTGTTTGTACTCATATAATTAACAAATTGTTAGGGTGTGCTGAATGATAATATTTATTCTCGATTCCACTGATCATTTAAAAAAAATTGACAATGAGTTGACAAGGAACCAACTGGATGAAAGTGACCAGGGACAGAGACTGTTGATTAAAAATTGTAAATAATTTATAGAAAGAAAAAAAAGTTTTATTTTGCTTTTGTAGTTTACAAAGAATATTGTATATTTTATTTTATATTTTTACAACTCAGTTTTTATTCTGTAAAATTATTTTGGAGCTGAACTCCATTTTACCTCCTAAGGTCTTTTTTCATTAATATTATGTCAATAAAGCTTTATAATTATTATTAGGTATCGACAATGGAAAAACCAAAGTCGATTCCTGGGAACCAATCGATACTCCTTATCAAAATACATTTGTGAAACCTGATATAAATCGATTCTGGGTAAAAAATTGTGAGTTCTTTACCTCAAAACCCAACCAGTGGTACCAGTATCAAATCGAATTATTGACAGATTAATGCTTGAAAGTTTTTGGACAGTGGACTTCACTCATTAGAAGAGTATACAATAATTTTTAAAATAAGGATTCTTGTTGGAACATAGTATTGTGATATATTGTAGATGTTTAGTTTCGAAGCTGGAATCCTTGATAATATCCTAATTACATATTATATTGGGTTGGCAAAGAAATATTTTCAGTTTTTTTTTATTTTTTAGTCATTACTGTCCATTTCTCATCAGGTGAATAAATATCTAAGGTGGGTTGTTTACTCTGTTTTGTTTGTAATATGTCAACAAACATTTCTTGCTATTGCACTGTGAAAATGGAAAAAAATATCATTCATTATCAGCATTTTGCTGTATAATGTAACTGTGCTGCAGAAGCCCATAAAAAAATTGCAGTGTTTATGGGGATGAATCCTTAACCAAACGCACCTGTCGAAATTGGTTTGTAAATTTATTTCAGGAAATCTTGACCTCAATGACATTCTAATTGAAACGAGCTATTGCAATCAGGACAAACAATTGATTGAACTCTATACTGTTCGCAATTAACAAAGTTAATCAATCAACAAATTAAAATCAATCAATTAAAAAAAAAAAGCGCCCAGAACTGGCAAATCGAAAGAGTGTCGTTTTCCACCAAGACAAGGCAAGGCCCCACACATCCTTGGTCACTCGCAATAAATTATTAAGCTTTGGATGGGACCTTTTTCCCCATCCTCCGTATTCACCTGACCTGGTTCTAAGTGACTTCACCACTTATTCCGGTCTCTCCAGAACTCCATGAATAAAAACGAAGAGGACATTAAAAACCACAGACGTCCTTTGAACGTGGCATTATGCAATCTGTAGAGATGGGAACAAGCACTAAATATTAGTGAATATATTGTGTAATAAAATAAATTTCGTGTCTATTATGCACAGTTTTATTTCATCCTCAAAAACAAGTACTTATTTGTTAACTCAATATAATAACACTCATGATGAATTTAATATCGCTGGTACTTTTAAAAATGGTTTTCGAAAATCGTAAATTAAATGGATTCCTGCCAATAGTAACTATCTTCTCAAGAGCAAGTCACAATTTATAAAAGATCTTATTGCGTTTTAATATAGTTATAAAAAACGAAAAATATAGTCATTCACGTTAATCGATATAAAACATGGGTGACGGTGACATATGTTTTATGGGCACAACTTTTAAGATCGGGAAAATGGTTTGTTTTTTTTTTCTTTTACGTAATCACGCACGCGATGCCGCCAAGGAAAAACCTAGGGGACAAGATAATAAAAGGAATGGGGGAAGGAAATAGGGACACGATAATAAAAAAAAAAAAAAAAAAAAAAAAAAAAAACAGACAAAGCTATTGAAGAGAAGTACTATTCAAGATCCGAACCAATATACTCGTAGGCGAGTCTATACCTGCCTTGATTACCTGGTGACTTGCTCAATTACCTAAATGGTCCTATATCGCCCTACAGGTGAGTGTTCCAGGCTAAATTGCATTAATGGTTATAAAGAGGTAATGTTATAATTCCACGATCTTATTCAATAACTACATATTATATATTGATTGCTATAGATAAATGTTTTTATTAGGAATTCCCAGAATCGATTATGAGCGTATGATTAGTGTTGTTTTTATTTTATCATAGAGAGCTGAAGCTCTTAGTAACTCGTATTGACTGTAGTTCTCTGATCCCATATTTTACCTGATATAATACCGATTCATGAGGTAATGAAATTGAATAAAAACTACAGATTATAATTACAAATAATGGAAAACAGAGGGACACGGCACGCAGTAAAAATAAAAAAAATGGCTTAGGATTGATGAATTATTTGCTTCTTCTATTGGAATTATTTTATTAGTTTCGAATGCTAAATATTCATCTTTAGTTCTAAAACATACAAAATTTTCAACACATCAGTACTATGTTACATGGATTATATACACTAAAGATTTCAAAAATGTAAGACAAGAAATCAAACATTAGTAGTCATCTCAGGAGATCTATTAGATAACTGAAATATATCCATCGTAAGAAGGGGAAGGGGGCAGGTAGGTTAAATGTTTGGGGTTTACTATAGTATTTCTCTTATGACTCCTAGGATTTTTCCTTTCCTATTGGAAACAAATTTGAAATGGATCGGTTTTAAACGTTATTATTTCTAATGATTCATAAATATTTAATTTTAGGCTATTTTATTACGCTTTTATCAACTTCACCTGGATGTAACGGAATCTTGCATCGTAATTTTCACCAATTTCCAGCTGTCTGATTATCTTGAAAATTTGCACACGTGTCAAAGACCAATGGCTATCCAATAATTGCACAACTTTGTTTTAATATTCTTACTTAGTCCAGTCAAAATACTCCCAAATAGGGAGCCTACCTTCCAAAAGGTGAAGTAGTGGGTTTTATGATTCAGTATGGTCCAGGTCGGCTCTGAGAATAAAATATCAAAAGTGTGACAACATTTGATAAGAGGAAAATTTTTGGGGAGCAAAAAAACCCAACATTGTAGCACTTTTTTCAGATTTATATAAAAAACATATACAAAAATGCTTTAAATCGAAAAAAAATGTTTTTCACAAAATTAAAGATTATTTAATTATGCGTCTAAAGACAACTCTTAAGCTGAACTGGATTTAGGCGTTTAGCCACAATCGATTGTCAAAATCGACGAATTTCAATCAATTGAATATTTATTCAATACTAGCTGAAAATACCCCGCTCCGCTACGGTTTAATATCATTAGGATGAAGGACAACTTAAATTAGTAAAAGTTAAGCTTAGCGGTGATAATTATTATTACTTAAATAAACCTGAACACTTCCATTCTTAAAATAATTTCAATAAGTAAATTTGACAATTTGCAAAAGCTAATTTTATATTATTTTGATAGCCCTCCAGTGAAGCTTCGAGGCAGCACTACCATCTTACCCAGCTCTGATACCAGAGCTTTTCTTATGGCATACTTTAAGTGAATATAGTCTTAACTTCTCAACTTTTTTGAAGAAAGTTTAGTCTTTCTGTTTCTATTTTTGCGTACATATCAAGCATAAATTGGTTGAGGAGATTACAAAATTAAAGTCAATAAGGTTCTTCACCTCCTCGCTCCACTAACATTTAGGCGTAAAAATCAGCTGCAGAGTTTCTTTAAGTGATGTATTGGAGTTTGGGTCATGCTGAGGGATGTTAATACTGTACCTTTCTTCTCCATGGTAGAACATGAGACGATACTGAAGAGAATCATACATTTGATAGAGCTCACTGATTCTTATCTGTTTTTTGTCCCTACATCGAACTGGCCTTACATGTCATCACCAGAGAACATATGTAAGTCTTTTAACCTCCTCTTTAACATAAGTCTTTAAATAGCTTCTCTTCACGAAACAACTCAAACTTGTAAGTTGTAAGTAACCTCTGCAGCTACCATGGGTTCACAGAAAGTACCAATATTATAAGGTTTCGACATCGATCGTATTTTTATTTGTTTACAACTATAAGGAAATTAAACGGTGGTCAAAGTTTGCGGCTTAAAGATCTAACCTATTTTTTAACTTAGCTTATATCCAAATACCATATGATAATTAATCTTTTATTATTCACCCAATAAAAATTGAAATCGCATTTTTCGCAAATTAGCCGCGATCCAGGCCGATTTTTTAAAATTCCTTTCTTAGCGAGCACCTACGGCCCTAGAGGAATCTACATATCGAATTTCATTCCAATCCGTTCGGTAGTTTCTGAGATTTCGTGTTAAGTGAGTGAGTGGTATTTGACAAATATATAATAGATTTCAATCACGTTATAATGACACCCCAGCTTATTTTATCGTTTTAGTCAAGTCAAGAACCACTGGTATTCTCAAATGTAAAAATTAAAAGAGATTTTCATCAGTTTCAACAAGGACTTAGTGTTTTACATATTAATATTTTCTTATATATTCTACTCTAATGTGATAAAATGTGACATAAGCTAACAAAATTACTTCATACATGATTGTAATTTTTGTTATAGTTATTTTCACTTCTCTAATGAGAGAAATTTTAATTTTGTGAATGGTTTTTTTGTCATTTATATGCCCTAACTTGAGGAGATAGATTTTAATACTTATTGAATAATATTACAATTTTTATTTTTTAAAAAGGGAAAACGACATATGATTAAGCTGGTATCAATATATCGCATGGAAAAATTTCGATATATCAATATATCGTGTATCGATTCCCATCCCTGATTATTTCTTGTTAAATATGAAAACTCTCTTGTCCGTTCTTGATTTCCCATCAGATTCCTCCGTCGGACTTTCCAATGTACCTCCTTCCGGCCGACCAGTAAATTGCCTGCCATCCATCGGTAGCCAGGAGTACAATCCACAGACAATCTCTTGCGGTCATGCTGCGTTTCCCATAGATTACGGCTGGAATTGGCTTTGCGACACTGCCTTCAAGGTGATCCTGTACTCAGGTACACGGGTACACGGGTACAAGTAGATAGTACTCACTAAGCTCCCTGTAAAGTCCTTCTTATAGTTCTGACCTCACGTACCTTATAAATAAATATGATTTGGTACTCTCCGTGTGGTTAGAAAGGAACAGGAACTTCGTTATAAATTTACTACGTATCGATGATTTGTTTAATCGATTCAAGGATCGAGCATAAGCGGATAATTATAGGTTCCGTATCTGCAGTATTTATATCAACACATAATCCTGTTGAGAAAATATTAATTAATAATTTATTCAAATCGTGAAATATGTGAAATAGTGTTTATTCCATTGCTATATTTAGAAAAAAATTAGTAATTTCTAAAAATAATTGCTTACTCATCGATAAAAGATTAAATCTATGACAAATGCTAGAAATCCTCTTTAGGTAATATGATCAATAAAATGTTTCATTTAAGATATAAAATACTAATATATCGTCGCTTAACTTACTACATGCCATAAGCCATTTCTTCCAACTTCAATCGAACAAAAAATCGATTTATCATATTATTATTAGTATCCAAATAAAGCAAAATAGTGTGGTTATTGCTATAACTTTAAAAATGAGAAATTGGCCTGTGCAATGAAAATTTTGTGGACAATGACTTCCAAATGTGGGCATGTGGACGAAACTGGTCATAACAGTAAATTGATCGAGTGAGAAGCAAGTTGAAAAACCAATGGATTTGAGTAGTTATGGAGCTTATTACGAAAGGATAGGTATCTGGTTTGGGCTTACACACCAACATAAGGAACATTAAGGTCTTTATGGATACGTTTATTAGTGACAAAGTAAGGGGCATTTAGGATTTTTCGAAGGATTTTGGATTTTAAGGATTGGATACGAGATGAATTGGATGGTTTAGTAGAGCCTATTTATAAAACACTAGTTAGACCTGTTATTATATACGGATCTGAATGCTGGACTATTTCAAAAAACAATGAATCGTCGTTATTGATGTTGGAAAGGAAGCTCCTTCGGAGAATCTTTGGCGGTTTATACTCGGAAGGAACCTGGAGAAGAACTAACGCAGAATTACAAAGTCTGTAAAAAGATATGGATAGTTGTAAGTTTATTAAGCTCTCCCTGCTACGATGGGCAGGGCATGTCAGAATGAATAGGAAATACTCGCGAAAGCTCTTGCTGAAAAAAAACTATGGTACGAGGCGTATCGGAAGACCTAAACGCGATGGAAAGATGGTATTGCTACTGACACATTGACTCAGCTTGGTGACAGAAACTGGAAGGCGGCAGCACTCAACCGTGAGGACTGCGATCAATGCAAGCAAAGTCTCTAATATCAGGGATGTAGGGCTATGTTAATAATAATGATTGTTTTAAATACAAAACAAACCCCTATATCTATTCGAATGTTTTAAGAATCGTAAAATAGCCTAATAAAACAAAAATAATTTTTTTTTTTATATACATTTATTGAAATTTACAACTGTACAAAATATGTAGATCAAGTTAATGTATTGACAACGATTATAATAACATGTTAAAACTTGAAAAGAAATACTCATCAGTAGCACTTCTACCGTAGAACGTCTCTAGGCCAACTTCGTTTCAGACACCGCAGAGGATGATCAGGAATGGAGTGGGAAGCAAGTTGTGAAACTAACGGATTTGATAGGTTATGGAGCTTACTATGAAAGGATATGTATCTGGTGTGGGCTAAATCAGGAATATATAAACATTAAGGTCTTTATGTATAATTTTATTGGTGACAAAGTAAGGGGCATTTAGAATTTTTCGAAGGATTATGGATTTTCAGGGTTGGAATCGAGAGGAATTGGATGGTTTAGTAGAGCTCCAAAGCTCAACTTCGTACGTCCAAATAGGTCTAATTACAGTCGTGTAAATAAGTCTTTTGTAATGAATTGGGAGGTTTGATTGTTTGTCTAACAAATGTTGAAGTAATCTGTAACGACGGGCAGTTTCTAGTCTTGTATGTGGATTCCAAGTAAGACATTTGTCCAAGTGGAGTCCTAGGTAGTGGATCTATTCAACAGGAATTAGTGGAATATCATTGAAGGATAAACTGCGACAGGTAGTCGTAGTTTTACGCCGAAGGGTAAAGGTTATTTGGTGAGATCATTGTTATTTGAAGGATATCATTGTTCACTGATAATAAACATGTGTCATCAGCATAAGTGGTATTTAATCGATCTTCTAAAAATGTTTAAAGCCTCGTGTGCTTTAGGTAATAAAGACGAATTATTTTTTTTAAGAATTGATATTGCGTATCGTTTTGCTACTAGAATAGCAAATTAAAAAAAACAAAAATTCTGCCATTTTTGTTATAATTTCAGAAATACGACGAGCTAAATGGAGCCTACTGTTGGAGCGGACAGTCTATTGTTGTCCCCATAAAGCCGTGTAAATAGAAGCAACTCATCGTTAAGAGCGTTTTAAAAATAGTTATATTTACGACGGCACACAAGATAACTCATGAAAAAGAAATAGTCGGTGTCATGCGAGTTTACACGGGCTAAAAAGGGGATAAAATAAAAAGGGTCCCCATACCTGTATGGTATAGTATAGTATAAGGGGGGGGGGGACAAAGTGGTGGGGAGGGGGCCGCAAATCACGTCAACATACCGTTACTAACCCTCCCACCTCCCCAAAGATATTTACTACCTTTTTTCATGTCCTCTATCTTCACATGTGGATCGGGCAATTACTTTCTGTCATAGGGCGATCCCGCTTTTATAGTTTCCCTTTCTCCGCTGTCTTATTTTTGAGGACATATGTAGTTCGGAAACGCAAGAGCTATAAATCGAAACAATTTTAAAATTTTATATTGAACCATAATAACTGTGACTTGTATACATCTCTTTTATTATTAATTTTGTACTTAATATTTTAAATTTCAAGAAATTGCCGAGGAAGTTATGGTGTCAACCATTTTAGCGTGCCGTAAAACGGCCTGATTTTGCACCAAGCTCACTAAAAAGTTTCAGTTGAGGAAAACTTTTTTGCTGTTGTCTAAATGAGGGATATTTTATATTTCTTACTTACTTAGGACAACACTGATTGGGTCTAAGGAGTTTTCACACTGTTCCTAGTTATATCTCATGTTTTATAACAGTTAGTAGATTGTAGTGTTTCAACAGGTGTGATTCCTTTGTGGGATAAAGTCGTGCTTTCAACAACTAAATATTTCTCAAATCGATTAAGTTTTGCATTAATTTTATTCTATAATTATTGTAATTTAAATATATGATATTCATCTTGCTCAAAATATTTGCCAAAAGTCACGGTATTTGAAAATAAAATAGAATCCCCTATTTGATATGAATTAGGAATGACTTTGCACCAAGTATGTATTGGCACAAGGTGACCTCCCTATGGGAAGAAGTCTTAGAAAGCATTGCTCCTTCTAAATAAATCAATAAACGAGGATATTTTAAAGTTAAGGAGTTAATAGGCTGGTTATAATCCAAATTATTCGGGATAGCGCTTTGCTTCTTGTTTATAAGGTTTTTGTCATCTATGTGCAATTTTTTTTGTTATAGCTTTAAATTTGTTCAAGCGATAGTTTTCGTTTTTATATTTTAACAATTTTTGTCTTACTATTACAGATTGCATTTTTCCAAAAGTGTTTCTCTAAGAATCTGTGTGCAATTTATTTTATATGTATCGTCTTGTTCCTTATTTACCAAAATTATAGTTTTTTAGGCATGTTTTAAGTCGTTATTTTGTTTTTATATTATATTTTGTTGGTATGTTCTTGTATTTTCTATCGTTTCTTAATAAACCTTTAAAAATTATGCAATTTAGTTTCTCATTTAAATGAAAACATTGTAATTTACAATCGTTTTCTTTAACAAAATCCTTACAAAGGAAAAAATCACTAGGCTAAACTCCAAACACTATTAAGAAATGACTTTGCATCTCATAACTACTATCAAGCTTTGACTTTGCTCCAGAATACGTTTATTGAATTGTTAATTGAAAAAATGTGGTGGTGCAAAGTCACGGGTATCCAAAGTTTAAAAACAATAAAATTAATTATAAGTTTAGTCAATTTTGTAATTCAAAGATTATGCGATGAATCAACAGCATTTTTAGGCTAATTATTCAAAGCGAATATTTTAATATATGCATTTTAAACATTATTGATAGTTAGTTAATGAATGAAGTTCAACAAAATTGGTGCAAAATCACGCACGTAACATCTGAGGTACCATTTTGAATGGTTTAAACTTTATTTTAGCATTAATTTTATTCTTTAATGGTATTCAATTAATCTGTGTTTAACAGATCCGCTGTCTAGTAGTCCATCGAGACAAACGTCTTACAAGACTAAAACGACAAGAATCTACTCGTCGTTTTCGACTTCATCATTAACCAGACAAACATTCAATGAATTGCAATAAGCTCATACTACGTATCTCTGTCGGCGCCATGGTCCATGAAGAACCTTGTCCTCTTCAACGATTCTTTTGCACTTCGACCGATCCTCTGCAGTTCTTCTCCACCCTGTTACTTCTAGAAGACTAAGGTTATCCTCGACATCTTCCAGCCACCTTATAGGTCTGCTTCTTCTTCTTCTCCAATCCGAGCGTACTTCCATTATCTTCCTTGGGTGTCTTTCCTTGATGGACATGCGATGCACATGTCCCAATCATCATACACTTCCTTTCTTAATATTCGAATATTATATCCCTATTTGTTTTTTTATTCTATAACCGTTTTTTACTGTAGTCGGGCCATATATTTTTCTTAGAATTTTCCTCTCCCATGTATTCAGGTGCTTCTCTTGTTGCTTTGTGATGATCTATACATACACGCTACCACACATCACTACTGGTCGGAGGATTGTCTTCTATACCCTGACATTGATCTTCCTGAATATGTCCCAATTAAGGAAGATTTTCTTGTATGACCAATAGCATTTGTTGCCATTTAGAATTCTTGATGTTATCTCTTTTAGCATTTTGTTATTTTTCGTTATAACGTTGCCAAGGTACTTGAATTTTGTCACTCATTTTATTTTGTTTTCTTCTCATATATTTTATTGAGTTTTGGGGCTTCGCTGATCAATCCAATTCATTTCGTATTACAGTTCAGAGCCTGTAACAATAGAATATATAAAATTAATTATATAAATTAAGCCCTTGAAAGGAACAAGGGCTCCTCAACAATCGGCAGTCGAACCAAAGAAAAGTTTACATAACTTCATGGGTTTGAACTCCTGCCTCATCCACCATATAGTCCAGACCTCGCACCTTCGGATTACTACTTGTGTCGATCCATGGCCCATTTTCTTTAAGGGAAAAAATTTGATAATTTTTCGGAAGTTGAAAATGCTGTCCAAGAGTTATTTACCAGCCATCCCAAGGAATGGTATCAGCGTGGCATCGAGCAATTGGCCAGCAGATGGGTAATGACGGTAGATAACAATGGACTATACTTTGAGTATTAATTGTATTTTATATCAAAGAAATAATAATACAAATATTTTTTTCAAAAACGGTCATTTTGTTTTATACATTCCATTATTTATTTATTACGATTCTTCCCTCGCATGTTGACTTACTCGTTTTAGAACTGACAATGAACGTTTAGCATTAGAAACTAACTTTCGAATTAAAAAACAAACAAAAAAAAAACTTATTAATTATCGTAATAGCATTTTATTTTTAATCCGAGGTAACGAGGATTGAAAATACCTAATCTCACATTCTGATTATTATTTAGTAATTATGAAAATTCTATTTAAACGTTCTGTCTATAATTTTTTTAAACACAACTATGTCTTATTATTTTTATCATCAAACGCGTGTATACTCATGTAAAATATATTTTATACTATTTTAAAACATAGTATTATTATTTAGTATGACGTTGAGGATCCATACATCAAACCTCTTTACCTAGCCAGTCTCTGAATGAGCATCAAAACTGTAGGGGTTATCAATAATTTCATTCTTTCCCTCCCAACCTGAATGGGTAGCTTTGAGAAAGGCGGAGATTCCATTGAGATAGACCCCGGCTGTGGGAAAGGTGGGAGTGGGACTGAATGGGAAGTACGTGGGGTCATGCAGCCAGGTAGTCATGTAGTCATGGAGAGCTACGTGTCATTGGAAATTACCGGAGCAGAGATTGTGCTCCCTCAGTTTGTGATTACTCCGCGCGGGGCTTTAGCACTTCCCGGGAGCTCACGACCTCCGGGTGGGTAGTGGTCATTAGGGTCCCACATACCACTCTTCTATCTTCGGGAGGAACAAGGAGGAAGGAGGAAAGAAGGAAGAAGGAGTCTCTGTTTGGAGTAGAGGTCGGATCAAATGTCGGATTGGACAGCACGTAGTTAGAGGATCTTTCAACTCTGAAGTAAATAAATACGTAGCTCAATATCCGGTGAAAAGACAGAACTTTTCTTAAAAAGTCACACTAATCCAATAAAATAATAAATTTAATTCGAATTATTTAAAACAAAAAGCTCAGAGAAGAAATCGAAATAGTTTTTACTCATCTAAGGAGCCAAAATGAAATGGCTTCTAAAAGACATCAAGACATAGTGCTGACTGAGTGGATAGAATGTATGTCGGCCAAAAAATGGGTTGTCCAATCGAAAATTGCTGATAGTGTTCTCATTATTAAATTGTTAATTAGCCTCAAAAACTGCTTTTGTAACCGGACATAATTTTTTTTTTTTTTCATTTATTGATATTTACAACTGTACAAAATAATATACAACAAGTAAATGTGTTGACTGTGAATACAATGGCATGTAAATAACTTGGTGAAAACTACTCACTAGTAGCATTTCAATAAAATCTACACTAAAAGGTCTCTAGGCCATCTTCTTTTCAGGCGCCTCGGAGGATTATCAGGGATGGAGGAGGAAGCAAGTTGGGAGACTAGTGGATTGGAGTGGTTGTGGAGCTTACTATGGAAGGATAGGTATCTGGTTTGGGCTAAATCAGAAACATATGGAACATTAAGATCTTTATGGATAAGTTTATTGGTCACAAAGTAAGGAGCAATGAGGATTTTTCGAAGGATTTTGGATTGTAAGGATTGGATACGAGATGAATTGTATGGTTTAGTAGAGCCCCAAAGCTCAACTCCGTACGTCCAAATAGGTCTAATCAGAGTCATGTAAATGAGTCTTTTGTAATTAATTGGGAGCTTTGAACGTTTGTCTAGTAAATGTTGAAGTAGTCTGTAATTTTATAAATTAAAAAAATAATCCGTAGTTTGGGATAATCAAAATCCCCTCCCCCATTATTATAAAAAAAGTATTTTAAAAAAACTAGAAAAAATACACTTTTGCAGCAAATCTAACTAAAAAGCGTGGTGAAAATTTGGCAGCAATCAGACTTTTATTTTTTTTTAGTTCAAGGTTATAAAATATTATCCCTGCATTATTCGTGATTTGTTTGCATTTTTAACACAGTTTAACCAAAATCAGCCAACAATTTTTATATTTTTAAGATATCTCAGAGTAGGGGGTGGGCCAAATTTTTACTTTCAAAATCATATCTTGCACAAAATGTAATGATCAACAACTTTTATTAAATAACATTTTTTGATTGGATAAGACTTTTCTGCGTTATAGAGTCTTAAAAATGACAAAGACTAACTTTTAAAGTTGGGAAAATTCTTCGATGTTTGACAATCGATTGTGGCTTAACGCCTAAATTAAATTCAGCTAAGACGCACAATTTAATAAACTTTAATTATGTAAATAAAAACACTTTTCGATTGGAAACATTTTTCTATACGCTATTTTTCCAAAATCTGAAAAAAAGTTCAAAATATTTGGGTTTTCTTGCCCCCAAACATTTCCCCGTTATCAAATTTAGGTTAATTTTTGATATTTTATTCCCAGGACCCACCTGGACCATATGAAAACATAAAACCGACTACTTCACCTTTTGCTAAGCAGACCTATTTAATTTAAACTGAGAACATTAGAACAAAGTTGTGCAAGTATTATATTTTCATTGGTCCTTGAAACGTGTGCAAATTTTGAAGTTAATCAAATATCTGTAAATTGGTGATAATCACGATGAAATATTCCGTTACATAGAGGTCAAGTTAATAAAAGGTGTATTAATGATGGTGCTATTGTCTGGATGTATTTATTTCGTTTGTGCTTCAGCGTTAGTAGTTTTTTTTGTTTATTTCGTTAACGTCACTTTATGCTGCTATGGCTAATCGGACGATGCTACGGTGGGAGTCCTAAATTTTGCCTATCCAGGTATAATTAGGATAGGGATCTTTAACGAGTACCTGACATCGCACAGGCTCGGGACCCCCATTTTACGTCCCTTCCGAAGGACGGCATAGCTAAGGATTTTTTACTCCCTTTAAAAAATCCTAAGGTCATCTGCCGGGCTGCGAACCCGCGATCTTGGGTTTAGTAGGTTGCTATGCTAACCTCTACACCACAGGTGACCCAGCGTTAGTAGTTTTCCATTAGTAATCTCACTTTTTGACTTTTCAATAGCGAATACACTTCGATAATCTTACGTTATACTAATGGCTGTAGCAATGTTTGATCGCTTATTAAAATTGTTAAAAATTCTATTACAATGAGGGAGGGAAGGGAAGGGACTGTGTGTGTGTGTGTGTGAGAGAGAGAGAGAGAGAGAGAGAGAGAGAGAGAGAGAGAGAGAGAGAGAGAGAGAGAGAGAGAGAGAGAGAGAGAGAGAGAGAGAGAGAGAGAGAGAGAGAGAGAGAGAGAGAGAGAGAGAGAGAGAGAGAGAGAGAGAGAGAGAGAGAGAGAGAGTGAGAGAGAGAGAGAGAGATTTTCAAATAAGACAGATAAATTATGGGGTAGAATCGAAGTATAATAATTAAATATAAATGTTTAAAATGTAGATTTCTCTAAAATGTATTTAAGAGCAATTATATGAAATTAAACAAAATTATTGCTTGCTCCTGTAATTATCGTACGATTCAAGAATTGATAGAATTGTGAACGGATTTCTAGAATTCATATATAGTTTTCTCTTAAATTAAACAATTTAAAAAGTGGAATTGAAAAAAAAGTATTGACAGCGATGAAAGAGGATGAGTTATCCTGATTACCTGATTAAAGGTAGAACATATCTCTCTCTCTCTCTCTCCCTCTCTCTCTCTCTCTCTCTCTCTCTCTCTCTCTCTCTCTCTCTCTCTCTCTCTCTCTCTCTCTCTCTCTCTCTCTCTCTCTCTCTCTCTCTCTCTCTCTCCTGTCCTCTCTCTCTCTCTCTCTCTCTTCTCTCTCTCCTCTCCTCTCCTCTCTCTCTCTCTCTGATCAAACTCTCTCAGCCATCCTCTCTCTCCTCGCTCTCAAAAAGTGAGATTACTAATGGGAAACTCTAACTCTCTCTCTCTCTCTCCATCATTAATACGCTCTCTCTCCTCCATCTCTCTCTCTCTCTCTCGTGATCTCTCTTACAGATCTCTCTCTCTGAAAATTTCTCACACTTCTCTCACCAATGACATTACACTCTCTCAACTCTAATCTCTCACTCTCTCTCTCCCCTCTGGTTTTCATCCGTCTGGGTCTCTCTCTCAAAAATATCTCTCTCTAAATTTTCTCTCTCACTCTCTCTCTCTCTCTCTCTCTCTCGAAAAAAAATCTCTCTCTCTCTCTCTCTCTCTCAACTCTCTCTCTCTCTCCACAATCTCTCTCTCTCTCTCTCTCTCTCTCTCTCTCTCTCTCTCTCTCTCTCTCTCTCTCTCTCTCTCTCTCTCTCTCTCTCTCTCTCTCTCTCTCTCTCTCTCTCTCTCTCTCTCTCTCTCTCTCTCTCTCTCTCTCTCTCTCTCTCACTTTCTTTCTCTCTCAATGACTCTCTCCCCCTCTCCCCCTCTGTCTTTTCCTCTCCCTCTTGCCTCTGATATGTATATAGCCATGTATATGATCCTATCATTGCATTGAAGTTCCAAGTACCATTATCAAACCGATGATAATAAAAATTAATCATCTCAACTATAAAACGGTTTTAAGATAATTTAGCCTTAGGATTTATCAGTTAACTGCCCACAGAGCGGAGGAATGCCCTCCTAATGAGGCGAAAGCAATGAAATGGCGAGCTAATTGCCAGTGTCTCGTAAGTTTGAGGCATAAAGGTTTCACAGTTAGTCGCCATTATGGCGTCGTTAACTTGAAACAGTCCCCTGTCGTCCGCTTCCAGTTTAATGCTCCTCTTTTTGTCGAATAGTTTTAGCTTTATTTTCAGTAATTTGATCCTAAATCAATAAACATAACATCAAATAATTCCAGGAGTTATTATAAGAAAAACAAATTCTTATAAAACATTCTTAGGAAAATACATTATTAAGATTTTATAGTACTGCGAAGAAAAATTTATTTTTATACATTTACTAAACAATTGTTCCAATCTTCCAATAAATTACAAAACACATTTACATAACAATAATTTAATACATTTGGGCATACGATGCTTTGTGGCTCCACTAAACCTTTCAATTCCTCTCTTATCCAATCCTAACAATCCCAAATCCTTCGAAAAATCCTCAATGCTCCTTACTTTGTCACCAATAAACTTATCCATAAAGATCTTAATGTTCCATATGTTGCTGATTTAGTCCAAACCAGATACCTATCCTTTCATAGTAAGCTCCATCATTCTAACTCACTAGTCTCTCAACATTCCCTATAATTCTCCGAGGCGTCTGAAAATAAGATGGCCTCGAGACCTTCTAGTGTAGAATTTTTATTGAAGTGCTAGTGATGAGTAGTTTTTTTCTAGCTTTAACATGTTATTGTGATCGTTATCAACTCATTTACTTGATGAGTATATTTTGTGCAGTTGTAAATTTCAATAAATTAATATAAAAAAAGAAAAAAAAAAAACATTTTAAACCGAGATATCGATACCGATAATCGAGAAGACAAGAAATACCACTACGCCAGAACAACTCTTCATTTATAATTACCAACAGGTGATTCCTATGGTAACCTAAAACAACTGAATAACCACTAACTGCCCTTATATGATACTTAATATTTATTTACTCTTAAGTCTGAACTGATTCATTTTTACAGCTCTCTTATTATAACAAGTTAATTACAGTAGAAATTCGATAATTCGTCATGATTAGAGGAGATGGGGTGACGAAATAACGGAATTACAGAATTTGGTGGTAAAGTAACAAAAACGCACTTTAAACTATATAATTGTAATTTTGTTGCATTTTATTGAATGTGAAAACGAACAAATGAACATTGGACTTGAGTGAAAATGACAAAAAAACACAAAAAAGCTAAACACTTGCCGCATCCCATCAGGTGTGAAATATCTGATTCACATTGCTGCTCGAAACCACTCAATGCACTTAGTTAACATTTCCTCTACTTTGCGAGGAATATTGGAAGAATTAGAAACTTCATCGTCATCATCTTTTTCATCACTAGCTCCATTTCGAGCACTCAGCACTTGTTTTAAGGTATGAAAATAATAACCTCGATCAATCAGGTGAAGTAGAAAGGGAGAAAATGGATATTTATGAAAAATGTATCCCTTTCCTCAAAGAGAAATTCCACGAGACATTCGGAAATAGAGATTTCTCCGTGAAAGGATTATGGTTTGGGTCTCGCGGAGTCATCCCGGAAAAAACAAGGAGCTTTTTGGAGGACCTTGGCGTGGAGGTGAGGGATATAGTGATAATGGCCGAAAATATAATATTGGACTCCCTGGGAATTATTCACCACCACATACATGGTGCATAGGATGGCCCATTGCAATGTATAGTTATTATTAAATGTGCATTTATATATATGAATGTGTGGTAGATATGTGAATATTAGGGGGGGGGGGGGGGGGGATAGCATAAAATGAAAGAATAAAGTGAAAGAGGAAAAGAAGCGAAAAAGGAAAAAAAAAAAGAAAAAGGGGGGAAAAATTTTTTTTTATTAGTTTGTCTAGTATTAGGTAATATTAAGTAGTATATTATATAATTATAACTAAATTATAAGTTACAGTGTTGTCTTTAATTGGATAGATGAGTATGCTGTGTTTATAGCAACCCATAAAGTTGGGCAGCACTATGTTTATTGTTAATTGTCTCAATAAAGCATATATCTCTCTCCATTGTCATTTAAAATTTCCTATCCTACATCCGTACTATCCATGTTGAGATTTGAGATGTGAGAGCTGCTTACCTCTTGCTTATATTTCCTCATTTTTTAACCTGGAGCAGAAGTTGCAGAGCCAGATGCTAATGTTTTTGTAGGGAGAGCTTTCCAGTATTAACTGATTTCGGGAATTCATCAACTGCACTCATACTTCCTTTCATCTCTTACTACAATCAATGGAGGGATCGACTCCGGGCTTGTTCTGTTTGTTTTTTTCTATGAAATGATTTACAAAATTTATAAATATTGATGAGGTTTAGTTGACTGATAAGTATTAGGAGATGTAGATAGTTGGAGTACGCAGTCTAAAGATACACAGCAATTAAAAAAGTTATTTTTTAAGATGTGTATCTTAGAATAACTATCTACTTTTCCAAAATGTATAAATATATGCATATTTTTTGTGACAAACCAAATGTGGTGGTTTAAAGATTAAATAAGTAGCAAGAGGAAAAAAATGAATTACATACGTATTTAATTTTGTTGTTTATAGTTGCCAAAAAAAAAATAAATAAATAAAAAAATAAAAACAAAAAACCTGACGAATTACAGAATAAGACGAACTATCGAGTGACGAAATAACGAGTTTCCTCTGTATTCAATTAGACACAACTGGCTTTTATTTTGTAAAGGTATTATTTTTTACAATAGTTGAAACAATTACCGAGCTTTGTCTCCGGTCGGAATGATTAACTATACTTGGACTTCCACTTGTTCTAACCTCTTGAACGTTACGTAGACATTTCGTTTTGTTTCACTGTTAATCGAGGATGGTCAGTTCCCAATTGAATCGAAGACTCCAGGTAGCGGGCACCCAGAGGACAGAGATTCCAGGCTCCGGAGCGAATGCTCGTTCGGATCGAATCTGGAATTATTCGCAGGTTCTGGAGAGGCAGCGACCTGGCTAAGTGACACTGGAGGAACGTGCGCTATGGCCCCCCAGTAAATACAATACAATACTGCCCAGGATCGAAGTCGATTGTATCGAATGGATTGAGAGTTTGGTTGTGAGTGGTGGCGCGACGTGACCGTGGCCGGACAAGACCTGTCAATATATATCCGGCGACACTAACACTATCTTTGTCCACTACCAGTATTTCACCACTTTTTTTTTTTTTTTTTTTTTTTTTTACAATTCCACTAATGCCTTTACCGTTCCTATCGGTTCATCAAACTTCCTAGATATTGGACTATTTCTTGATATTTTTTTAGGAAAAAAAGAAAACAAGACCGGGCTGTTGAAAGTGGTGCTCAATACTTTAAATCACCGGTCATATGTTTCAATACGCAGTGAAAAAAAAAAATGCATTTTATTTTATATCAATTTATTGAAACTTTAACTGTACAAATATATAGGTACGTGAAGTAAATGTGTTGATAACGAATACAATAACACATCAAAACTTGATAAGTACTCATCGGTAGCACTTCAATAAAAATTCTACACTAGAAAATCTCTAGGCCATCTTATTTTCTGGAGAATTATCGAAGTAATTCTAACAACAAGTGGATTTAAGTAGTTATGGAGCTTACTATGAAAGGATAGGTATCTGGTTTCGGCTAACTCAGCAACATATGGAACATCAATATTTTTATAAATATGTTTATTGATTACAAAGTAAGGAGCATTTAGGATTTTTGGTAGGTTTTTGGATTGTAAAGATTGGATACGAGATGAATTAGATAGTTTAGTGGAGCACCAAAGCTCAACTCCGTATGTCCACACAGGTCTAACCGCAATCATGTAAATAAGTCTTTTGTAATTAATTGGGAGCTTTGAACGTTTGTCTAGTAAATGTTAAAGTAGTATGTAACGACGGGCAGTTTTTTGTCGTTTTAGTCTTGTATGTGGATTTTAAACTATTCTTGAATGTACAGGATATGGGATTGGAGTATCTGTGAGGCAATGAAGAGATCATTGTTTGCCGATAATGAACATGTGTCATTATTAGTGGAGAGGACAGTGGTAGGATGAGTTGTGAGGAAAGAAATTAAATGTAAATGTATAATTATCTTACCATTGTTAACGCAAAGATCTTGGAGTCTTTTAATTTGTTTCCCACTCCATTCCCGATAACTCTCCGAGTAATTATTAGGAGTCTAAAAACAAGATGGTGGAAGAAAGTAGATCACTCATTCACCTTCTTTTCAGTCTCCTTTTGTATTTTTAGGAATAAAAGTGATGGCCATAGCTTAGTTTATTTATGTGTGTAAATTTTGATGGAATCCTTTGTAGTGAATCCTTATGTATTGGCTAACTATTGAAGTATACGTAAGTCAGTGTGTCAAGTTGTGTTGGCAACATACCATGGAGCTTGTGTAATAAGTCTGAGAGTTTTTGATTGAAAAGTCTGGAGTCTTTTTATATGTGTCTTCTTTGCTTCACCAAAATCTGAGAAGCGTAAGTCTAAATGGCTTTAGAAAATATGTGAAAATAACAATTATCTTAGGTTTTAACTTGTCGCCTGAGTAGTGGGTAGAGTAGTTTATGTATTTGGAATCACTTAGGATTGATGAATTAATTGCCACTTCTATTGGAATTATTTTTATTTTATTTGAAAACTGGTATAGAATGTTAAACATTCATCATCAGTTCTAAAACATACAAAATATGTTTTCAAAACATCAGCACTTTGTTACATGGATTACATATAATTAAGATTATATAATCTATAATACATGTAACGACAAATGAAAACGCCATGTTTTTCCGGTTTTAAAAGTAAATTTTCAAACGTTCAAATCTCCCGATTCACTATAAGAAACTTGTATATATGACGATTATCAGACCTATTTGGACTTACGGTATAGAGTTGTGGGGATCCACTAAACCATCGAATTCTTTCCGCACTCAATCACTCCAATCAAAATCCTTCGAAAAATCCTTAATGCTCCTTACTTTGTCACAAATGAATTAATCCATAATGACCTTAATATCCCATATGTCTCCGATTTAGCCCGAACCAGATACCTCTCCTTTTATCTTATAAACTTAGCACTCATCCAAATCCACTTGTTGCACTGCTAGCTTCCCATTCCATCCCTGGCAATCCTCCGAGGTTTGTTTACTGAAAAGAAGATAGCCTCGTGATCTATTTTTCTAAATATCCATTTTTAGAGTACTACCAATGGGTAGTTCCTCTACAAGTTTTATTCATGCCATTATATCTCACATATACCGCATATTTACTAGATGTGTTTTCTAATACAGTTGTAAATTTCTATTAATAAAAGAATTAAAAAAAAAAAAAAATTCTTCAAGCTGGTTAAATTTGAAAGTTTTTGTGAGCTTTGCATTTTTTCTCTTTTTTATTTATTTATTTCTTTTTGTCCGACTTGAACTCTGGGGGACAGCAAAAAAGTCGAATATCTAACGTATTCAATCCTTCCAATCCAAAATCCTCTGAACTATTGTAAATGCTCCTTATTATGTCTCCAACAAAACCCTACATAACGATCTCAATATACCATACGTCCTCGACCTCATACCTCTTAAAATTTCGAATTTCCATCGCAATCTTTCCTTACATCCTAACCCACTAGCTCAATCGCTATCCGCTTCCACACAACCTGATAACCCACCTCGCTGATTAAAACAGCAGTGACCCTGAGATCTTTTGTAAAATTTATTTATGTTGGAGTTCTGGCAATGGCCCAGCTCACTCATTCCCTGAGTGAATTTATATAGCGCTCTCACTCAGCCTCCACTGTGTTTTTTTACTTCAGTGACGCAGCTGAGAGAGAAGAGCTGGTAATTCTCTGTGCCTGGCTTGTCCTTCCATAAGTGGAGGAACGGGTCTGGTCGGGGGAACTCTAGGATGAATGTAAATTGTAAATAAAGTATAATTGTATTTGTAACCTATAATTTAATTTTGTCTTAGTGTTGTTTATTTTTTAAATTTATATATTTCACCCAGATGTATATTCTATATTCTATTTTATTTATGTACTGCATAGTTTTTTTTTTGTTTTTTTTTTATTATATCTTTAATTATTAATATTTTTTTTACTTTTTTCTTTTACTGTAAATAATGTGTGAATGTAATCATAAGCCATCTATTGGGTTGTTTCACATGAAATGTCCGTTTTCAAGGTAAAGGGATTTTAGTAAAAATACAATATGAAAACAATATAATTTTATTCGAAGTATTTACCTTCTTTTTCTACACATTTTTCCCAACGTGATAGCAACTTTTTTATACCGGATTTGAAAAACTCTGAGCTTTGAAGTGAAACAAAATCTGAAAACGCACTTTTGATTTCAGCATCATTTGCAAAAATTTTTCCTCTGCAGAAGTTGTCTAAATTCCTGAAAAGGTGATAATCTGTTGGAGACAAGTCGGGAGAATATGGTGGGTGCGGAAGAACTTCGTACCCCAGCTCTTTCAATTTATGCATGGTAAGTTTTGAAACGTGGGGTCTAGCGTTGTCGTGTAGGAGTATAGGGCCTTCCGATTTACCAATCCAGGTTGTTTTTTTTTTTTTCAATAATTTTTCGTGCATTTGGCCAATTTCATTGCAGTAGGTTGTAGAGGTAATGGTCTCACCTCTCTAATTACAGTTGGAGGTCTTCCTCGGGGCTGGTTTTCCAAGTTGGTATCCCCAGTCGAAAACTTAGCAAACCAACGGCGAATGGTTCGTTCATTTACACTCCCTTCCCCAAACGCCTTACAGATGTTTCTAGCAGCCTCAGCTGCCGAACGACCTAGTTTAAACTCATAAAAAAATATTACACGAAAATCGCGTGTTTCCATGTTCATATTTGAAGGTATACTAAACAGTGTGTAATTGATTGGGAAGCTAATGTTTATAAAAGAAAAGTAGAGGATTAGTAACTGCTTGATTATGATATGTGAACTTTGGAAGTAAACAACAGAGACTCGCAAAATCCTCTATGTATTTCAAATATTATAAAATCGGACATTTCATGTGAAACAACCCAATATATTACCTATTGCCCACATTTGTGGCAGATTGTAATAATTACTCAATAAAGAAATATAAAATTTAAAAAAAAAACGGTGAGCGTTTAAGTAATAGAAATATAAGACATTGTAACTTCCGTAAATAAGGTGAAGATCTATCTGTTCTTTAGGTCCCAAGTTTTTGAAAAATGCAAGGTTACATGTACTCTGCCTTTATAAAAAATTTAATGCTAAATTTTCATATTTTTTACAAAGGTCTTTGAAGTCTATATCTGCAACGGATTGGAATAGAAATGTAAGGTCTGCGGCATTTTTCTTTATTTTTGATCTAGTTTCACCCATTTTTTTTTTTTTTTTTTTATACTTAGAGGTGCGCACCTGTGTACGTATAGACAAATCGATGTTCTATTGTTTTTCCAAGTCAGATAAATTAACTTTTCTTTTTTCCACTCTCCACTGGATGTAGTTTATTTACTTGATTTTATAACCAATGACAGTCTTTATAACAGGATTTAACGAAAGTCGCTAAACCTTCTACAGCCGATTTTAAAATTTGAGCCACGCACCTCCTTTCCTTTGCCATTCCAGCGCTATATAAAAAGCCGTGTTATTAGGAATGTTATTAGCGGCAATAGAGCGCGCTGGAGATGAGATGCGAACTAGTTTGGCCGGGAGAGGATATATAGTGCGGGGGTCAGCCGGGGTCACCTAGCGGTCCCGGTCCATCTCACGTCCCTACGGCGGTAATGGACGGTAGGTTCGGGGGGTTCGTTTAGTTTCAGTAGTTATTCAACGGCCGCGTCGGGCCCTTCTCATTATCGAGAAAAAATTTCGAAAGTCGAAAACACATATTTGTGAATTATACCGCTCTGTGATGGAGTTATCACGCCTTGACTCCTTAATATGAGCTGGTATTGAATATGAGCATGATAATTATTTAAAAGGGAAATATAATTTTTTTTTAATATATATATATATATATATATATAGATTTATTGAAATTTACAACTGTACAAAAAATATACATCAGGTAAATGTATTGGCAACGATCACAATAACATGTAAAAACTTGAAAAGAACTCATGAGGAGCACTTTATTAAAAATTCTACACCAGAAGGTCTCTAGGCCATCTTCGTTTCAGACGCCTCGGAGGAATGGAAGTGGGAAGAAAGTTGAGAAACTAACGGATTTGAGTTCTTATGGAGCTTGCTATGAAAGGAAAGGTATCTGGTGTGGGCTAACTCAGCAATATATGGAACATTAAGATCTTTATAGATATGTTTATTGGTGACAAAGTAAGGAGCATTGAGGAATTTTCGAAGGATTTTGGATTGTAAGGATGGAATACGAGATGAATTGGATGGTTTAGTGGAGCCCAAAAGCTCAACTTCGTACGTCCAAATAGGTCTAATCACAGTCATGTATATAAGTCTTTTGTAATTAATTGGTAGCTTTGAACGTTTGTCTAGTAAATGTTGAAGTAGCCTGTAACAACGGGCAGCTTCTTGTCGTTTTAGTCTTTATAATATTTTAAAGAACGATTTTAGAAATATTAATTGAAATAGGGTAAACCAGACAGTTATTTACATATCTTAAAAATTAAAAAAACAATGTTTAGCTTAAAAAAAAACAACATAAAATTCCTTTTAAATCCTACAACTCAACTGTGTAAAAGTACTTTCAATTCTGTCCGTATTTAAAAAGATGTCCATAGGGTGTGAATAACGGATTTTACATTATTTTTTTTCATTATCTTGTAAAATTCATTCCAGCAATAATATTTGGTGTAAACTTTCTGGCTTAGCTTAAATTATAGTAATTAAAGAAAAATGGCTGCAAATTTCATATTTAAAGAACTTCTATTTCTATATTTGGGTCATTCTCATAGCCTCAGCTAAAATTTAAAAAAAAATTATATTTTTAAAGTTGCTTAAATTTTTATTATTTTTGAGTTTTCTATTATTATATACCTTCTATTTATTGAATTCCCAGGTGGGGCCGATTTCTTTTTTCTATTTACCACTGTTTTGAAGCATTTTATAGAGCTTTTCATAGAAAATTTCAAAATTGAGAACGGCTTGTCTGATTTTGATGAAATTCGATAATTATGTTTCTTTCGTACTTACTAGCATATATTTGGGGTTTTAACAGTTTTACTAATTAGTGGGGGTGGGGGGGGGGGGGGCAATATTTCTAAATTGGGAACGGCTTGTCTGATTTTAATAAAATTCGATAATTATGTTTCTTTCGTACTTACTAGCATATATTTGGGGTTTCAACAGTTTTACTAATTAGTGGGGGTGGGGAGGGGGGCAATATTTCTAAATTGGGAACGGCTAGTGTGATTTTAATAAAATTCGATAATTATGTTTCTTTCGTACTCACTAGCATATATTTGGGGTTTTAACAGTTTTACTAATTAGTGGGGGTGGGGAGGGGGGCAATATTTCTAAATTGGGAACGGCTAGTCTGATTTTAATAAAATTCGATAATTATGTTTCTTTCGTACTTACTAGCATATATTTGGCGTTTAACTTAAACTAATGATGATTCACCTTATAAAAGTGTTGGTAAATAGGTATATAGCCCAAATATAAAATTTTACGAAATTCGGTTAAGTCGTTTGTAAGTGTGAATCCCCCCCCCCCCAAAAAAAAGAAACTTAAATTAATGATGATTCACCTTATAAAAGTGTTGGTAAATAGGTATATAGCCCAAATATAAAATTTTACGAAATTCGGTTAAGTCTTTTGTAAGTGTGAATCCCCCCCCCCAAAAAAAAAAAACTTAAATTAATGATGATTCACCCTTATAAAAGTGTTGGTAAATAGGTATATAGCCCAAATATAAAATTTTACGAAATTCGGTTAAGTCGTTTGTAAGTGTGAATCCCCCCCCCCAAAAAAAAGAAACTTAAATTAATGATGATTCACCCTTATAAAAGTGTTGGTAAATAGGTATATAGCCCAAATATAAAATTTTACGAAATTCGGTTAAGTCGTTTGTAAGTGTGAATCCCCCCCCCCCCCCCAAAAAAAAAAAAAAAAAAAACTTAAATTAATGATGATTCACCCTTATAAAAGTGTTGGTAAATAGGTATATAGCCCAAATATAAAATTTTACGAAATTCGATTGAGTCTTTGTAAGTGTGAATCCCCCCCCCCCAAAAAAAAAAACTTAAATTAATGATGATTCACCCTTATAAAAGTGTTGGTAAATAGGTATATAGCCCAAATATAAAATTTTACGAAATTCGATTAAGTCGTTTGTAAGTGTGAATCCCCCCCCCCCCCAAAAAAAAAACTTAAATTAATGATGTTTCACCCTTATGAAAGGGTTGGGAAATAGGTTTGTAACTCTGATATAAAATTTGACGAAAACGGTTGAGTTGTTTCGAAGTCCGATTCCGCTCCCCCCAACCCCCCCCAAAAAAGGAACTCAATTCAGTGATGTTTCATAAGTATAAAAGTGTTGGTACATTAATATGTAACAATTTAAAATTAAAAAAAAAAAATAGGTGTGACGGTCGGGAGTGTGTGTCGGTCGGGAGGAAAACCTCTCTTAAATTAATGTTAATTGCAACACCAAAACCTTTCGATTGAGTCTTTTGTAAGTGTGAAACCTCCCCCCCCCCCAAAAAAAAAAAAAGAAACTTAAATTAATGATGATTCACCCTTATAAAAGTGTTGGTAAATAGGTATATAGCCCAAATATAAAATTTTACGAAATTCGATTGAGTCTTTTGTAAGTGTGAATCCCCCCCCCCCCCAAAAAAAAAAAAAAAACTTAAAATAATGATGTTTCACCCTTATGAAAGTGTTGGGAAATAGGTTTATAACTCTGATATAAAATTTGACGAAAATTGGTTGAGTTGTTTTCGAAGTCCGATTCCGCTCCCCCCCCAACCCCCCGCCAAAAAGGAACTCAATTCAGTGATGTTTCATAAGTATAAAAGTGTTGGTACATTAATATGTAACAATTTAAAATTAAAAAAAAAAATAGGTGTGACGGTCGGGAGTGTGTCGGTCGGGAGGAACCTCTCTTAAATTAATGTTAATTGCAACACCAAAACCTTTCGATTGAGTCTTTTGTAAGTGTGAATCCTCCCCCCCCCCCCCAAAAAAAAAAAAAAACTTAAATTAATGATGATTCACCCTTATAAAAGTGTTGGTAAATAGGTATATAGCCCAAATATAAAATTTTACGAAATTCGATTGAGTCTTTTGTAAGTGTGAATCCCCCCCCCCAAAAAAAAAAAAAAAAAAACTTAAAATAATGATGTTTCACCCTTATGAAAGGTGTTGGGAAATAGGTTTATAACTCTGATATAAAATTTGACGAAAACGGTTGAGTTGTTTCGAAGTCCGATTCCGCTCCCCCCCAACCCCCCGCCAAAAAGGAACTCAATTCAGTGATGTTTCATAAGTATAAAAGTGTTGGTACATTAATATGTAACAATTTAAAATTAAAAAAAAAAAAATAGGTGTGACGGTCGGGAGTGTGTCGGTCGGGAGGAACCTCTCTTAAATTAATGTTAATTGCAACACCAAAACCTTTCGATTGAGTCTTTTGTAAGTGTGAATCCTCCCCCCCCCCCCCCAAAAAAAAAAAGAAACTTAAATTAATGATGATTCACCCTTATAAAAGTGTTGGTAAATAGGTATATAGCCCAAATATAAAATTTTACGAAATTCGATTGAGTCTTTTGTAAGTGTGAATCCCCCCCCCCCCAAAAAAAAAAAAACTTAAAATAATGATGTTTCACCCTTATGAAAGTGTTGGGAAATAGGTTTATAACTCTGATATAAAATTTGACGAAAATTGGTTGAGTTGTTTCGAAGTCCGATTCCGCTCCCCCCAACCCCCCGCCAAAAAGGAACTCAATTCAGTGATGTTTCATAAGTATAAAAGTGTTGGTACATTAATATGTAACAATTTAAAATTTAAAAAAAAAATAGGTGTGACGGTCGGGAGTGTGTCGGTCGGGAGGAACCTCTCTTAAATTAATGTTAATTGCAACACCAAAACCTTTTGATTGAGTCTTTTGTAAGTGTGAATCCTCCCCCCCCCCCCCCCAAAAAAAAAAAAAAAAAACTTAAATTAATGATGATTCACCCTTATAAAAGTGTTGGTAAATAGGTATATAGCCCAAATATAAAATTTTACGAAATTCGATTGAGTCTTTTGTAAGTGTGAATCCCCCCCCCCCAAAAAAAAAAAAAACTTAAAATAATGATGTTTCACCCTTATGAAAGTGTTGGGAAATAGGTTTATAACTCTGATATAAAATTTGACGAAAATTGGTTGAGTTGTTTCGAAGTCCGATTCCGCTCCCCCCCAACCCCCCGCCAAAAAGGAACTCAATTCAGTGATGTTTCATAAGTATAAAAGTGTTGGTACATTAATATGTAACAATTTAAAATTAAAAAAAAAAAAATAGCTGTGACGGTCGGGAGTGTGACGGTCCGGAGGAACCTCTCTTAAATTAATGTTAATTGCAACACCAAAACCTTACCTATACGGCTAGTTTGACTAATCAGTAGTATACATCTACAAATAATCAAATATGGAGTCCAGGAGCCTTTAAAAAAATACGAATCATTTTAAAAACGCGTGACGGTCGGGAGTAAGAAAAAAGTACGAGGAAGAAAACTTACCCTGTATTGATGCAAATCTTAGAAAATACACCAAAAAATGTCTTCCAAAAACATCACTTATGAAGATAACCTCACGAATTACTCTGCAGATACCAATAATTAGCATTAGCTTATTCTTGTAGAGAATATTTAAATAACTATTTAGTGTGACGGTCGAGAGGCCAAACCGAGGGACAAAAAGAAAACGGAATTTTCAGTTTCCCTTTATAGTTTAAAAATGTTTAAAAGCATGTTAATTTATTCTTCAATATACGGTCTCATACTCTAGAAAATAAAAACATAAGTTTTCTAAAAATAAATACTTAAATAACTTCCTTGAAATCTCATACTATAGCTAGGGACAAGTGAAAGATATGAGTTTATAAGCCTTTTTGTAGCTATAGAAAAATAACAAAAAATATTTTTCGAAACTAGGCTGTATGCACCAACTTTAAGGAGTCGGTGTACGTTCAAATCCACCAAAAATATTGATTTGGAAGTTTTAGTTCCATCTTAAGTCCAGCAGGACAGTGAAAAATCACTGCCATGAGAATGGCCCATTTATAGTATGAATATTTCCGAATATTTCATTATAACCATGATATTTTATAGTCAATAAAAAATTCAGATATAGTCAATAACTGTCTTGTTTACCTATTGTATAAATAAATATCATAATCAGGAGACTTCAAAAAGGAGGAGGTTCTCAATTCATCTTTATTTTTTATTTTTTGTGTTTGTTGCGCGATTACTCCGTCAATCATGAATCGATTTTGAAGATTCTTTTTTGAGCTATAGTGCATACCTCAAAGGTGGTAAAAAAAAAATCAACTTTTATTGGAATCAACTCAGCGCAACTACATAACTGGTGTAGATCAGACTCGTAATCGGGTATAACTTTAGCGATGTTTTTGGAATATTTTAACAATGATCGTAACACGTGATATACACACAACAGACATCACCAAATTTTGGGTCTTTCATTTCCAAAAAATTTTCAAAATATCAATGTTAACTTTATTACAATCGTTAAAGCTATTGATGTTTCGATATATGGCAACACCACCGGCTCTGCGACTTAATGATGATACCGCTACCGATGATGTAGTTGCAATTTATCTGTTCTTAGCGGTACTGCAATATGATCTCAGATCAAAGCTAGGCACATTCACTGGCAGAGAATTTTCCATCCAAGTGTCACTGATTGCAATGCTTATGAAGCAATGCTGATCAGGAACTTTTACGTTCCCGGCACTCCTTGACTCATTCTATCTACTCCGACGCGGCTTCGCCCTCTCTCATAAATTTCATTTGTTTATCGATAAAAATCTTGTATTTGTAAGTATGGAATTTAGCATCATTTCTTCAACGATATTTTCACGAATGACAGTAATTTTTAACCTGGTTAAAATTGCATTGATGAGGTGTTTGAAGAGTGCGTAAAAGCATAATCAGACATCCAATTTGGCAGAAATAATTTTATCGATCCATCTGGTCGGATTTCAATTTCTAACCATAAAAGTATATGACAGTTTGGCAAACCTCGTTTCTGGGACCCAAGACTAAATATTTGTAATTATTATTATAGTAAAATTTATTATTATAAACCTTCCTAAAACTATGAAGATGTAGTTAAAATTTAGTACAGTTGGGTTTAATTGTTTTACCATTGCAAACTCTGTTGCAGAATGGCCACATATAGGTCGATTTATATATCGCTCCATACATTTATAGCTTTACAACAATTGAATAGAAAATAACTAAATTTCATCATACATTTCTAACTAAATATATAAAACCGTACCTTTGTAACCTCTCTCGAATGGTACTCGCCACCTGTCGGTCGATTATCAAACTTCACTGCGCATATTAATCCCTTTTTTATGGCAACATAATTGAAAATCTTAAATTGTAAAGATGATTTGGTTTAAATTCGGTACAGATTGGTTCAGTAGTTTTAGCTGTTAGTGTTCACAAACAAAAAATGGCTTGTCTTTTTACATTATAGTAAGTATAGATTAAGTGTTTTATCACTAAATTAATTTGATTTATTAAGTCAGAAAATATAGTTGAATAATTGGAAGAATTTGAAATCATCTAAATGCACTAAAGACGGAATGATTTTTTGTTCCTTTATTTAATTCGATAAAAGGAGATTGAAGAGGATTGAAGGCTTCCAAATAATGGAGGGGTTTGGTTCGGTTCTTATCCCACGATTAGCGACCATTCATTAGCCACTTAACTTGCCTCAAAGTAGAACTTACTCTCTGTAATTTCACCGGCAATATCATCAAAGGGAAGCTTCAATCCGAGCGGCAATTAAAAGCCAAGAGAGGAAAGGTACAGGCCGCTGGGGGCTGGCTTCATTACTTAACTTAATTATTGTTACTAATATTTTAATTTAATAAGTATAGTCACAGGACAATATTTACTCAACAATAGACGTACGATTTCCATTTCTTTTGTTTTTATTAGATATTATTTGTTTACATTCCGGCTCATCCTTGTTGTTATAGCACTAATAAGTAAATAATGATCCTTTCATTGCATTTAAATCACTCCAAACTCATATCACAAACCTTCATGAATATTGTAAATAATGAAGAATTAAAATAAATCTAAGCAAATCTTACCAAATAACCTTTACCCTTCCTTGCAAACCTAAGACACCCTGTCCTGCAGTATCCTTTAATAATATTTCGCTGATCCTCGTAGAATACATTCGCAACGTAGGACTCCATCTGGGCAAACGACTGACTTGGAATCCATTTACGAGACTTAAAAAACCAGAAACTGCTCGTCGTTTTCGACTACTTCAACATCTACTAGACAAACGTTCAAATTTACAAATTAATTACAAAATACTTATTTCTTGACGGTAATTAGATCCATTTGAATATACGGAATTGAGCTCTGGGGCTCAACTAAACCTTCTAATTTTTCTCGTATTCAATCCTTACAATCCAAAATTCTTCGAAAATCCTCAATGCTCCTTACATTGTTTCAAACAAACTTATCCATTAATATCTTAATATTGCATGTATTCCTGATTTAGCCCAAACCAGATACCTATCCTTTCATAGAAAACTCCATAACCACTCAAATCCAATAGTCCCTAAACTTGCTTCACGTTCTATACCTGTTAATCCTCCGAGGCGTCTGAAAACAAGATGGCTTAGAGTTCTTCTAGTGCAGAATATTTATTGAAGTGCTAATGATAATAAGTAGTTCTTTATTTATTTTTTACATGTTATTGTAATGATTATCAACACGTTTACTAGATGTATATATTTTGTACAGTTGTAAATTTCAATAAATGGATAAAAAAATATGCAAACGACTCAGAGAGAAACATTTTTAGATATTAGATATAATACATTTTTATAGTAGATATAATATTAGGTTCAGGGAACACTAGAGAGATAAACGTGATTATTAAATTTCAATAAAATCGGAGTCCTTGTAAAATACATAGTCCCCCACACCAACAAAGTAAATCATCAACGTTTAACTGTATGCATCCATCGTAAATGTTATAAGTTATGTAAGAAACTTGATAATCTAATTTTATGTAAGTCGACTTAATAATTTTAAAGTTTAATATTTTACCCCCTCAGTTCTCTGCTGAAGTGCTTGGCACTCCCAGAAACTCGTTTATCGCCTCTTTTAATATTTTCAATCACACCAATTTACTAGAAAATCAAAGCAATAATAAAACAGAATGAAATATAATGTTAAAAAAGGGATAAATAAACAAAATCATATAATATAAAAACATACACATATACAAATATTTCAAACATTTAAATACATTATTCTCATATTTATAACAAAAGCTTAATCATTTGGCAATATAGTTTTTTATACTGACTAACGTATCCTGACAATTAGCGAAAACACATTCATTGAAACAACGTAAACAACGTATATGCCTGAAAAACCCAAATGAATGTGAATAAGAGATATGCACACACAATATTCTAAATCAAATCCCGGGAGAATTAACGCAGAGTACTATTATTTATTATATAACTTTAAATATTATTGTAATACACACTTAACTATGAAAAACTTGTTTCATTAAAATCTCCGGTTAATTCGACGTTTTTAGGTCGTTTCGCCATGTTGGATATGTGAGGTTCTGTTGTGTATATTTTTATATTAATCGGAATGTTAACATAGCTATGATCGCTACTGGACTCGGAAGGCCATCCGGACCACTTCCTGGACTTGGACCACAGGATGGCAGGAGAGAGAGAGCGGTCAGTTGGAATTAGCGGACGCGAAAGGAGGTCGGTATTGAGGGGTCAGGACCCCGGGCTAATAACTGCAGCCCCATCCCCCTTGGGGTTTCAATTACTGTTCCTTCTGTCCGCGGGGGCTTTCTACCTTCCGTCCGTCCAACGGTATGTGAAAGTGTTAACTGCCCATTGGTAATAATATAATAGGTTGGTTTAATATCAATATTGAGAAATTGTTGTGGTGCAACATATTTAATAGGCTGTTCATGATTGCTATGTTTTCATTCGCTATACTAATCTAAGTACTCAATGAAGATTCGGAAATATTTAAGATCTCTGTTCATAATCAAAATATACGTTGAGTCATTTCATAAAAAATTAATATTTCAACTAGTGGTGGTTCAGAAATACTGGACCTGTTATTTTGTAACAGGTATGGCCTGACTGAACGCCGTCCCTGTTACCGATATTCAGAAGTAACAGGTACGAGATACTTGCGTACTCTCTTCAGTACTAGTAACAACATTCATACCTATTACCTTCGTACTGAGTACTACCCTAGACTAGTATTTCTTACTAGTCATCTCTACCTGTTACCAGGTACTGGTTTACATTAACTAGTATTTTTACTTCCACCCTCGTACGAGTTTTTTCTAGTAAAATGTCAGCCGGCCTTCATTGTATTAGACACTGTTACATTCTTTTTTATTTTATTATTGTTAATTTTAATAATCATTAAAATACACTGAAATATGAACTCTATACATAGGCAATTATATTATTTTTGCTAGTCATAAATCAAATAAAAAATATGTATGCTGTTATAAAACATCTAACATCTTAAATATTAATTTGTAAATTATTTATTATCTTGTTGATAATTCATTAATGATTTTAATTAAAATTTATTAACTGTAATCAGCCAAAAAAAATATTTGATCTTCATTTAACTATCTGTATTTTGTAAATAAAATGATTGAGGATAATAAAAAATGTTTTATGGAAAAATTGTATTTTATAGAAAAATTGTATTTTATAGAAACAATAAAATTCAAACGATTAAAAAAAAAAAAAAATAACCATGCATATATTTTGCAATGTATTATGGGTACGAAAATTAATATTAATTAATAATTAAGAATGGGCGGCGGGATGAAAAGGACCGGCACTCCTCTGAAATCTGAAATGTGAGTGATGGGCCATAAAGCCCGGCAGGGGATATCTGGGTCAGGTCAAACCTTTCGGAAGTATCGCCGGTTGGTTGTCTACGAAATAGGAGACAAAGAAGATCATGACAAAGGAACCTAAAAGTAAAAGGGGAAGGGATACAGGTGTAGATATTCTCGGCCCTGGAAACGAAAGGGGGAGTTTTGGTGGAAGAGTTGACCGACGGAAGAGTGGACGAAGAGAGGAGAGGCGGTTGGAAGTGAGATGGCTGAGGGGAGATGCTGGAGGTCCTCAGCGATGATCTCTTGGATGGCCCGCCCAGAGAGACAGGAAGGAAGCCCTGATTATGACCAGACCCAATCCGCCGACTGAAGACCCATACTCCATTTTGATAAGTACCCACTCCATTTGTAATAGTCTATAATAAGTTTAATTTTGGTAAATTGTGTGCTGACCTTATCTATAGATATATAATCATTTTCATAAATAAAGTAAGTTGAAATGTTCATGATAATCATTCTATTTCCTAAATGCCACTAAACTAACAATGAATTGGTTTACACGTAGTGGAGTAGAATCCAGTAAAGGTAAGTAGTAAAACATTAATAAATGGGGCTCTATGTATATATTAACATAGTATTTATAAAAACCCCAAGAGCAACATAGCATTTAATTATATATTTGGCTGTATGTATATTATTAAAAAGGTAGTTGAAAATGTAAACTTATTGATTAGAGCCGATATTGAATAGGTAACAGATATGCGAGTAATAGGTATGCTAAAATATCAGTGTATCAGGGTAAACGATTACGAGTATGGAGAGACGCTGACCTTGAGACAAGTAACAGGTATTTTGTAACAAGTACCTATTTGTAACAGATATTTTTTTTGGACCTGTATCGGTCGTTCCTGTTACTGAAAAATATTGGTTTAGACCATCCCTGAGTTCAACCATCAGATAACTAGTGAGAACCCTTGCTAGTAATTTATACGGCTCTCAGGTATATATAATAAAACCATCCAAATGTACGATGTTAAAGGCCCCCGTTTCTATGAAAATACCTTCAATAGCTATTGATATTTTTATTTAAAAAGGGACATGCAAAAAAAAAATAAATAAATAAATAAAATAATGAATACAATGTCTGCCTGTCGCCTAAAGAAAAAATAACATGGAACATGTTTTAGCGGTTGTCTTCTTGATCTTCAATGATAGTCATATCGTCAGCGAGATTGCCAATTCCGTTATGTGCATTTTTTCAATTCAGGTTTTTTTTTTGTTTTTTTTGTAGGTTTTGTTTTAAAATGAAATTCAGTGTCGTCTGAAGTAAAAACCCGAATACGCAAATTCAGCTTGGACCAGGTTTTGACACTTTTGTAATCTTAGCCCAAACAAAAAATCACCCGTGCATCAAAACACATTTTGTATTTAATGTCATAGAAGGTGCTAAAATTCACACACTGAAATCGGATATTTCTCACATAATATATGTTTTATATATATATATATATACGAGGGTAAGTCAATAATTATCCGCAATATAGTTATAAAATTTTATTGAAATGAAATAGGAAACTTACAAGTACATCATTTTTCGACATAGTCCCCTTGCTTTTCAATGCACTTGGTCCAACGTTGTTTTTCCTGATGCCCTCATGGAAGAAGGTTTTGGGTTGATATGCGAGCCAGGAATGCACCGCTTCTTTCAATGCTTCGTCCGAGGCAAATCGACGGCCCCTAATTGCCTGTTTCGTCGATCCATGTTTCGTCACCAGTAACGATCCTGTCTAAGAAGTTGTCCCCTTCGTTAACATAGCGATCCAAATGTTTTGTGCACACGTCCAAGCGCGTTTGTTTATGCAACTGTGTCAGTTGTTTTGGAACCCATCTTGCACAAACTTTATGAAACCCAAGTCTGCTGTAAATGATTTCGTAGGCAGAACCGTGGCTAATTTGCAGACGATTTGCCACGTCGTCAACAGTTATCCGTCTGTCTGAGAGAATCATTTCACGTGAACGCTCAATGTTTTCCTCGTTTACGGCGGTAACTGGTCGTCCAGCTCCTTCATTTTGCGTAACACTTGTGCGACCATTTTGAATTTTTCAATCCATTCATAGACACTCCGTTGTGGCAAACAATTGTTCCCGTACTGTACCAAAAGTCTTCGATGAATTTCGGCCCCTGATACACCTTCCGACCACAAAAAACGGATCACTGAACGTTGCTCTTCTTTGGTGCAAATAGAAAGTGGAGCGGCCATTATTAACAGCACGACAGCGATAACAAAACTAACCTACCAGCTTGATACGCACATAAACATAACAACGAATAAACAAAGCATGCGCCATCAACACAAAAGAACAGTACTGCCAAAATAAACAAAAATATAGCTATATTGCGGATAATTATTGACTTACCCTCGTATATATATATATATATATATATATATATATAGATATATATATATTTTTTTTTTTTTTCGCTTACCTGTGATTAAGTATCTTCTGTAGTAGATAACTTTTCAAATTAAATAGCTTAATCCAGCTGACCGTCTTTGCCCTAATGTTCTTTATTTTTTTTTTTAAGCATAGCTGTATGATTGTGTTGTTTATTTCCTAAGAAGAGCAATTTTTTATGAATAGCAGCAGAGAGTGATCGAGCAAATCCAGGTTAAAATGTTTTATTTCTTACAAGGAGTCAAAACAAGCTCATTTATGAAGAGATCTCACGAATGAGTGATATAGTGTTATTTAATATAACGAGAGTTGAGCTCTTAACTGATCCTATTCCCCTAATATCGAACTGTCAAACTTCGCGTAACGCCCTTTTGTTCCCCAAAAACGTATCACTTTTTACCAACTAGATCACGGGTAAAACATGTTCCATGTCAAAAAATAGTCCAGTCAAGAAAGACATTGTAGAGTGCATGGAATATGCGATCATTTTTGAATTTATAGCATCGTTAGGAATAGTTAGAAGGTCAATCAATCAATATTTTTATTTATTTGCAAAAGATACTTCTTGTACAAATAACATACGAAATAAAACAATTCTTTTTTTTTTTTTTTTTTAGCAGCACTAGGACTTTGTATAGATAATATTAAATTATATAAGTACTACAAATATAAAGAAATAGTTTAGACACTTTTACCTAGAAAAAGAAATATAATAAAATAAATAATAATAATAATAAATAAATAAAATAATTATCAACTTAATAACAAGATCAATGCAATTACAAGGTATGCAGATTTACAGCTTTATAACTTCCCACCAAGTCATATTTAGTGATTATTGAATTTAATTAATGGTTAAGAGAATCAGAGAATCAGTGACCCAGTAATTTAGAAAAGAAGCACAATAAGACCATAGTCAGAACCCTATTCCAAAAAATAAAAAACATTTAGCTTTTCAGTCAATGGCACAACATATTACAAAATAATATAGTCTATTTAATTTTTGAATACAATCTACATTTAAGATTTCCTCTATAGACCATGATTCAGAGATGTATGTACCTAAGAATTCGTTTCTCTGCTCTTCAAATTTGATGCACTGAGTAAGAAAATGGCTCAAGGGATCCGACACCAAGCCACCGCAGGCCATGCAGGCTTCGCTGAATTTCATAATTAGTGTTGTGTCCTTTATAAACACCTTTAGGTAATCTCCGCTTGAGACTCTTAGGCGACCCACAACTCTGATTTTCTTAAAATTTGTCTGAAACAACATGTAATCTTCTGGGCTTGCTATATTAAAATTGCATATTTTTCTATACCTAGGGATGTTGGTGGAATTCAAAGTTCTGTTTACATCCTTTGAAAACTGATAGTTCTTCATCTTTTCTAGGACATCTTTAAACGTGCTCAGTTATTGGGGTAGTACTCTTGAGAACAAGTTTTGACAACCGAACTCCACCGCAATCGATTTTACTTGGGTCACCCAATTGTATGCTTCGTCAGACTTTCCTTCAGATACATCAAGGGTATGAAGTCTATTAAAGCATCGCCTGGGTAAGCGCCCTTCCTCCATTAAGCTCAACTTTGTCCAGTAGGAATAGTTAGAAGGTAAACATACTAAAAGTCCCTACCCCTGGGGAGTGAGCTAACGGTGAGGGAGGAGAAGTTCAATTTTTTTGTTTTTTTCGATAATTACTAGAAAACGGTTGACTACAGAAAAATATGTTTGAAATAAACATAAAAGCTATTTTAATTTACTATAAAATTAATAAGATATAAATTTGTCGTAATTCTTATTGCTTACGTGATATTCTTTATAGAAAATCGGCGATTTTTGGGGGAAAAAACAAATGTCACCTCACTTTTTGTCCAACTTTTGTTTCAAGTACCGTCTACCAGGTATGCAAGTTTAAAATGTCGTTTTAATTCCAATAGAATGCGCTCTTAGCCTATTGAAGGATTTGCTTATCTCTAAACGCTATTTTGTTTGTTAGTCATTTGTTTACAAAAGTCAGTTGTTTTTAAGTCGTTTACGTGGACGTATCATACCTTTCTTTGGTGTTAAAAATGTCTAATTTTAAGCCAAATAAAGAGCATTTGCGGCGTCATGATTTTCTTATTTAATCAAAAGAAAAAGGCATCTGAATGTCATCGAATTCTTGTTGAGACTTATGGCGATGTTGCTCCAACCGTCAGGACATGTGAACGTTGGTTTCAAAGTTTCAAACGTGGTGATTTTGATGTTACTGATCAAAAACGAGAAAATCGACCAAAAAAGTTTGAGGACTTCGAATTGCAATCTTTATTAGACGAAGACAATACCCAAACCCAACAAATGATGGCAGAACAGTTGAATGTCACTAGGCAAGCCATTTCCGATCGCCTGAGAGCTACGGGAAAGATTCAAAAGGTTGGAAAATGGGTTCCACATGAATTGGACGAACGACAGATGGAAAAACGAAAAACTGTGTGCGAAATGCTGCTTTTACGCCACGAAAGAAAGGGTTTTTTGCATCGAGTTGTAACTGGCGATGAAAAATGGATTTATTTTCAGAATCCCAAACGAAAAAAATCATGGGTAACGCCAGGACAACCATCCACATCGAGTTCAAGACCGGATCGTTTTGGGAAGAAGACAATGCTGTGTGTGTGGTGGGATCAGAAGGGAGTAGTCTACTACGAGCTTCTCAAACCCGGCGAAACAGTCAATACCGAGCGCTACCGACAACAAATGATCAATTTGAGTCACGCATTGATCGAAAAACGCCCAGAATGGGCTCACAGGCACGCCAAAGTCATTCTTCAGCATGATAACGCTCCTGCACATTCAGCCAGATTGACTAAGGAAACGATTTCTTCGCTTGGTTGGAAACTCCTACCCCACCCGCCGTATTCACCTGACCTGGCGCCTTCTGATTATCACCTCTTCTCATCGATGGGACACTCATTGGCGGAGCAACACTTCAACAATTTCGAAAACGTACGAAAATGGCTCGATGAATGGATTTCAAATAAAGATGAAGCATTCTTTTGGAATGGTATCCATATATTGCCCGAGAGATGGGCAAAATGTGTAGAAAGCGAGGGTCAGTACTTTGAATAAAATATATTATACTTTTTTTTAAATTACTGTGTATTTATTTTAAGAAATAAACGACATTTTAAACTTGCATACCTGGTACAATCGTTTCTCAGAAAAAACGTCAGAATCAAAATTGTAGAGCATTATCGAATTTTAATAACGTATATCTCGAAAACTGTTGGAATTTCGACTAATATGTATATAATTAATTTTATAGGAAATTTAATGAGCTTTGATTTTAATTTGTAGCATATTTTTCTAGAGTCCACCGTTTTCGAGATATTATCGAAAATTATCGGATATTTCATGCTCTCTACACCCCTCATTTCAGCATTCATTGACTGGACTATAATGAATTTCTAATAAAAATAAATACTAAACAAATTGAAAGTCGATACAAAGAGGAAGTGATACTTAGACGTTTCCTCCCGGCCTAATTGATACGAAGTTAATCATAGAGGCAGCGGTAGGAAGTTGCCGACTATCGAGATGGTAATATCCCCACGGATTATTGGTCCGTATTAAGAACCTCCTTCGCCTCCAAGAACAAGTCTTTTCAAGAGCAAACGGGTTTCGTAACTTTTTTTCCCACATAAATCAACTAACAACTTCATCAGGCCAACATTGTCTATTGCTACTTTGACGTCTTCCCATTACGTTGACAACTTCGTCTATCCTTTGCATTCATTAAGCTCGAATATATATTTTCTTATTTTATTACTTAATATATGTATACATAAAAGTCATCTATAATATTTATTACATCTTATTATGGACACTGACACGAATACAATTAATTACAAAAACATTTACATGTTATGGTCATAAAAAATTAAACTTACCTTTGCAGTTTCAATTGTATCTAGGAATAGGTATCGATACTCGATAAATCTATAATATCGATATTTGTCTTTGTCAATTATATATTTTAATTTCAATATTTTTTCTTTCAAATATTTATCTTGTCGATACGTAGTATACGATGCATCGTTTTCTCAATACTTTGAAAACAAAACAATCAACTAAATTATGTTTTAGTAAATAATTTTTTTTTTTTTTTTTTTTTTTTTAATACATTTATTGAAATTTACAACTGTACATAAAACATACATCCAGTAAATATAAAAATAATGTACATTAAGGTCCCGAGGCCACCTTATTTTCAGACGCTTCGGTGGGTTGTTAGGGAAAAATGGAAAGCAAGCTGATAGACTAGTGGATTTGAATGGTTATGGAGTTTACTTTGAAAGGATAGGTATCTGGTTTGTGCTAAATCAAAAACATATGCAAAATTACGGTCTTTATGGATAAGTTTCTTTATGGCAAAGTAAGGAGCATTAAATAGAATTTATGAATTAATTGCCACTTCTATGGGAACTTTCTTATTAGAAAACTATTTTTGAATACAAAGCATTCATCTTCAGCTCTACGGAAATCTAACTTCTGGCTGTTAGATCTCCTCAGAGCTGAAAATGAATGTTTAGTATTCGAAACTAGTTTTCTAAAAAAATAATTCTAATAGTAGTGGCAATTAATTCATCAATCCTAATAGTACTGATCCTTCTATACCAACATGGTCTGCCTCAAGTGATTAAAGAGCATTAAGTATATTTCGAATGATTTTGGATTGTAAGGATTGGATATGAGATAAATTAGACGGTTTACTGGAGCCCTAAAGCTCAAAAAAAAAAAAAAAAAAAAAAAAAAAAATGGAAAAAAAAAAAACCAAGCCTTATAAAAAAAGTTGACTAGGGTTTAACCCCATAATGTTGAAATCTGACTAAGAGAATGAACCTGGTTACTGTCGAATTCTTAATAATAATTATATTTTTTCAAAATTATAGTCTATTATAATAAACAACTGGTTTTATACTTTTGAAATATTTTTTTGTTTACTATTTATTTAGTAAAATGAAGGATGTTGACCAGAAAGGGGAATGTCCAAGAAAATCGAAACTGAGAAGTCATCGCCACTTGTTAGTTTGTCCCTTAAGCTATTGCTTAAAGTGGTTTCATGGGCCATAAAATAGGATTTTCACATGTTTTGGAGTTCAAGAACCCGATTCCAATGAGAAAGAATATAGATTTTGTAATTTCCATTTGCGATTTATTCGGAAGTAAGGTTACTGGACATTTCCTAGCATACTTCAAATGAATAAACTAAAACGATGAAATAGCGAGGAATGCCACTGTAACGTGACAGGAATAATTAAAATGGGATTTTATTTTTAAAAAATAAAAACAATCACGATATACGGTATCTCGATATTAGAGCTCAGCACATTGTTGTTATCGAATAGCGATATTTTGCTTGCCATACCCATCCCTAACTGTATCCAATCCTTACATCCTAATAACTTCCTTCAATTCATTAATGAGAATTGTTCTAGGTTAGGAAGTAAGTTGGCAGCATTGATAGTCTTATCGGCATGGAACCCATTAGTATTTTTTTTTTTTTTGCTTTAATAGAGTATATTACAAAAAATTGTATATAAATATTAAGTTTATATTTATTAGAATGTAATCTGCTTGCTTAGTCAGGAATGAACTGATCCACAATGACCTAATATCCCAGATGCCGCTGATTTGGCTCGAACCGGATACCTTTCCATTCACAATAAACATACTCCTCATTCAAATCCACTTGTTTCTCAACTTCCTATTCCATTTATGGCAATCCTCCGAGAAGTCTGTAAAGAAGATAGCCTCTGGATTTTTTTCTATTGTAAAACTTTCATTAGAGTTCTACCAACGAGTAGTCTCGACAAGTCTCTGTCATGTCATTACTCTACATTGTAATTACTGGATGTATTTTTTGTAATAAAGTTGTAGATTTAAATCAATAAAAAAAAAAAATTATTAGAATTTAAATATTTATTAAATCTGATCCGTTTAATAGGAGTGGAAGAGCTACCCCTGATTGCGGGGAGTCGTCGAGTTCGGACTCTGTTGAGGTAAGGGCAGTATTATTTTTAATTTAATATTATTTTACTTCCTAAAAGTATTTGATTATTAAGAAATTGTTGAAGTTTTGTGGTTTTAAAATAAAACTATGAAAAAAAAATTTGAAAAAAAGGGTGTGGCTGTGTCATGAAAACAGCCGTCTGAATACTTGAATACGTTTATGTAACGAGTCATATTTTTAAAATAAAATATTTTTATTTATGTATTTAGGATAAAAGCAAGCAAAAAAAAAAAAATTATTGTGTTACAATATAACTTTATCAATCATAGGTCTGTGATACGAAAAGTACGATACAAATGGCATACAAGATACAACCAGATTTCTTGTAAACGTTAAATCAATACAGGTATTACCTAATGTTTTTGGTGAAGTTTCAATCTAAGACAAATTGAACTCGCTGAGCATGAAGTGTCGGGCAATGAGTGATTTTGTGAGACATAGACATTAAAGTCTCCAACTATCATAACGGGTGTAGTAAGATCAGGCTGGTAATCAGGTATAATTTCCGCTATTATCTTGGAATATTTTAACAACGATCGTAACATAAAGAGTTTAATTTCTGCTATCGCTTTGCCCGGGTGGATATACACACACCCGAGTACGAATTTGAAGATGCCATTGGCCTTTACGTTTACTAGGCAGACTCCACCAGGTTATGCATCTTTCATTTCCAAATAAATTTTCGAAATGTCAATGTTAACTCTATTACAATCAGATCTATTGATGTTAGGATATATGGCGACTCCACCGGCTTTGCGACTTGATGATGATGCCGCTACCGATGATGTAGTTGCAATTTGTCTGTTCTTAGCGGTATTACAATATAATCTCAGTTCAAAGCTAAGAATATTCACTGGGATGAAATTTTCTATCCAAGTTTCGCTGATTGCCGATAATCAGACCGGTTGATGGTTGTATCGGTTGAGATGTCTTCTGAGTGCGCGGCCAAGCTTTGTGCATTAATGGAGGTAATAAGTATAAAACAATACTGATCAGGAACTTTTACGTTGCCGGCACTGCTTGACTCGGTCATATGATTTTTTATTATTGGGAGTTGGAATTAATTTTAAAGGATTTTTTCCTATTTTTGAGCATTTATTTAGAAAAAATGGTACAATGTATATTATTCAGAGTATTGTCCATCGCTAGCGACTACTTTTTCCCATCTTTCTGGCAATTTACGGAGACCAGCTCGGAAGAAGGCTTCGTCTTTTGAGGCTATCCATGAATCCACCCATTTTTTGCAATCTTCATAAGAAGTGAACCGCTGTTCAGTCAGGTCGTGTGTCATGCTTCGAAACAAGTAGTAGTCAGAAGGAGCAATGTCTGGAGAATACGGCGGGTGGGATAGGACCTCCCATTCCAGCGTTTCCAGGTATGTTTAGACCGGTTTAGCGTTGTCATGTTGCAAGATTACCTTGTCGTGCCTTTCCCCAAATAGCGGCCGTTTTTCCTTCAGTGCACGGCTCAAACGCATCAACTGAGTTCGGTAGAGGTCTCCCGTGATCGTTTCATTCGGTTTCAGCAGCTCATAATAGACCACGCCCATCACCTCCAAAACCAGTACTCACAAGTGGAAATCGATGGAGCATAGTCCCCATTAGCCTCGCAAACTAACCGATGGGTTTCAGCTGCTTTTTTGTTCAAATGAAAGCAGAAAAGCAAAGCTTCTCGCAAATTCGTCTTACTTGGCACAAAAGTTGACATGTTTAGAGAGCAAAAAAATAATGTTGTTCACACTTCAGAGAAATGACACCTACTGAAAGCTAAATGATGACGCTTCAACATGAATATAGCAACAAGTTGGCCCGATGGAATTAGAGAGTAGTAATACCATCTCTTATCAATCCTTTAAAATTAATTCCAGCTCCCAATATTACCATTCGATTGTTCTTGAGAAGCTCTTTCCAACCGTATACGATATATGTATTTGGTTTTGGCTTTTCGACGCGTATGGCCGACTTTATATATTTTTTTATTCTAACAGATTAATATTTACTGCCAGTACTTTAAACTAATGTTTTATATACAATCTATAGATTTTGACGTTAGCTGACGATTAAAACTTAAACGAACATCGTAGCTTCTCCAAAGTCAAAATTATTATCAGCAACATAACCTCAAAATTGCGGGGCTTCCCCCTCCACCGCTCTGTCCTCGCTTACCGTAATAAATTCTTTGATCATTTAGCTATCCAGTGGTATAATTTAATTTTAGATGTAGGGTTTAGATTCGAAACTTCAACGCCAATATGAAAATCACGTTTTATTTTTTTTTTCTTATCTCTCAGTCAAGATAGAGAAATGATTCTTTTATAAACGTAAAATTGTATTTTTTTATGCTTTTTGAAATAAATACATTTTCGTTATGCTCAAAATAAGACCCGGCTTCAGTGTGCTCAAAAACTCCAAACAAAGAACAAAATTCCTATGAAATCAGATGTTAATCTCGATTCAACGCACAACCCTGATATGTAAAATTGTATCAAAATCAAAACGCTGAATTTTAAGCAAAACCGGGAACCCCGATTGTATAAAGGACACTGTTTAAATTCTTTTAAATTAAAAATTGCAAAATTTTGTCGTTTTAATTATCTTTTCCATCTTCATATTATCTTTTCATCTCTGTCTCTCTTTTTTTTTTCTTTAATCTTGAACATAAAAAAAAAGAAATTAAATTAAATTCTCGTGGAAAAACTTCAAAGGAGAGATCCGACAGTGACAAGATGTTATATCAACGAAAATAATTATCAAACTGAAGAAGACACGACAATCTGAGAAGTAAGATCTTGGCCTCAGGACTACGTTAGTTCCTCAATAGCTACACTAGATTACTCACAGGATGTCTACTTTTATACTTCTCGCATTTCTTCAAGTTTTTTAGCGACATATTATTTAAATTTATGAAAGAAAATGTTTAACATTATCTGATGAGTAAATATTTTCCATAACTAGTCCTGCTCTATGAAGACATTGTAGTGGCTGGAAATGTTAAATTACTACATCATCCTCGTAAACAACTCCTTTATTAAAGTTTAAAAAGAGTAATACTTTATTGAAATTATTTGTAACCAGTATCCCCCGTCGCGGTTTCGCCCGCTCTCGAAAGTCAAGAAATTAGATTATTTTAACTAATAATTAAAAGTATCATTGAAGAAGTAATGCTTATTTGCATACTTCAATACGTTTATCGATAAACAAATGAAATTCAATTTTCAAGCATGGTTGTTATTTTAAATCTGGTTAAAATTGCATTGAAAAGGGTTTGAAGAGTACTTAAAATCATAATTAGACATCCAATTTGACAGAAACAATTCTATCGATACATCCGGTTGGATTTTAATTTCTAAACATAGAAGTGTATGGCAGTTTGGCAAACATCGTTTCTGGCACTCAAGACTATACATTTTAATCATTATTATAGTAAACTTTATTGTTATAAACCTTCCTAGAACTATGGTGATGTTGTTGTTAAATTTTGGTTCAGTTGGATTCAATAGTTGTACTAAAACTGTTGCAGAATGGTGCTAGCAATATATCGTCCAATTTTTAAACTTCACTGGACTCAAAACGTCATACCACTTATTTTTAGGTTTTTTAATAACAATTTCTCTGATAGTAAGCAAATTTTATTATCAATTTCAAGCTCTATACAGGGTGTCCCACGAATATTGTGTCAGGCTAATAAAACCCAGAGTCTATGGCATTTCAATGCGATAATCAGGGGTTTCTTTCAAATATTTGTTCCATCTGTATTTCTTGTTTATAAGATTATTAGTTTGTCAGTATTTGTAAATGTAAATTGGTCAATTTAAAAAAATGGCTCATTTTGTAAGTCAGTATGACATGCTCATGGCATTAGGACGATGAAATGAGGGCAGAAATACAAAATGCGAATCTTTCCATTCCATCGGAAGAAATACAGCAAGCTCAGCGAGACTTCTGTTCTAGACTTTTGTTATGCATAAATGAAGAAGGCCGTCACTTTGAACACATAAAATAGTATTTTTATGTAAATAAACAAATATTATTAACTCAATTGCATTTTCAAATAATGTAATATTTACTTAATTAATAAAATTCAATTTCCTTCAGAATCCATAATTAACTTGTCATCTAACAAACCAGGAGTTCCAGGGTTCCTCTCAAATAAGAGGATTAGGCTGTTATCGACGTAGAGGTGCATCTGATTGAAAAAGTAACCGATACAAAACAGTTTTAGAATTCGACTACTTGAAATTCCATAGACTCTGGGTTTTATTAGAATGACACATGATTCGTGGGACACCCTGTATAACACCGTATATAGAGCTAAAATGTAATGTAGAATGATGCTCGTCACCTATCGGTAAATTTTCAAATTTCACCATTATCCATATATTCTCGCTTTTTTAATGACATGTTGATTGAAACAGTAGATTTTATTATTGCTAAACAGTTCTAAATTTTAGGTTATTTTCTAGTTGATTTAGTATTTTTACTCCCAAGGTTATTTTCATTTAGATGGATAGCGAAATTAGAGTTTGGGTCTTATTAGTGTATGCTCTTATATGTTGTTTTACTCTTTGATTTACCGATCAGTTTTTTCCGTGTATTTTGCTTCACAGTCATTAAATTTTAGTTCGTATACACCGCTTTTTTGGAAAGGGTCTATTTTGTCTTTCGGTGAAGGGAACCATGATGACAATGGTTTATCTATTTAAATGCAGGGTTTAAACCTAATTTTTGGCAATTAATTCATCAATCCAAACTGTATTGATCCTTCTATACCATCATGGGTACCTCAAGTGATATACATGATTTTTCTTTTTTCCCCCATTCAGAAATAAATTGAGTTTAAGAAGGTCACAGGGAAAGCCGATGAGCAGTTTTATATTGAGCCAGTTGAATTAGGTGTTTAAATACGACAATACAAGACTGTTGCTAGGCCCTCAGTCGAAAGGGCTATTTGAATTATGAATAGTGTTTGTCCATACATCAACGCCCTCTCTAAAGGGAGAGAATCATCAAAAGATGAAGCGCGTTCCAGTTATAAGGTCCATCCCTAAAGCATATTAGCTGAATAGACTCAACTAAAGCCGGTTATCCTAGTACAGCGGATGGCAAACAGTCTGTTTGGAGAAGCAAGTTGTGGGAGTTGTGTACCGAGGGCATCTTGGCCGTTTGATCCTCCGGTTCGCCTCAGGATAAAAACCTTTCGCCCTTCGCCCTTGGATGCAAACACACTCCCTTAACAAGCTTCCCTCTTCCTACAGTGCAAATAGTAGCCCGACCGCAGTATATACATTGTTTCTCAAACGTTCCGTAGCAATGTGTACATATACATACACAACTAAGCTCCCTCTCATAGCCTGTAGATCTCTATTCCTCTATTTAATAAACAATTCATAACTTTGTGAAACAATACTCTGTGAAACATACCATAGGTCAGCACGTACAACATTTATTTTTGTATACAGAATGTCCCAGACACAGTGTAAAAAAAAAAAGAAAGGGTAATACGGCATGCTAAACAGGGTAGAATGGCGCAGAAACGAGTTTCCTATCTCAATATGTTGAGGAAATAGAATTTTTTTTGTTTTTATTTTTAAAATCTTCTTTTTTTTTTTCTGAAAATGGCAGTTTTCTCTACTTTGGTTTAGCGTAGATATTTTCTTAATCAGCATTAAATTTTCTAAAAGATGAGGTAGGTCTAGTTATTTTAACGTGAAGCAATTTATTCTCTAGCGTGTTTTTTATCAGAAAAACTTGACTTTTTCACGTACATACTAGAAAAAACTACTTGATTGAATAAAAGTTTTAGTTATTTTATCTCTTGTCCATATGCACGAGGGGTAAAGAGTTGTGTAGGTGGCAAGCCCTCCCCCCCCCCAAAAAAAAAAAAAAAAAAATCTTATTTATAGGGAGTTAAGGGGGGGACCCAAATTCTAGCCGATTACCTAATGTTACATTAACGCACTTTTTTTTTTTTTAATATAAAAATAATAATTTAGGATTATTTGAAGAAATAAAATACACCAACAGAAAAATGACATTTATAATGTGCCCTGCTACTCATTAGCCCAAACTATGATATCACGTTCTGATTGGAATTAGGGTTATCTAGCCCCAGATTTATTTATTTATTTTTCTGTTGGTGTATTTAATTTCTTCAAATAATCCTAAATTGTTATTTTTTATAAAAAAAAAAAAAAAAAAAGAAGAAGAAAAAGTACATTTATGTAACATTGGGTAATCAGCAAGAATTTGGGTCACCACTAAAAAGCTAACTAAATTCCGCAGTTTTGAAGAAATTTGACGGCTTCTAGGGTGCTCCAGTGGTGAGGTAGGAATTTTCAAAAGCTATTAAAAATTTAAGTTTTAATAAATGTTTTGTTTTTTTGCGCGTTAAAAGGCCCCTTAAAAGTGAATTTAAATTAACTAGACCTATTTCATCTTTTAGAAAATTTAATGCTGATTAAGAAAATATCATTAGATAAAAATAAGATTTTAAAATAGAAAACAAAAATATTCTATCTCCTCAACAGATTGAGATAGGAAACTCGTTTCTGCACCAATCTACCCAGTTCAGCATGCAGTATTACCCAAGTATTGTTTGCACTATGTCTGGGATACCCTGTTTATCAAATTAAAAATTCCGGATTATTTCCTTTCTAAATCGTATAATTGATGGGATATATTCATTATTCAAAAAAATTAGAAATAAAATTTGACTGGTTTTGGATTTCTGCGCCTCAATTTAAAACAAAAATTAAAGAGAAACAATATTTCTATGCTTTATTAACAATCGATGGTTTCTTTATTATGATAAATAAGTAATTACGGGAAAGTACGATAACGCTCTGGACTAAATTTGTATTTTCCACAAATTGAAGGTTGAGAAAAAAAAGTTTTTATTTCTGGTGCATTAGGAATAACATAAAACAAAATGGTATCCCTAATGCACTAGAAATAACAGCTCCTTTTTATCAACCTATCGGTTAGCTCGGTGAAAATTTATTTGGATAAAATATTTTTTTAGATAGGTAAACCAGACAGTTATTGATACCCCAGAAAATTATATTAAAAAAATGTTTACCCTAACAAATTAAATTTCTTTTAAATCCTAATACTCAACTGTCTAAAAGTCCTCTCAAATCTGTCCACATTTTAAAAGATACCCTTAGGTTGTCAATAACTGATTTTACCTTATTTATTTTCACTATCTTGTAAAATACATTCCAGGAATAATGTTTGGCGTTAACCTTCTTGCTTAGCTCAAAGTATAGTAATTAGAAGAAAATAACTGCAAATTTCAACTTTATTGGACAATTCTGTCTATAATTTTAGTACGAATATTTCCTTAAGGGTGTCAATAACTGTCTGACTCAAGGTATAGAAGGATCAATACAATTAGGATTAATGAATTAATTGCCACTTCTATTGAGATTATTTTATTAGAAAACTAGTTTCCAATGCTAAACATTCATCTTCAGTTCTAAAACATACAAAGTTTTCAATCAGTACTATGTTAAATGGATTATATACACTAAAGTTTTCAAAAATGTAAGACAAGAAATCAAACATTAGTACTCACCTCTGGAGATCTAAGAGATAACTGAAATATATCTATAGTGCGAAGGGGAAAGGGGCTGATAGCTTAAATTTTTGTGATTTACTATGGGATTTCCCTTATGACTCATTGGATTTTTCCGTTCCTATTGGAACCAAATCTTAAATGGGGCTATTGGAAGTGTTTATCTGGCCATTTAAATAAAATTTAAACCGATCCAGATTTTTTTTTAAGTGGCCAGATAAATATTTCCAAAAGCCCCATTTTAAATTTATTTCCAATAGGAACGGAAAAATTCAATGAGTCATAAGGGAAATCCCATAGTTAACCCTAAAAAGTTAACCTACCTGCCCCTTCCCTTTCCCTCTATATATATATATATATATATATATATATATATATATATATATATATATATATATATATATATATATATATATATATATATATATATATATATATATATCGTTATCTCTTACGACTCCTGAGGTGAGTACTCATGTTTAATTTCATTTGTTACATTTCTGAAAACTTTAGTATGTATAATCCATGTAACATAGTACTGATGTGTTGAATAATTTTGTATGTTTTAGAACTGAAGATGAACGTTTAGCATTCAAAACTAGTTTTTAATAAAATAATCTCAATTGAAGTGGCAATTAATTCATCAATCCTAATTGTATTGATCATTCTATACCTCAAGTCAGTTAGTTATTGACACGCTTAAGGAAATATTCATACTAAACTTAAAAAGAATTTTTTTTGTTTTCAGTTTTAAAATCTAACTTTTTTTCTGAAAAAAATGGCAGGTTTCTCTACTTTGGTTTAGCGAAGAAACAAAAACGATGATATTTTCTTAGTCAGCATTAAATTTTCTAAAATATGAAGTAGATCTAGTTATTTTAATTCTAAACTAATACTTTTATTCAATCTAGTAGTTTTTTCTAGTAGGTACGTGAAGCAATCAAGTATTTATTATCTAGCGTGTTTTTCATCGGAAATACTTCTTTTAGATTCAAAAGATAAAGTTCAATTGTATCATGGGTTACACCACTAAAAAGCTAACTAAATTCCAATAGTGATATTCCATTAGTCCCTGTTGAACAGATACGCTACCTAGGACTCCACTTGGACAAACGACTGACTAACTTGGAATCCACATACAAGACTAAAACGACAAGAAACTGCCCGTCGTTTAAGACTACTTCAACATTTACTAGACAAACGTTCAAAGCTCCCAATTAATTACAAAATACTCATATACATGACTGTGATTAGACCTATTTGGACGTACGGAGTTGAGCTTTGGGGCTCCACTAAACCATCTAATTCATCTCGTATTCAATCCTTACAATCCAAAATCCTTCGTAAAATCCTCAATGCTCCTTACTTTGTCACCAATAAACTTATCCATAAAGATCTTAATGTTCCATATGTTGCTGATTTAACCTACACCAGATACCTATCCTTTCATAGTTAGCTCCATAATCACTCAAATCCATTAGTTTCTCAACTTGCTTCCCACTCCATCCCTGATAATCCTCCAAGGCGCCTGAAACGAAGATGGCCTAGAGACCTTCTAGTGTAGAAGGTTTAATAAAGTGCTACTGATGCGTAGTTCTTTTCATGTCTTAACATGTTATTATAATCGTTGTCAATACATTTACTTGATGTATATATTCTGTACAGTTGTAAATTTCAATAAATGTATATAAAAAAAAAAAAAAAACCAATAGAAGTGGCAATTAATTCATCAATCCTAATAGTATTGATCCTTCTATACCTCAAGTCAGACATTAATTGACACCCTTAAGGAAATATTCATACTAAAATTATAGCTAGAACTGTCCAATAAAGTTGAAATTTGCAGTAATTTTTCCTTAACCACTATACTTTGAGCTAAGCAAGAAAGTTCACGCCAAATATTATTCCTGGAATTCAAAACTAGTTTTCTAATAAAATTATCCCAATAGAAGTGGCAATTAATTCATCAATCCTAATAACTCTCTGGCTTACCATACTAGTTTTCAGTTTTAAAAACTATAAAGATAAAATTTATTTATTTTATTTTATAATTGGACTAGGTTGTTCTAACCGCCTACCTTAGTTTTCCTCCAATGGCTTTCAATTAATTACAAAACCTCTATCGACCTCCCTCGTGACCTTTAAAATCTCCGCTAAAATATCTCTTTATCCTCCGGACGATTTAGTTTTGAGATGGCTTTGATAGGGGGCTCCCGTCCATTTATTTTCCCTCTTTTCCAACAAGAATTCTCCTCCCCGAACAAGAATTAACTCCACTTTATGTTAACGAAGTTTTTCTTCGGGAAAATAAAATCGGACAGAAGAGCCTGAGGGAGGGGGGCAAAAAGCCTCATCCCTTCATCCCGGTAAAAGGTCGCCCCTGATGGAAATACACACAAAGTGAAAAGGGTTTCGGAATAATCTTTGATGTTATATAATTAATCGTAGTACTCGGATCTTCCTCTTTGTCGCATACTTTTTTTTTCTCTCTCTCATCAGGGTTCCTTTACCCTCTGAATAAATTAATATTTATCTCAAAAAAAAAAAAAAAATTAAAAAAGATAAAAAAAAAACCAAAACCTCCATCAATAATTATCGGAGCTCCCTTACATTCTCTGCTCCCTTTCATTTATCATTTTTTTTCTCTTTTCCTTCAGAAGTCGCTGAATGTAAATTGATAAAATCCTTCCTCCCTCCACAATTTATCTTTGTAAACTCAATTTATTTAGACGAATAATCAAAAATGCGTTATGAACCCGAGAGTTAACTGGTGACAGACCTCTCTCCAACCTAACCATTCAAAACCTAACTCAAATCAGCATAGTTACTATCCTCTCTTATACGTCTCGTCCACCCTCCGAACGTTTAATTTACTTAGGCCACTTGCCATACATCAAATCAAGCAATGAAAGTTAACTAATTATCCCCTTATAAAGCCATTTCGCGTAGGGGTAACATCAACTGGCTCCTAGAAGCCCCGACCTTAGTCCACTTTATTATTTTGCATGTGGATACCTTAAAAGTAAGGTTTATGAGAATAATCCGACGAACTTGACGCAATTGAAGCAAAACATGAGGTCAGAAATGGCAGCAATATCGAGAGCTATGTGTCAGCATGTGATCGCCAATCTTCGTTCCCGATTAGAAGAGTGCCAGCAGCATAACAGTCACCATTTAGATAACAAAATATTTTCCAAATAATTTTCCACTTTATATTGTAATTATTAACAATAAACTTTTTTTTTTTTATTTTAAGTAGTTTTTGTTTTATCGAAGTAACAAATACCCGATACTCTTTTTGGACTCCCTGTATAATAGTATAGATTACTATTATTTTCTTTATCACTATACTGTAATAGAATTTAATTAATTATTATTCTTATTGTTCCTTTATATTTTTTAATATTTGAAAAATTTTAAACGATCCATATATATGGTATACGGGCGCCATAACCTCACACACTCACCCATGTAGTGTCAACATCCTCTATTTAGTGTACCGCATTTGATGACCCGGCTTTGTATAAATGAGTTAAGTTTTGTTACCGCCGAGAGGGGGAACATAAATTTCGTCCCCGATCCCCCGCGGGAGCTAGACAGTGTTTAGGAGATCCAGGGAATACACAAAGAATTGAAACGATTCCGAGTCCAGTTTACAGTTAACAGTTTATACTAGGATCTGGTAAAATAGGACCTTTACAATCAAACAACTTCCCTGAAATAGGCATCTTTAAGATCTGTTTAATATTGAGCGATTTACGACATGGCGCGTATATTTGGGGGTATAAGGAATAATATGTTCGAAGTGTGAAAACATTTTAAATAAGTTAAGCACATACCAGACTTATAAGATAAGAAACTTCACGCCGTCTTGGACTACTCCAACATTTACTAGACAAGCATTCAAAGCTTCCGATATACGAGGGTGAATCAAATATAAACGGTAATTTTCAAAATTATATTTATTGAATAATATTATACAGAAACTATACCTTCAACATTCAATGTAGTCTCCTGCATTATCTACACACTTCTGCCACCGATTTGGAAGCTTGAATATTCCCTGCTCATAAAAAGATTGAGGACGAGTTTTTAACCATTCGCGCACGTGCTTTTCGACGTCTTCATTGTTTTCAAATCGTTTTCCTCCAAGTGATTCATCGCGCATCGTCACATATGATGAGACGTGGGTCCACCATTACACCCCCGAATCGAAAATGGCAAGTAAGGAGTGGCGAAGGTAGGATGAAGGCTGCCCAGTGAAAGCCAAAACTCGTCTCTCAGCCGGAAAAGTTCTTACAACAATTTTTTTTGACTCAAGGGGAGTTCTACTCATTGATTTTCTTCACTATCAACGAACAGTGAATGTGGCTTACTACTGCCAGGTGCTACAGTCAGCAAAAACCAGTTACCGGAACAAAAGACGAGGTGTGCCCATTAGAGATGTCATCCTTCTCCATGACAACGCAAGGCCTCACACCGCATTGTTGACAAGGGATAAATTGGAAGAAATGGGCTGGGAAACTCTCGAACACCCTCCTTACAGTCCAGACCTGTCCCCTGGTGACTATTTTTTGTTTGCGCCCCTGAAAGAATCACTTGGAGGAAAACGATTTGAAAACAATGAAGACGTCGAAAAGCACGTGCGCGAATGGTTAAAAACTCGCCCTCAGTCTTTTTAAGAACAGGGAATATTCAAGCTTCCAAATCGGTGGCAGAAGTGTGTAGATAATGCAGGAGACTACATTGAAAAATGTTGAAGGTATAGTTTCTGTATAATATTATTCAATAAATATAATTTTGAAAAATTACCGTTTATATTTGATTCACCCTCGTATTACAAAAGAGGTATTTAATGACAGTATTTAGACTCCTTTGGAAATATGGAGCATAGTTTTGGGGCTCCACTAAACTATCTAACTCATCTCGTATCCAATCCTTACAATTCAAAATCCGTCGTAACATCCTGCTTATTATGTCACAAACAAACTTAATAATGTTCACTACATTGCTGATTTGGCCCGACCAGATACCTATACTTTCATAGTAACTCAACACCTACTCGAATCTACTAGTCTCCCAACTTGCCTCACACACCCGGTTCTTTATCCTTTTTCGGGCGGAATATTCTACGCATTACGTAAGCGCAAACTGCAACCGAGAAAAAACAAGCTTACCGGCTTTTAACCGTTTTTAGAGCTCAGTTTACTACATTGCACCATAAATTAATAGATTGTTTGGAGGGATCCCATCATTCAACAATATTAAATGAGGTTAAAAAAAAAAATCAAATTATATTATTTAAAAAAATATATTTATTAAATTTTAGACTAATAAAAGACAGTTAGTGTAAATATTTTTAAATGTGTGTACTTGCTCTGAAATGGGTTTATCTTACCTTTGTTTCCTCTCGAATTTCATTTTTCCCTAAAATTTAAAACCGGAAATATTTATGTTACCTAAATTACTATTGCTACTACTACTGACCAAGTTTTACGTTTTATGAACGACAACCACTGATATTAAAGTTTTTTTTTTCTGTTTTGAACTATTGTAATAAAGCATTTTAAAAAAAATCACTTTATAACAATTATTAACTTTTATTTTTTTATAAAACATTCATAAAAATAAAAAATACATAAACATTGGTTTTATTGGTTGAGACCTAATAAAGAAATTTACAAGATATAAATGATCTGGAAACAGACATAAGAATAAGAAGATTAAAGTTCTATGGGCATATGGTGAGAATGGGCCCGGATAGATTAAATAGCGAAATCTTTTATAAAATCAGAGGATATAAGAGTTCTGAGGAATATGTCAAACAGATGAAAGAAGAAACTGAGAAACTGAAAATAACAGACCAAGACTGTTTTGATAGGGATGAATACAGGAAAAAACTAAATGTAATCAAGGTTCTTGTGGGAAGGAAGGATGCGAGAAAAGGAATAGCGTGGACCGAAGAAAGAAGGAAGGAGCAATCGGAGAGAACGAAGAAAAGGTAGAAAAAGAGAAGGAAGGAGAGAAGTAGTGAGAAGTCAATGATATTCGCGTGGTCTCTAATGCCGTTACGTGGAAAAAAAAATTTAAGATATAAATGTAATTCGTTTGAGTTAAAATGCATTTTTTACGTTTTAAAAGATGTAAAATTTAATCATATCTATTTATATATATATATATATATATATATATATATATATATATATATATATATATATATATATATATATATATATATGCAGGAGGCGCTTGACTACCAAGCTACCAGGCCCGAGTTCGAGTCCGGCTAAAGGCTGAAAATTTATTTTCTGTTATTTCAGCCGTAGATCCACTTCGAAGTCGGGAAGACCCTCCTGTGGCACATCCAGCCTCTATAAAAAGTGGTACCCTTAATTAGGGAAAAATCCGGACGGTTGAGAGTGAATCCTGTCCAAATCTCCTACTTTCACAACCGTTGGTTCAGTAACATTGCATCACTAACGAAGTACTTAATTCAAGATTCTTTGGTTGTAGTAGTACAGGTATAAACCTGTAAATAAATATGTATACAGAGTGAGTATCTCTTAGTGAATAAAAAAAAAATGGGTGAAACTAGATCAAAAATGTAGAAAAATGCCGCAAACCTCACTTTTCTATTCCAACCCGTTGCAGATATACGATAAATCAAAGACTTTTTTGAGGAAACCACGTTTTTTTCTATAAAAGCTGCAATATCTCCTTTTTGAAATATTTTTCAAATTTTGACCACATATTCGGATTTAGCATTAAATTTTCTATAAAAACTTAGTACCTGTAACCTTGAATTTTACAAACTTAGTATCTAAAGAACAGCTTGATCTTCACCTTGTTTGGGGAAGTCACAATGTCTTATTTACTTCAACGCTCACGTTGAAAACGTTTTTCGAAAAAACTATCCACAAAACTTCAAATTTCACAAAAACTTAAAAATTTAATCAGCTTTCGAATGATATGTTAAACGTAATGATTTTGTTTCAATTTCATGGAGAAATTTACTTTTGAAACCGAAAAAACGTGGTGTTCTCATTTCGCATACAAATCAGTTACTTGTGTAAATAAAACATTACGACAATCCCTTAATGGAAATGTGCATTTTAAACATAATAAACTCTTCATTGGAAGAAAAAGCAAAGAAAAAAAATATTGTTTAATAGAAAATAAAGGAAACTGTCAATAAAGCGAAACCAGATCAGAGGATCTTATGTTATTTCATTTATTTATTTAGGTTTTATTTGATTAGATTTTCAATGTAATGTTTAACATCCATTGATAATGATGCTAGCTTCTGAATGCAGATTGTGTTAAAGAATACCACTTTTTGAGGTAAATTTTATGGGCAGATGAGTCTGCTTTTACAGTGAAAGGCATTTCTACCTATCCATGTATATCCTTGGTTTATATTTGTAATAACATAAGATCCACTAATCTGGTATCACTTTATTGACAGTTTTCCTTTATTTTCTATTAAATAATAATTTTTTTCTTTGCTTTTTATTCCAAAGAAGAGTTTATTATGTTTAAAATGCACATTTCCATTAAGGGATTGTCATAATGTTTTATTTACACAAGTAACTGATTTGTATGCCAAATGAGAACACCACGTTTTTTTGGTTTCAAAAGTAAATTTCTCCATGAAATTGAAACAAAATCATTACGTTTAACATATTATTCGAAAGCTGATTAAATTTGCAAGTTTTTGTGAAATTTGAAGTTTTGTGGATAGTTTTTACGAAAAACGGTGAGTGTTGAAGTAAATACGACATTGTGACTTCCCTAAATAAGGTGAAGATCAAGCTGTCCTTTAGATACCAAGTTTGTAAAATTAATTTGAAAAATATTTTAATAAAATGGAGATATTATAGCTTTTATGAAAAATAACGTTTTTTCCTCAGAAAAATCTTTGATTTATCGTATATCTGCAACGGGTTGGAATAGAAAAGTGAGGTATGCGGCATTTGGTTACATTTTTGATCTAGTTTCACCCAATATTTTTTTTTTACACTAAGAGATACTCACCCTGTATGTTGAAAAACCTTTAAGATTGTCCATGCAGATAGACTGGAAGTTTATACAAGTAAAAAAAATGCTATTAAACTGTTTCAACAAAGCGAACTTACGGAGCAGTTGACTTGCTCGGAGATATTCAAATTAGAATTACAGAGTGGGATCTAAGGGCTCTTTGCGCGATCGGTTTGAACTAATTGCTCGAATCAGAGTCGCTCCCCCCCACCCCCCCCCCACCCCCTTCCATAGCTAAATTAAAATTGATTCGACCGTTTAGTCCTCCTGGTAGTATAGGGACAATATATATTGGAATATTACAAACGATGATTCAAAAACAATGACCCCCACTGTTGGTTGGTACCGCGGGAGGTGCAGGATCGATTCGAGCGCAACAAAGTACCGTGGTCTTACTTTTAATTAAATTACCCTAAGATCAAAAGAGAAGAGGGCTAAGTCTTGTGCCTTGGGGACTTCCTTGTGTTTGGGGAGTTACACCCCCCACCCCCTACTTCTTGCTACTGTTGTTTAAATCAATGATAACAAGAGGAGCTTGTTGTTAATTCTGTAACACCTGCCTGAATACTGTAAGCTCATCATCAATTTGTCGCTCCATTAGTCTTCGTTTAAATATTAGAATACTTTAAGATAACTTTATAACCTTTTTTTTTATCCTTAATACTTTTTATGTTTTTTATTGTATACGTATTATATATATATATACTATACATATATATATATATATATATATATATATATATATATATATATATATATATTTTCTTTTTTTTTTTTTTTCCTTTCAAAGTAACCCTTTGAAAGGACCGTTTATTTAGGTTGTACGTTCCATACAAATGTATACTACGTACCTTAATTATCATAATTACATTGACATTGAAACTTTTACAATAATATTAAAATAATTCAGATCATTGAACATATAACAATTTTTTTAGAATATAAAAGAAACAAATAAAACATTACAAATTGATTACGAAAATTAGAAATAAAAAATATGGTCCATGGCTGATTTTAGCACATAATTTTAAATATTTAAAGGACTTTTAATAAAATGTCCTTCCACCTTCTCAGTCCTTGGTCAGTTGGTCAAAGTCCAAGCTAAAGATAAATTTTGTAAATCCAACTCTGTATTTGTTGTACAAGTCATATTCTGTCACAGGCCAATTTTCACCTTTGAAAAACAGAGTCATAATTAGTTTGGATCTTTGCCTGTCATATAATAAGCAGTCGTAAATTATGTGTTTAAATGTATGTTCTCGTCCGTCATAACTACATATGTTACTGTTTATTAAATTAAACCTTTTTAGATATGCTTTAGTTTGTCCATGTTCTGCTAAGACCTGTGTCAGTTTGTAATGTGTGGATTTGAGTATGTTGAAATTATTTTTTGTTATTTTTGGAATGAATTTATGCAGGCTTGGGGATTTATCAGATTTAATCCAGCGATCATATATATATATATATATATATATATATATATATATATATATATATATATATATATATATATATATATATATCTGTATTATTAAACTACACATTGATATTAAATCATAAACTATTATTTTTGAATTATACAGGGTGAGTATCTCTTAGTGTATAATAAAAAATTGGATGAAACTACATCAACCATGTAGCAAAATGCCGCAGATCTTACCTTTCAATTCCAATCCATTGCTGATATATGATAAAACAAAGACTTTTTTGAGGAAACCACGTTTGTTTCTATAAAAGCTGTCCATTTTGCCTAAATATTTTTCAAATTTTGACCACATTTTCAGATTAAGCATTAAATTTTCTATAATATCTGAGTATTTGTAACCTTGAATTTTACAAACTTGGTATCTAAAGAACAGCTTGATCTTCACCTTATTTGGGGAAGTCACAATGTCTTATATTACTTCAACACTCACCGTTTTTTAAAAAAACTATCCACAAAACGTCAAATCTCACAAAATTTTCAATGTAAGGTTTAAAACTCAATGATAATGAACACATACCATAATTTGCTATTAGCTTCTGAATGCAGATTGTGTTAAAGAATACCACTTTTTGAGATGAATTTTATGGACAGATGAGTTTGTTTTTACAGGGGAAGGCATTTCTACCGTTCCATGTGGAGTATCGTTAGTTTATTTATCTTTGTATTGCTGTCGAATAGTGTTTGTATTGTAGTCGAAAATCATAGTTTGCCCAACAGATTGAATGATGATATTACTAAGATTTGTTACAAAATATCCTACCACAACTTCATCACGATATTCCACCCAAGTTCGGCAAATATGGTTTTCCAACACCATGGTGCTCCTCCACATTATTCGAAAGCTATACAAGCATAAACCAACCATATACATGGATAGGTAGACATGCCTTCCACAGTAAAACAGTCTCATCTTCCTACAAATTTCACCTCAAAAAGTTGTATTCTTCAACACAATATGCAATCAGAAGATAACCACAAAATTGAGGTCTATGTTCATTATCATCGAGTTTTAAACCTTACATTGAATATTTAATAAATTAAAATCCTAAATAATAATAATAAATAAATAAATGTAATAACATAAGATCCTCTTATCTGGCGTCGCTTTATTGAAAGTTTTCCTTTATTTTCTATTAAACAATAATTCTTTTTCTTTGTTTTTTAATCCAATAAAGAGTTTATTATGTTTGAAATTCATATTTTCATTAAGGGATAGTCATAACGTTTCATTTACACAAGTAACTGATTTGTATACCAAATGAGAACACCATGTTTTTTCGGTTTCAAAAGTAAAGTTCTCCATGAAATCGAAACATAATCATTACGTTTAACATATTATTCGAAAGCTGATTAAATTTGCAAGTTTTTGTGAAATTTGATGTTTTGTGGATAGTTTTTTCAAAAAACGGTGAGCGTTGAAGTAATATAAGACATGGTGACTTTCCTAAATAAGGTGAAGATCAAGCTGTTCTTTAGATACCAAGTTTGTAAAATTCAAGGTTACAGGTACTCTACTATTATAGAAAATTTAATGCTAAATTCGAAAATGTGGTCAAAATATGAAAAATATTTAGGCAAAATGGAGATATTACAGCTTTTATGGAAAAAAAACGTGGTTTCCTCAAAAAAGTCTTTGTTTTATCATATATCTGCAATGGATTGGAATAGAAAAGTAAGATCTGCGGCATTTTGCTACATGTTTGATGTAGTTTCAACCAATTTTTTTTTTATACACTAAGAGATACTCACCCTGTATATTAAATTGTTCGACATAATTTTTTCTCAAAAATATTAACAATTCTCGTAGTATTTTACATATTGAAATAGAATATTTTGTCACAATTTTTCCATTTGGCAGGTTTTTAACATTACCGGTGAAAGTGTAAGGACACTGTTTTACAGATCTGCCAGGATCTGACATTTTTTGGAGGCCGAGGAAGGACATCCTTGACCACTCTCTCCATCCACAATTAGAATTAGCTTTTTCGTCCTTAAGGATTGCTGTTTTAACGGTTTTTTTTAAGTTATCCGAAGGATAACTTCTGCCATTGTTGTCCTCCAGGATACTGTTTTTAAATATTTAACGGTTTTAAGATGGCGGACCTAAAAAGGACACTTTTTAAAAAATATTCGACTATTTGACTGTTTTGAGACGGCGGAATTAAGAGATGGCTTCTGTTTTTAAGGACACTGTTTTACAGATCTGCCAGGATCTGACGATTTTTTGAGGCCGAGGAAGGACATCCTTGGCCACTCTCTCCATCCACAATTAGAATTAGCTTTTTCGTCCTTAAGGATTGCTGTTTTAAAATATTTAACGGTTTTAAGATAGCGGATTTAAAAAGGACACTCACGAAAGCGATATGTTTATAGTGTGAACGAGACAGGACGTTACGCGTAGTTTGATTGTTTGATATTAGGAGAGTAGAAACTGTTAGGAGCTTAACTCTTTTTATTTGTATTTGTGAGTGGGCTTCTTTTGACTCTGTTTTTACTAGTACGAAATAAAAAAATTTAACCTGGATTGATCGATCTTGTTAGATCCCTCTTGGCTGTAGTGTATAAAAAATTACTCTCCTTTGAAAATAACCCGATCGTTTAAAACCAGTCCATTTTTTTTTTTTTTTTTTTTTTAATGACCAGATAAACATTTCCAATAGCCCCTAAATTTGTTTCCAATATAAATGGAAAAATCCAATTAGTCATAGTGGAAAACCCTAAGGTAAAACGCAAAACAATTTAACCCACCAGGCCCTTTCCCTTCCACTATGGATATACTTCATATATTCGTTAGATCTCCTGTGAGTACCAAATTTGATTTCTTTCTACATTTTTGAAAACTTTAGTATATATAATCCATGTAACAAAGCGCTGATGTTTTAAAAATTTTGTATGTTTTAGAACTGAAGATGAATATTTAACATTCGAAAATTAGTTTTCTAATAAAAATAATTCCAATAGAAGTGGCAATTAATTCATCAATCCTAATTGTATTAATCCTTCTATAAGGATTCTTATACCATCATGTCTACCTCAAGTGAGTTTAAGATACTACTGACACTTTCTCTATGTAAATACTTCGCAAACAATTAAAAAAGTTAATAGGTAATTAAAATGAAAGGAAGGGTCAGGTACCCAGTTCCCACGACACTGTTTACTTTTTTTTCCCTTCCTATAGAAGACCAAATGGATCGTACATAATAAGCTACTTGGCGTGTGTAATCAAAGACTGGATACAGGTGAGTGGTACAATTAACAGGAGCAGGGCTAAACTCCTCCGGCGCCTTATCTATGCTGTAATTTGTTCCGTTCGGCTGTCATTATAAAAATGAATTGGCCATAGCTCATCCATAATTTGGAATTGTATTTATTTATTTTTTTTGTTATCATTAGTCTCGAAGATCAAATTGTGGCGCCCGAACATTTGCTTATCGGCTGTGAATATCGGTTCGGAAGTGATGCATCCAGGAAAGTGTTTACGTTATTCATTTAATGTCTTAGAAGAAATCCTCATACAAGAGTGAAACAACAAACATAAATGAGAAATATCTGATCAGAAAATACGAAGTCGAGCTTTGTAGATCAGTTACCATGAGAATAAAATAGCGAATTCAGAAAAATTATATATATATATATATATATATATATATATATATATATATATATATATATAGAGAGAGAGAGAGAGAGAGAGAGAGGGGGAGAGAGAGAGAGAGAGAGAGAGAATAGAATAGAATAGAATAGAAATATATAATAAATAAATAAAAAAAAATAATTTTATTAGGATTGATAAATTATTTACCATTTCAATTAGATTATTTTTATTTAAAACTAATAAATATAATTATCTGAGAACATTAATATTGGGTTTCTGAAAGATTTCGTTTTTAAAACATTTTCATTAAGTTAATTATTCAGATACTATAGAACGTAGAAGTAACTAAGTACCATGTATTACGGTTTTTTTTTTGTTTGTTTTTTTTGGTGGGGAGGCAAAAAAGTGCAGAAAATACGTAATTTTCAGTTTTTTCTAATGAAAAAAAAAATAATAACCGTATCTCAAGGTAAAATAAAATAAATTGTATATCCTATAACTCATGTATTTAAGTTTTTTGTCAAGCTATTTAGGGTGTATATTGAGTTCCAAACTTCATAAAAATTACAGAAGTTTTCTCAATTTGATTAGGATTGATAAATTATTTACCATTTCAATTAGATTATTTTTATTTAAAACTAATAAATATAATTATCTGAAAATATTATTAATGGGTTTCTGAAAGATTTCGTTTTTAAAACTTTTTCATTAAGTTAATTATTCAGATACTATAGAACGTAGAAGTAACTAAGTTCCATGTAATACTAAACGTCCTCCTACCTCCCCCTCCCCCCTAAAAAAATAAAGATTAAAAGTTTTTCTCTATGTTTAATTTTTTTTTGTTTGTTTTTTTGGTGGGGAGGCAAAAAAGTGCAGAAAATACAGACTTTTCAGTTTTTTGTAAAGAAAAAAAAAGTAATCTTATCTCAAGGTAAAATAAATTTTATATCCTATAACTCACGCATTTAATTTTTTTCTTCAAGCTACATTGTATATTGAGTTCCAAAACTTCATAAAAATTACAGAAGTTTTCTCAATTTGATTAGGATAGATTAATTATTTACAACTTCAATTGGATCATTTTTATTTAAAACTAGTTTCGATGTATACTAAATAAAGAAATATAGATAGATAAATACCGTACACATTTTCAGATTTATTTAACAAATTAAAAATTCCCATGAAGATGGATTGGCAGAAAAGTTATGTAAAAGAAGATAAGGAAATGTTTTATAAATCTCACTGGCCACTGGTTTAAATGGAACCATGGTTTGGTAACAGCGATGCTCTCAGATCATGGATAAGATCAATGTGTTGAATGAGAATTAGTCATGATAATCTCTGCTACGTACTTATTAAAGGAAAATAAACAGATAATTGTGAATTTTGCGAAGTTAAGGACCATCCGAAACATATAGCAATGTCATACCTAAAATATTTTTCAGAGCGATATCATTTTATTAACAAAATTAAAAATATACTAAATAAAGACAACTTTTCTTATATAGAGATAATACTAAACCATAATTCTGTACTGGAAGCTTTAGGCCATTTTATAAAATTTTAATTTTACGACCTGGCATTCAATTATAATAATAAAAAAATAGTTTAAAAAACTAAAAAAACAAGACAAAATTTAATGATCTACAACTATCATTATATAATATTTTTTGATTGGATTAGCCATTTTTGTGTTATTGACTCTTAAACATGACTAAAACTAACTTTTTGAGTAAGTTGGTGAATTCTTCGATTTTCGACAGTCGATTGTGTCTAAACGTCCATATCGAATTCAGCTTATGAGATGTTCTTAGACGCACAATTTATTAAACTTTAATTTTGTATATGACACGTTTTTCGACTTAAATCATTTTTGTATATGTTTTTTGCAAAAATCTGAGAAAAGTGCATAAATGTTGGGTTTTTTGCCCCCAAAAATTTTCAGCTTATCAAATGTAGTCACACTTCTGATATTTTATTCTCAGGACCGATCTGAATCGTACCGAATCATATAACCTACTACTTGACCTTTTGCAAGGCAGACCCCTATTTCGGGGATATTTCGACTGGACTAAGTAAGAATATTAAAACAAAGTTGTGCAATTATTGTATTTGCATTGGTCTTTGACACGTGTGCAAATTTTCAAGATAATCAGATAGATTCCGTTACATACAGGTGAACCTAATAAAAGCGTATTAAAGCATAGACTTTCATTAATTAGGATAAAAAAACAAACAATTATTTTGAATAAATATTATTTTAAAATTGGTCAATGGCGTCTAGCTAAAGCCTGAAAAATATTTTTAGCGTGATTTTTTTTTTTTTTTTTTTAATGAAAGACAAGAAATTAAAAAAAAAAAATTATATATATATAATCTAAGTAGCAATGTTTATAGAACTGATGATGAATATTTAGCATTTTAAAATATTTTAAAATTAAAAAAAAATCCAATAGAAGTGGCAATTAATTCATCAATCCTAATATTATTGATACTTATATACCATCATGGTGTTATCAAGTGATTCTCAATATTTTTTTTTTTTTTTTTTGAGATGCTGAATCTGAATTTTTACTTTGTCACCGCGGAAAATGCAAAATAACTTTGTAAAATATGCTAGTTTTTCAGCTTCTTAATAAAAAAAATTGCATTAAAATTTCAATAAAATATACTGAAATGAAATTCACTGCATTTACTGTTTGCTTGTTAAATTTATAAGTATTCCATATTTTTTATTTGTTTTTAAGCTCCATCACTGGGATCACATATCTATTTTTGTAGCCTTGAAGATGGGTTTTTTTTATGTTGTTTGATATAATTATAAAGAAACATAAACATATTTATTATTTACTTATCTTTATTCCAACTGATGCTCGAAAAATATTTACTCCCAACACTATCTTCCATCTTCCTGATGCTGAGCGACCCTCAGGAGCGGACATGACATATTGGACCCGTAGGTTCATCCGTCATAGATAACTGACGTAGGAGGACAGGAAGTGCAATTTCGAAGCGATATAGGAGCTCTTGGTGATTTATACCTTCTAATTGGCACAGGTGATAGGGAACAGGTAAGGAACAGCTGCAGTGCCGTGAGAACCATCTTACCTCTTTACCTCTTTAGCCCTCAGCTCCAGGTGAAAAAATGCCTTTCATCATTATCAACAAATGTGATTGATAGGCTAACATTTTGTCTCTCCCATAAGACTTATAGAACTGTTGAAAAAAATTATGCAAATATATGAAAGATATTCGATTTAATTATGAATACGCCAAATCATAGTCAAGTAATCAGGTACAGAAACAGAATTCCAACTAGATAAAAATTAGTTATTATATTAAATAGGCATAACTCCCCATTTGCTTTTATTCATTTATACTACATGTTTCAGAGCTTGTCTGTGGCTCCATCTTCAGGTTCTACAATCATGTTATTTTACAATTCCTTATTATATTATTACATCACTTTACAAGTTTTGGTTTTTTTACCTAACACTGTGATATTCTCACTTGGTCATCTCTTCTACACTGACACCAATGGGCAATGTTCAATTATTGTTTTGTTTATTTATTGTCAACATTCTGGACTATTTAATGTGGATCCTATTTTACCATTCCATTTCCATTCTATTAGTTGTATTGTCAATATTATTTACATTTTTATTACTTTTATTTATTAATGATTTTATTCTTATATGAACTATTTATATTTTCCATTTACTACACTATTTATGGCTTTATATTTTATTTTTGTTTTATTTATATTTTTATACCAACTTTTATTTATTATCTTATACGTGACCATATTATCTGTTAGGTTGTTTATAATTTCTTGTTTTATTTCATTTAGGTATATATGATCTGTTATTGCCGTATTAATATAATTATCTATTGTGTTTAGTTTTTGGTATATGGGGTGATTACTGAAAAAGTTTAAAATTCTATTGCTGGATTTTTCTTTTTTTATCCATTTAGTATTTATAGCGTTTTTATTCTTTATTATTAATAAATTCAGGTATTTAATTTCGTTATTAGACATTTCTTCTTTTAAGTTAATTTTTTTATTCATTTTGTTGAAATTATCGTATAGTATATCCATTTCATTTTTATTTTCTGTTATTATTAACAAGTCATCAATGTATTTTACCATTAATAATGGTTGATTTATTATGCTATTGTTTAAAAAAAATTTAATTAGGTGGATCATGGTGATTCCACTTATATTTACACCCAGACTAGAACCTATTTCAATCCCGTTAATTTTTCTATAAAAACTATTATCGTATTGGAAATAGTTATTGTATAAAATTTTTAAACCTTCAATATACATTTTTTTATTTTTAATTGTTGTATTTGGTTCGGTTTCCTTCCAATTTTCTTCTATAATTTTCAGGCTTAAGTCTATTGGTATGTTGGTATATAAATTTGTTACATCAAAACTGCATATTTCTATGTTTTGATTGTAATCTAATTCATTCAGTTTACATTTTAATTCGAAACCATTTTTTATATCAAAACTATTATTCCTTTTTAATATAATATAATACAGTGGACGCCGCTTACCATATAAGACTCACTTTGGGATCAACAAAAAGTGAGTCTTATAGGCGGATGAGTCTTATAGGCGAAAAGGAAAAAATAATATTAAAAATGTCTTTAATTTAAGAAAAAAACTTTATTTTATCAGTTAATATACATAGCCTGTATGAGTTGAAGATAATGCTCAAATATAATTTGTTGTCTACCAATAGCACCTGTGGAATCTACATCACCTTGCTCTCCGTGGGTTTTTTGGTAGGCAATATTTTCCAACGGTGAAACCATTCTTCAGTCGCATTAAAATTATCTTTACCCATTTTTTCTGCCAATTCTTCAGCTTTTTGGCGAAGAAAAGTTCTTGAAACGCGAGTATCCTTATCCCTATCTTTTAGAAACCAATCTTTTAACGCGCATTCAACATTAGCGTCCTTTCCACCTTTTTTCCGTATCCAACTCTGAGATTTATTTTGTAATGCTTCACTTTCAATTTCTGGTCTATTTTTCAAAATCCTGCCCAATACAGTTTGTGAAACGTTAAGCTTACCAACTGCCTCTCGTTATCCCATTTTTGGAAGAAGGTCGTACTTCTCTAAAATTTCTAATTTGCCACTCAAACTAAGAGCGCGACGCGTACTCATTTTAACACTGAATAAAAAAGATGTTTGCAACTTGACACTTGAATAAAGACTGACCCGTGAATTACTAATGGCTTTGATCATTTTCTCTTTTTCGAGGGTATACGGGACTGTTTTTTTTTTTTTTTTTTTTTCGGAGAAACTGAGTCTTATATCCGGTGTGGCGAGTCTTATAACCGACTTTTTTTTGTGTGTTTTTGGATACGTCCGGAACGTTCAAGTCGATTCAGAGTCTTATAGGCGGCTAAACCTTATAACCCATGAGTCTTATAAGCGGCGTCCACTGTATATTATAATAACTGATATTAATCTCCTTAAATGAAACATTTAAACTAAATAAAAATTCTTAAATGTAAATAAAAATGTTTAATGATGAAAATTTTAATAGAGGAGGAACCTATTAATTAGTAAACGTGTGTATTTACGTACATATATCTTAAGGTATGACTCGTGTTGGAAAGGTTCAGGAATGGTAAAATAGTCTACATAAGATGAAAGAGCATTGTCTAGAATTAAATGTTTATGAATCACTCGCATCCCCTGCTGTGGCTTTTCCCGCTTACATAAGTAAAAAACATAGATAATTTTAACAAATAAAAAATTTATTTGTTTATCGATAAAAATATTTAACGTTAACGCAGAATTAGACACCCAGCCTATTATGAAACTCGGAAAATGGACTTCATTTTCAGTTCTTATAACTAAAGGCCCATTGATTCATATTTTTACACACAATATCAAAGAGCAAAGAATTAAAATTTTGATTTGCTAATAATTTTTTTTCGGCTGAAATAATCTTATTGATTTCATCTGGTTGGATTATAATTTCTAACCGTAAAATTATAAGACAGTTTGACAAAACTCGATTCTGACATTCAACATTGTACATATAATTATGATTTAGGTAAATTTTAGTATTTTTAAACCTTCCTAGAATTATGAAGATGATACAATTTGGTACAGATGAGTTAAGTAGTTAAACTTTTTTATTCTTTTATTAATAGAAATTTACAACTGTATTTAAAAACACATCAAGTAAATATGTGGTATATATGAGACATAATTACATGAATAAAACTTGTAGAGGAACCACCCATTGGTAGTACTCTAATGAATATTTACAAAAGAAGATCACGGGGCCATCTTCTTTTCAGACGCCTCGGAGGATTGCCAGGAATGGAATGGGAAGCAAGTTGTCAACAAGTGGATTTGGATGAGCAGTGGATCAATTCATTTGTGACAAAGTAAGGAGCATCTAGGATTTTTCGAAGGATTTTGGATTGGAGTGATTGGATGCGAGAAGAATTCGATGGTTTGGTGGATCCCCGTAACTCTATTCCGTAAGTCTAAATTGGTCTGATAATCGTCATATAGATGGGTTTTTTTAGTGTATCGGGAGATTTGAACGTCTGTCAAGTAGGTGTTGTAGTAGTCGAAATAGACGTGCAGCTTCTTGTCTTTTCAATCTTGTATGAGGGTTCCAGGTAAGTCTCTTGTACAGATAAAATCCAAGGTATCTTATCTGTTCTACATTATTTAATGGTACTCCATTAAAGGATACAGGACAGGATGAGGTAGGTTTTCGACGTAGGGTGATTAGACCTATTTGGACTATTTGAGCTTTGGGGATCTACTAAACCATCCAATCCTTACAATCCAAAATCCTTAATGCTCCTTACTTTGTGACCAATAAACTTATCTATAAAGATCTTAATGTTCCATATGTTGCTGATTAAACCCACACTAGATACATATCCTTTCATACTGAGCTCCATAACTACACAAATCCATTAGTTTCTCAACTTGCTTCCCACTCCGAGGCGTCTGAAAAGAAGATGGCCTAGAGATATTCTAGTGTAAAATTATTATTAAAGTACTGATTAGTAGTTCTTTTCAAGTTTTGACATATTATTGTAATCTTTATTAACACATTTACTTGATGTATATAGTTTGTACAGAAAAAAGAAATGAATAATTTAAGTAATTCGACCCATTTAATTCTAAAAGTAAATTAGGGTAAGCACTGGATTATAGTTTGATATATTGTTTTCCCTGTGCGGGAGAAGTAGAGTTTTGTCCAGAAGAAATAGAAAACCCGACCAGTCATAGAAAAAACATAAAGGATTTTCCTTTGATTATGTCACTAATAAAATTATCCATATAGATCTTAATGTTGCTATATTGCTATGTTGCTGATTTGGCCCAAACCAGATACCCATCCTTTCATAGTAAACTCCATACTGAATCCACCAGTTTTCCAAAGCGACTAAAAAGAAGATGGCCAAAAGACCTTCTAATGTAGAACTTTTATTGTTGTGCTAAAGTGCTACTAGTGAGTGGTTCTTAACATGTTATTGACTTTTGTAAATATCAATAAATGGTAAATAAATTTCAATTTAAAGATTGGGTTCCAAACAGAAAAATAAAAAAATGAACTTTATAACAATATTAACTTTCATATCCTTTCCTGAAACGATTTGACATGAAAAACAGAAATTTCGATTCAACATTAATATCTTCCTCTCAGTATATCCAATCAAATATGTCAGTTATTTTTTTTTATTAAAACCCAGTATATTCGGAGCTGATATTAAAATGTTCCTCTTTGTTTATTAAAATACCAGAATTAAAGTTCTATAAAACCTGTACTTTTTTTCCCGTAATATTGTGCTCAATGTATCGGAGGGCCCTTCTTTTATTTTTAATCATTATTGAAACCCAGAAGAGCGTACTGATGACCCCTAAATGAAGGGAACTAAATGCAGGGAGGGCGTGATTTTAAATTTAAAAGGGAGAAAAACGTTGCAAATGGTCTGCTATTATCGGTGAGTGTCAATTAGTAAATGCACTCAAACCGTTGAAGAAAAAACAAAAAACAAAAAAGGGGCTGCATTGCAGCCTCATCCCTGCATTATGCAGATCCCAAATTGTTTACCTCCGCTACAAAAAAAAAAAACACTGAGCGGGCTGTGTGTTTAATCTGAATGATGAAGACAAATTGCACCATTATTAAAAGGCAGAAAATGTTGATCAGGAGCTTTAAAAATCTATAACAAATAAAAATATTAAAAATATACAATCATTTTCATATCAATTCGGAATATATATATTTTCAATTTTAATAATTATATTGGGCTCCACCAACCATCCAATTATTGCAATCCAAAATCCTTCGAAAATTCTTAATGCTCCTTACTATGTGACCAATAAACTTATCCATAAAGACCTTAATGTTCCTTATGTTACTGATTTAGCCCAGACCAGATACCTATCCTTTCATAGTAAGTTCCATAACCACTCAAATCCGCTAGTCTCCCAACTTGCTTCCTCCTCCATCCCTGATAATCCTCCGAGGCGTCTGAAACGAAGATGGCCTAGAGACATTTTAGTTTAAATTTTATTGAAGTGCTACTAGTGAGTAGTTCTTCACAAGTTATTTACATGCCATTTGTTAATGTATTTACTATCAACACATTTACTTAATGTATATGTTTTTGTACAGTTGTACTCGTAAATATCAATAAATGAGAAAAAATAAAATAAAATAATTATATTATTTTATCCCATATAAAATTTACGTTTTTGTAAATATGAAATGAATAGATCCGCCGAAAAATGTTCTAAGCGACAAATAAAATAATTTGAGTAGCCAGTGAAAGAAAATCATAATCAAAAGTCTTCGTTAGTTTTGTAGGTTAGATTTTATGTTGAAATATTAACTTGTTATATTTACATGTATAATAACATAATGGAGTACTATATCAGACTAAGACATACTATTATACATTTTAAATACTTTAAAATCGCCACTTCGGAAATTTTGTCGCTTAGAACGTTTTTCGGCGGAGCCATTCAAAGAGATATAAAAGATGACAAACAAATTAAATATATTCTATTTAAAACATTGACATATTGTTTTTTGGCTGGAAGACCTATCCGAAATGACATCAATGACGAAATTGGACGGCGTATTATGGCAGCCAATCGGTGCTATTTTGCTCTACAACAGTACTTGAGGAGCAGCATCTTGTCTCGGAATACTAAGCTGAGAATTTATAAAACACTAGTTAGACCTGTTCTGATATACAGATCTGAATGCTGGACTATTTCAAAGAACAATGTCGTTCTTGATGTTTGAAAGGAAACTCCTTTGGAGAATCTTTGGCGGTGCATACTCGGAAGGAACCTGGAGAAGAAGAACTAACGCAGAAGTACAAAATCTGTAAAAAGATATGGACATCTGCAAGTTTATTAATCTCCCCCTGCTACAATTGGCAGGGCATGTCAGAATGAATAGGGAATACTCGCGAAAGCTCTTGCTGAAGAAATCTATGGTACGAGGCGTATCGGAAGACCTAAACTGCGATGGAAAGACGGTATTGCTACTGACACATTGACTCTGCTTGGTGTCAGAAACTGAAAGGCGGCAGATTCAACCGTGAGGACTGGTGATCAATGCAAGCCAAGTCTCTACTTCAGGGATGTAGTGCTATGTTAATAATAATGATTGTTTTGAATACAAAACAAACCCCTATGTCTATTCGAATGTTTTAAGAATCGTAAAATAGCCTAAATGAAACAAAAATATATTTTTTTTTATATATACATTTATTGAAATTTACAACTGTACAAAATATATAGATCAAGTAAATACGTTAAAACTTGAAAAGAACTACTCATCAGTAGCACTTTATTAAAAATTCTACACTAGAACGTCTCTAGGCCATCTTCGTTTCAGACACCTCAGAGGATGATCAGGAATGGAGTGGGAAGCAAGTTGAGAAACTAACGGATTTGATAGGTTATGGAGCTTACTATGAAAGGATATGTATCTGGTGTGGGATAAATCAGCAACATATAAAACATTAAGGTCTTTATGTATAAGTTTATTGGTGACAAAATAAGGAGCATTAAGGATTTTTCGATGGATTTTGGATTGTAAGGATTGAATGCGAGATGAATTGGATGGTTTAGTGGAGCCCCAAAGCTCAACTCCGTATGTCCAAATAGGTCTAATCACACTCATGTATTTGAGTCTTTTCTAATTAATTAGGAGATTTGAACGTTTGTCTAGGAAATGTTAAAGTAGTCTGTAACGACGAGCAGTTTTTTGTCGTTTTAGTCTTGTATGTGGATTCCAAGTAAGACGTTTGTCCAAGTGGAGTTCTAGATAGCGGATCTGTTTAACAGGGATTAGTGGAATATAAGGATACTGTAGGACAGGAAGTCGTACGTTTACGACGTAGGGTAAACGTTATTTGGTGGGATTTGTTTGGATTTATTTTGATTCTCCATTTATGACACCATTCTTGAAGGTTTAGGATAAAGGATTGGAGTGTTTGAGAGGCAATGAAGGGATCATTGTTTACTGATAACACACATATGTCATCAGCTAAGTGGTGAGTACAGTGGTAGGATGAGTTGGAATGTCAGCTGTATAAACTGTGTAGAGGATTGGTCCAAGGATGAAAATAATTTAAAACTAAATTTTAACATGTTTTTAGAACTATCACGTTTGAGACCAATATTTTTAAGTTTAAGGGCGTTTTAGACATGCTATAGAACTGTTTGTATTGCTCTGAGCGAAAATTTGACGACGGTTTCCTTGTCAGAAATCGAGAAAATGTTTTTTTATACAACATTTGTCTCTAGAATATGCCGTTTAGGAGTTATATTATTTCGAATGAAATTTGTAATATTTTTATAACGCTCAAAAATCTAACATTTTAACATGCTCTAGCTCTATTTGTGTTCCTCTGATCGAAAATTTGACGATAGATCTCTTGTCAAAAATTTAATATTGGGAGTTGGAATTAATTTTAAAGGATTTTTTCCGATTTTTGAGCATTTATTTAAAAAAAATGTTACAATGTATATTATTCAAAGTATTGTCCATCGCTAGCGACTACTTTTTCCCATCTTTCTGGCAATTTACGGAGACCAGCTCGGAAGAAGGCTTCGTCTTTTGAGGCTATCCATGAATCCACCCATTTTTTGCAATCTTCATAAGAAGTGAACCGCTGGTCAGTCAGGTCGTGTGTCATGCTTCGAAACAAGTAGTAGTCAGAAGGAGCAATGTCTGGAGAATACGGCGGGTGGGATAGGACCTCCCATTTCAGCGTTTCCAGGTATGTTTTGACCGGTTTAGCAACATGCGGCCGAGCGTTGTCATGTTGCAAGATTACCTTGTCGTGCCTTTCCCCAAATAGCGGCCGTTTTTCCTTCAGTGCACGGCTCAAACGCATCAACTGAGTTCGGTAGAGGTCTCCCGTGATCGTTTTATTCGATTTCAGCAGCTCATAATAGACCACGCCCATCACCTCCGAAACCAGTACTCACAAGTGGAAATCGATGGAGCAGAGTCCCCGTAAGCCTCGCAAACTAACCGATGGGCTTCAGCTGCTTTTTTCTTCAAATGAAAGCAGAAAAGCAAAGCTTCCCGCAAATTCGTCTTACTTGGCACAAAAGTTGACATGTTTAGAGAGCAAAAAAATAATGTTGTTCACACTTCAGAGAAATGACACTTACTGAAAATCAAAGCTAAATGATGACGCTTCAACATGAATATAGCAACAAGTTGGCCCGATGGGATTAGAGACTAGTAATACCATCTCTTATCAATCCTTTAAAATTAATTCCAACTCCCAATAGAATATAGTTTTTGTTAGATAATATTTGTTGCTGGGAACTACTATTTAGGAACTATATTGGTTTGGATAAAAAAAAATAACATTTTACCTACATTTTATTAAACATTGGGGCTTTTTAGGCACGCTCTAGCCCTGTTTGTGTTGCTCTGATCGAAAAATTGAAGACAATTCCCTTGACAGATGTATAATTCAGAAAATGTGTGGAGCCACTTTTTAGAAGCTAAATTTATTCGAATGAAATAACGTTGTAACGTATTTTCACTATCTAGTATGTAACGTTTTTTTCACTTTCAAAAATGTAACATTTTGACACGCTCTAGCTCTGTTATTTTTGCTCGGATCAAAAATTTAACAGCTTCTTAATCAGAAAGTTAATGGAGAATATTTTTTGTTATATAACATTTGTAGCTAGGACTTGCCGTATAGGAACTACATTGGATTAAATACTTAAGCCATCTCTTAATATGGCCCGAACCCCACCACCACGATTCCATATTGTACCAATTTAATAAAAACATTCGACGGGAAAGGGTTGATATTTTTGAAAAACTATCTCAAGCATTAACATCGGCGAAATATCCTTCCGCCATCTTAAAAGCAGTTAAATCTAGGAATATTTCAAAATTGTACCCTTAATGACGAAAACTAAAAGAACAACAATAGCGGAATATCCTTCGGATAACTTAATAACCGTTATATCCTGGTATATTTCAACATATTATTCTTAAGGACGAAAACTAATATAAATGTGGTCCAAAGATGTCCTTTCCGTCCGGTTCCAGGGAGAACTATCTTCAGAATTCGACTCCAGGAGGGGAGTAAGGCAGGGCGATGGTCTAGCATGCCTGCTGTTCAACCTGGCCCTTGAAAAAGCAATAAGAGATTCCGGAATACAAACAAGCGGAACAATCTTTGACAGGCTGGTGCAGATACTTGGTTTTGCAAACGACCTGGACCTGGTGGCAACATCGTTTGCTTCTTTATCAGAAGCATTTTTGAGGTTGGCTGAAGCTGCGGAATCCATAGGCATGTCAGTAAACCAGCATAAAACAAAGTACATGCGAGCTGGACCTGGAGCGGGTGTTGCAGTAGGAGAAGAGGTGAGAATGAGACCTTTATCTTTTGAAACGGTAGACCATTTTACTTATTTGGGCTCAATTGTAAGTGGCTCAAATAGGATATCTCTTGAAATAAGCCAAAGACTATTAAAGGCCAACAAGAGTTATTTTGGGCTCAGCAAACATTTGAGAAGCCGAGCTATTACTCGCCGCACGAAATGCCAGCTTTACAAGACCCTAATTCGACCAGTCCTCACCTACGGATCGGAAGCCTGGACCCTGACAAGCGCAGAAGAAAAAGAAGTTCTCATTTTTGAGAGAAAAAAACTGCGCCGCATATTTGGGGCCATAAAAGTTGGTGATTATTGGCGAAGGCGGACCAACAGGGAACTTTACCAGATGTATGGTGAAGCGGATGTGATGCGGTATATAAAGCTGGGAAGACTGCGTTGGGCGGGCCATGTTGCCCGGATGTCAGCTGATGAAATCTCAAGGAAGCTATTGTATGGGAGGCTCCATGGAGCTAGAGGAAGAGGTAGACCGCGACTTAGATGGGAGGATGCTGTGAGCAGGGACTCCAGGGACCTTCTGAAAGCCCGCAACTGGCGAGCGACCGCACAAGAAAGAGCTACATGGCGAAAGCTCATAGAGGAGGCCAAGGTCCATGCTGGGCTGTAGCGCCACGGATCATCATTATCAAAGTCCTTGATCAATGTCCTTCCGCCATCTTAAAAAAGTATCCTTAAGGTCGAAAACTAATTCTAAGTAGGGAAGGACTAATTCTAAGTGGTTAATTTAGGCGTTTAGCAACAATCGATTGTTAAGCATCAAAAAATTTTACCGACTTCAAAATGTTAGTTTTGGCCATGTTTAAGAGTCTGCAACACAGGAATGGCTGATTCAAACAAAAAATGTTGTATACTAAAAGTTGGAGAACATTAAATTTTGTGCAAGATAGCATTTTTTTAAGTCAAAATTTGCTTAATTCTACTCTGAGATATGTCAAAAAAACAAAAATTCTAATTCTAATTGGCACTAATTTAAAGTGGCCAAGGATGTCTTTTGGCCTCCAAAAATAAAATGATCAATAAAACAATTATTGGGTGGCTCTTTCCTAAATTCCGACGACAATACTTTCTGGGTACTTTCCTACTCCAATCTGTAAAAACCAAAAAAAACCTTCCTATATTCTTGATCTATTAGCTCAGCGTTCCTCCATCTACCTCCTAAACACAAGATCCCAACCTTTTGACCTATATATCCCCTTACATAAAACCGCTTCCTTTGACAAATCCTTCATCATTCGTGCTACCTCCTTCTGGAATTCCCTACCCACTTCTATTCATAAAACAGCTTCCATAACTTCCTTTAAAAATAATTTATTTCTGTACCTTTTAGGCAGTCAATCTTCCACAAATATGTGAATGATTAAATAAATACTTAGAATTACTTTTTTTTCTCTTTCTTACTTTTATATGTACCTATATATACGATTGTATTTTATATTATAATTATTATTTCATACATATTTTTTAAATTTAATTTAATTTTTTTTCTTGTAAAAAATATATGCTGTAATCACTGAATCATCTAATTTGTAAATAATAGGCCAGTCAATTGTACTTTTAACTGTGCATTATTTTTATTCTTAGGGGACAGTAAGTCCCATAATAAAATTTATTTATTTCTTTTCAGGCATTTATTCAGGAATGGCTAATTCAAACAAAAAATGTTGTATACTAAAAGTTGGAGAACATTAAATTTTGTGCAAGATAGGATCTTTTAAGTAAAAATTTGCTTATTTCTACTCTGAGATATGTCAAAAAAACAAAAATTCTAATTCTAATTGGCACTAATTTAAAGTGGCCAAGGATGTCTTTTGGCCTCCAAAAATCTTCAGATCCTAGTAGATCTAAAAAAATCAGTATATAGACTTAAATATTTAAGTTTGAGTTATAGTATTGATTACTTCCAATAGTTCGGTTCATAGAGGTGGAAGTCCTAGAACTCCCCTCTTCTGAATGCTATTTTCAGTTTGACTTATTTACATAATGTTTCACGTTTTTTGCCTGAAATCGGCTCATTGAGGTTACATTTAGGTGTAATGTTATTTTGACCGTAGATTTCGTAATTCAGTCGTACTAAATTAATCGAACACAAACATCGAATTATTCTTATCGACTCATAGCCCCAATAGTTGCAAACATATATTTGCTAATTTTAATTGTAATTTGTAACTGTTAAAGATTAAGTGGCAAATTTTTTTAACCGTTACCCGAGATAATTGTTTCCTAAATCAGCCCAGAGGACCATTCCAGCAACCTCGAGGCAGGAGCAGTAACAAACTACCCGAAGGAATTCCTGAGGACTCGGGGCCGATATATTATCAGAGTACGAGGGAGGGGGGAAGTCATTAAACTGATTTATTACACTTTAAAAGACATTAATACCTAATGGTGTAGTTATTACCTTTATCAGGTTATTGAGAAGAAATTGGAACGGTTCCTGTAGATGAACGGTTCCTACAGATGAATGGGCTCGGCGGTGGCGGTGTGGCTAACTAATCTAACTTCATCGTAAATCAAGTATTTTCAATTGAACTGTTCTCTGAACTTAATTACTAAACTTGAGTCTAGTTCACTTATCGATTCATACGAGGGAAAAAAAAATCAATTTAACGGGAAATAAATCTTAAGTCTAGTTCCTTCTTGTAAAGGCCGGTTATTCATGGCCTTCTTGATAAAAAAAAACAAAACAATAACTTATGCTTTAATTATTTGAAGACATATAATACTCGAAAATCCGATGTCGATACCAACAGCAATCATCAAAACTACGTCTCGGTCCAGTACTTGCTAACTTTTCTCTAATTAATTAGACATTTATATCTCTGTGTATTCGAGGGCCGAGCCCGCCCGATACTGAAGGTCGTAGGTTTGAATTAAATTTGGAAGGGTTAAAATGTATTTCGTAGCCTTCCCTCCCTGGCTAGAATTGGTTGATAACCTGTAGGTTAGCCCGTTCTTCCTGCCCTAATTGGAGAACATAAGGATGTTAAGATCTTATAATGAATTCGTTAATTACGTATATTTTTCACTAATGAGTATATAGATGTTGTTTGTACATACATATAACTTCATTGAAACAGAAAATTAAATACTCGGAAGCAGTTAATAATACAACTTTCATCAGGGGTCACCTGTGGTGTAGTGGTCAGCCTAGCAACCTACTAAACCCAAGATCACGGGTTCGCAGCCCGGCAGATGACCTTAGGATTTTTTAAAGGGAGTAAAAAATCCTTAGCTATACCGTCCTTCGGAAGGGACGTAAAATGAGGATCCCGAGCCTGTGCGATGCCAGCTACTCGTTAAAGATCCCTATCCTAATTATACCTGGATAGACAAAATTTAGGACTCCCACCGTAGCATCGTCCGATTAGCCATAGCAGTATAAAGTGACGTTTAACGAAATGAACAAAAAAACAACTTTCATATTTTATTTTTTTTAACTGAAATTTACAACTGCATATGCAATATTATACATTAAGAAAATATTATGACATAGATAAAAATGATACTTCATTTGTTTTTAAAGCAACTACCTATTGCTAGCACTTATAAAGGTTCTATATAATGAAGTACTATATCAGAAGGTCTCGAGGCCATCTTCTTTTCAGTCGCCTCGGAGGGTTATCTGGAATGGAATGAGAAGCAAGTTGTAATACTAATAAATATGAATGGTTGTGGACTTTGCTATGAAAGGATAGATATCTGGTTTGAGCTAAGTCAGAAACGTAAGGTATATTAGGATCTTTGTGGATAAGTTTGTTTGTGACGAAGTAAGGAGCTTTTAGGATTTTTCTGAAGATTTTAGATTGTAAGGATTGGATACGAGATGAATTGGATGGTTTAGTAGAGCTCCAAAGCTCAACTCCGTACGTCCGAATTGGTCCAATTACTGTTATGTAAATGAGTGTTTTGTAATTAATTGGAAGGTTTGAACGTTTGTCAAGTAAATGTTGTAGTCGAAAACAACGGGCAGTTTCTTGTCGTTTTAGTCTAGTATGTGGATTTGTCCAGATGGAGTCCTAGGTAGCGGATCTGTTCGACGGGGATTAGTGAGAAATCATTAACGGATACTGTAGGCTTGGAAGTCATAGTCAAAATCACTGAACTGCGCTTTTTTCTAGCGGAACCTATAAGTTGACTTGCCGTCTTCCACAATAGACTTGTGGCGATCTATTCTTTATTCTTTAGGATGGTTAAAAATAACTGCGAGGAATTACGATTTCACTAGCAGTAATAACTTCATTTTTCTTCCTCCAATTCGCGAATTAGGTTTAACTTTTTCGTTAATTGATAGAATTTTCAATTTTTGCGATGCCATTGTAAAACCACTCGAATGAATAAATAAGTGACCGGTGTTCCTATGAACTGAAAAGGTAAAAATGACAGAAAACACGATAACAAATTACCAATGAAATTCTTTGAATGATTTCCAATCGTTCGATTTATAAAGGTGGAAGTCCTAGAATTTATTATTTACACAAATTTTCACGTTTTATATTACTCTTCAGCGTGTGAGACTCTGTGTATAGTTTTGAATTTTATCAATAAAACATTTATTGGGTGGCTCTTTACTAAATTCCGACGACAATACTTTCTGGGTACTTTTCCTAAAAACGAAAAAAAAAACCTTCCTATATTCTTGATCTATTAACTCTGCGCTCTTCTATCCACCTCCTAAACACTAGATCCCAACCTTTTAACCTATATATCCCCCCACATAAAACCGCTTTCTTTGACAAATCCTTCATCATTCGTGCTACCTCCTTCTGGAATTCCCTACCCACTTCTATTCGTAAAACAGCTTCCATAACTTCCTTTAAAAATAATTTATTTCTGTACCTTTTAGACAATCAATCTTCCGCAAATATGTGAATGATAAAATAAATACTTAGAATTACTTTTTTTTTTTTCTCTTTCTTTCTTTTATATGTACCTATATATATACGATTGTATTTTATGTTATAATTATTATTTCAAATATTTTTTTTTAATTTAATTTAATTTTTTTTCCTGTAAAAAATGTATGATGTAAGTACTGAAACATTTAATTTGTAAATAATAGTTCAGACAATGGTACTTTTAACTGTGCATTATTTTTATTCTTAGAGAACAGTAAGTCCCACAATAAAGTTTATTTATTTCTTTTCATTTCATTGTAACGCATTTAAGGATATAAATACCTAAAATAAGGAGAGAGCGTTAGTTTCGCCAAGGAAGTAAGAATACGAAAGAAGAAGGCAGTGATAATATTTATAACATTTTTTTTTTCTTTTTCGTTAGCGCCGAAGCGAGTAGCACCCTACCTTCCACTACCTTCCCGCCATAAATTAGTGGAGGGAAGAGGCCCACATGGTTTTGTTTTTAGGCGGCGGCTAATTTGACGCCCCGGCCCGGGACTAAAATGATATTTAGCGTCTGGGGGGAGGGGAGGGGGGTAACGGTGGTCTTAGGGTAATATTACCCCCCCCTCCCCCCCCCCCACAGTGGGGCCAAATTGTGAATCATGGCCTCCGTGATCCGACCTTCTGCTTTTAATATCTGAGCGTCTCTTCTTCCTCTCTCTACCAGGCGAAGTGAGCAAACAGTCGTTTTAATAACAGGGCAAACAATCAGTCATAAAACATCCAGCCTCATTTATATAGTAGCTTGTAGCATTGATTAAATTCGGATCCGGGGGGGGGGGGGGGGGGGGGGGGATTGGATTGAGCGGCTCGTTCCAGTTCGACACCTTTCCGGGCGCATTCAGTATTTTCGTACTTTTTACGTCCCAACGCAGTTTATTGAAACAGTCTACATATTATTAGGTTTTTTTTAATGATATTAAATGATATTTTTTTGGAGAAAAATATTCATGAAGTGTATTTGAGATTAGATTATATTTATTTATTTTTGGACACTTAACATCAAGGTGAAGACCTGGTAGATCTGAAAAACAGTATTCTTAAAGCAGGAGCCATCTCTTAATCCCACTCGAACCCCCTCCGCCACAATTCTATATTGGAACAATTTAGTAAAAACTTTCGACGGGAAGGGTTCGATAGTGTTGAAAAACTATCTCCAACTTCCCGCAGAATGCGTTAACAATGGCGGAATATCCTTCCACCAGCTTAAAAACCCTTAAATCCTGGAATATTTCGAAACAGTAACCTTAAGGACATAAACTAAAAGAACAACAATGGCGGAATATCCTTCCGCCATCTTATTGTTTGTTTATTTTGTTTAACGTCACTTTATGCTGCTATGGCTAATCGGACGATGCTACGGTGGGAGTCCTAAATTTTGCCTATCCAGGTATAATTAAGATAGGGATCTTTAACGAGTACCTGACATCGCACAGGCTCGGGACCCCCATTTTACGTCCCTTCCGAAGGACGGCAAAGCTAAGGATTTTTTACTCCCTTTAAAAAATCCTAAGGTCATCTGCTGGACTGCGAACCCGCGATCGTGGGTTTAGTAGGTGGCTATGCTAAATCCTTCGGATAACTTAAAAACCATTAAATCCTGGAATATTTTAAAACAGTATCCTTAAGGAGGAAAACTGATTCTAATTGGGGAAGCAGCGTGGCCAAGGATGTTCTTCGGCCTCAAAAATTCGTTTTATCCTGGCAGATCTGAAAAACAGTAACCTAATCCTATTCCCTAATTCTTTTTGTTGAATTTTTTTAAATAAATTATATTTTTTTGAGGTAAACAATAATTTTATCATTATTGGATTGGATATTTCCAAGCATTGTCGGAGGTTTCCTTTCAAACCGTTTCTGCTAGAAGTAGGCTTCGTACAATGGGCATTCCTCAAGAATGTATCTAATTGTTAGAGTACTTATATAAGACATGCACTTATAAGGTAGCCATTTGTACGTCGAGTATGGCCAATCCTCAATCAAAGTGCATACTGGTTTTGATAGTAAACCACATTGACATATGTGATTTCAATATAAACAAAACTAGTTATTGATGTTCAGATGATGGACTTTCTAACAATCTAAGAGTTCTATTCCCTTTCGTCAACCACCTTGAGCCCATGATCTTGTACACCAAATCTTCAGGTTCCTGATTTTATTGCCTTTGAAATATCAAGTAGATATTGCTGATCTTTGCTAAGCTCGTTTCAGTCTATCTGTCGGATCTGAGAATCATTACTCTGGTTTCCAGAATATACTAATAACTACACTGTTTACACAAATATTTTAGCTTGTTAAATTTAGAGAAAGTTGAAAATTACGAAGCCCGTTGTTATAGTTATCACCCATCATGTGATAGGACTATCTTCTTTTAGGTACTGTTTTTCTATAGTATTGGGATCATTACCCGACCGGAAGAGGTTAATTAATTCAGACCATAAAAAAAAAAAAGCAATGTTCTTTTGTTCAAAAATAAATATACCTTTTTATAATACGATCAAAAGTATGTTAAAGATCCAAAAAAAAATTTGAGAAATTGTGAAATTTTCAATATTTTGGAGCTTATGCGCGACCGGAATATATCACCTGATCTAAACCAAATTAAAACACCATGTACTTAGGCTCTATTTGAAGACGCTACAAAATATAACATTAAAAGAACATCTAAACCAAAAATTATCGCTGAAATGAAGTTTTTTTTCAAACTTTAGACCATATACACGACCGAAAGATGTCAACCGATTTGGATAATTTTTTCTTCCTTTTTCGTATCAATACAATTCTCAAGTTTTTTTATTTCGAAATAAAAAAAATAAATATCGGCCCATCCTAATTGACATATCCATGAACTATTATTTTTTTCTTTTCTATCTTCGTTCATTTTTTTTTTTTTTAATTGTTAATTTTTAAGTTATGAATAAGTAATATTTTCCTAATTTTCGAGTGTCGTTTAAGGGAGTGCGCCTGTTAAGGCAATGCCGGATATCAGATAGTGTACAGTATAATGTTTTCCTTCAGAGAAAAAAAAAAAGATATTTCTTTCAAGAACTTTACCCGCAGTTCCATGCAAATTTCGGAGGCTAAAAGCTCTAAGAACATTGAAATTGGGAAAAGAAATTTCAAGGAGTAGAAACAAGAGAAAAAAAACAACAAGACATTTCAAAGTAGGCTGGTTAAAGCTAATGAAAACATTAGGAGGGAACTGTTAAGAAAAAAAAAAGTTTGGTAAGAATAAGTAAGAAATGTTGGCCTAGAAGAGAGTGGATCCTATCGGAGGTAATTAAGTGGCTAAATGCACCCGGGGGAAAGGGTTGGGATGGGAGTGCCGCTGTAGAGAGGTCGGGATGGGAGGGCCGCTGTAGAGAGGTTAAAAACCTCCTTCACCTCAGCGGACTCTTTGCCTCTTCCCGACCCAACGAAAGACAGTGTTAATTTTTGACTAGAGCTCGAAGGAGACCCTCGAGGCTTGTTACTCTCTCCCCTTCGTTTAATTATTCCTCGCCAAACTGCCGCGCTCTCTTCTCTTTCTCCGCTCCTTTTCCTGTCTCTATACAACATTTACACCGCACCTAGCGTCGCGGATCAATATGGTGCGAGTCAAACGGCAGGCGTACAGGTGAATCGAGGGGGGAAAAAAGATCCCTCATGTATAAATAAACGATACTGACTGAATTAAACAAAAAAAGAAAATGAGATGAACAGAAAATCTCGCTTTTTTCCCCGTAACCATTATTTTGACGCTTTAATGGTGAAATTGAAAGATGTTTAAATACTAATGTATTTAAAATGGAAAATTTTTTTTTAATATTTAGCTATGTTAATTCAGATAAAACCTGCCGGAGGTATAGAAATTTCAATATCATTCTGGAACTCTATCAATTCCACAATGATCCACAATGATATCATAACGAACTATCACACTAGTATCAAACAAATAGTAATATTACTCCACACTAAAAATTGTAGTAGTGAATGTTATTGTATAACTCCTTAAAGTAAGAGTAGTCTGTGGGGGTAGAAATAAGAACACCAGTTCTATCGCTGGTAATATAAATTTTAAATTTTAAAATATCTTACTTATAAACCTACGTCTTGCTCTTCAGCTGGACCTGGGGGAAAAAAAGATCCCTCATGTATAAATAAACGATACTGACTGAATTAAACAAAAAAAGAAAATAAAATGAGATGAATAGAAAATCAATTGATATTACTTTGGTATCCTAACTTAGGATTAATAAATTAGTAGCCACTTATATCGATCTTTCCTTTTCAAATTGAGGGATGGATGTCACTGTAAGACATGGTTATCATACAGTATTAGGTTAAACATTTATGTTTGTATGCCACAGAAACTAGTAAGGTGTTAAGTGAGATGAAAACGATTGAAATAATTATTTTTATTTATTTTAAAGGCATAACTCCTATTTAATGTTTGATTTTCCTCGACATGTTTCAGAGTACACTGCTCCATCTTCAGGTTCTACAAATCAAATTATATCCATTTACAATACTATACCCACTGTATAATCCAATCTCATTCAATTATTCTTAAATTTCTACTTACAACTGTGATTTCTTCCACTTAGTCATTTGTGCAGGTCCTTACTGACTTTCAAATGAGCAATGTTCAACAACTACAACAATGGCGCTACGGTCCATGCAGAACCTTGGCCTCTTCACGATTCCCCTCCATTTGTTTCTGTCACCTTCTGCTCTCCTCCAATACCTCACACCAAGTGTCTTTAGGTCTGGCTCAACGTCTTCCCCCCAGCGCAAACAGGCCTTCCTCTTTCTCTCTTGCCTCCTTAGGTTTAATCTTGAAGTCGGTTTTGTTTTTTTTTCTCTAAAAATTATATTTATTTTTCCCTTTTTATTGGTGAGTGTATTTTTGTTTATACAGTCAATTCTCGATCTTCAAGCTTCCCTGAAAAATAGTTTGACTGACTGAACAAAGACTTATCGAGGTTATCATTCCACTTACCTCCATGTAATGGGGAAAATTGAACACGAAATCGGAGTTGAAATCATTACGTCTATTTTTCATTAATGGGTATGTGTATGTTGTTTGAACATACGAGGTGTGATCAAAAAGTTCAAGGACTTTTTATATACTATGGGAATGCAATGTCTCACAGCGATGCGGTTGGCAGCATTGTATTGCCTGACTCAACAGGAACACAGCTGTGCTTGCAGATCAATCATAACATCACTGAAAGTAACATTAGCACAGTTTGTTTGAGGTTAGTTTTATAGAGTTTGGCTATTTTATGAAAATGAATGTGAAAGAAGAGCAACGTGTTTGTGTGAAGTTTTGTGTGAAACTGAACAAAACGTTTTCTGAAACCTTTTTGATGTTACAAGAGGCTTTTGGTGAAGAATGTCTAAGCCGATCATGCTGCCATCAGTGGTTCAAGAGGTTTAAAGATGGCCTTTTTGTGTAAAAAACGCAATGACTGTCATTCCTCAGCCCCCCTACTTACCTGACCTGGCTCCAGCCGACTTTTTTCTTTTCCCGAAGCTCAAGAGACACTCGAAAGGACGAAGATTTCAAACAGTTGACGAAATTAAAGAAAAAACAACGGAGCTGCTAAACACCTTACAAAAGAAGAGTTTTCTGGGGCCTTTGATCAGTGGAAACACCGGTGGGAAAAGTGTGTAGCTTCCCAAGGGGAGTACTTCGAAGGAGACAAATTTGAATAACCTGTATGTTGTATGAATAAATGTATAAAAATTCAGTCCTGGAACTTTTTGATCACACCTCGTACATATAAAATCATTGATACAGAAAATTAAATACCTGGTACCAATCTATCATATAACTTTCTACAGTTGACTGTATATGTAAATTAATTTTGTTATTAATTTATATTAAGTTACCATGGAGATTTTAGATAATCATAATAATAAATATGTTTAAAATGTAAGGTTCATATAGCAGTGATTTTTTATAACTGTTTTTTTGATTTTTCTTAAAAAGTGCTGCGTTGATTTTAAAATATTTTTTTATGGGACCACCTCTGAAGTATGCCCTACCGATCTTAAAAAGAATCATGAAAATTGATCCAGAATTGACGGAGTAATCGCGTAACATATACAAAAAAAAATACAGACGAGTTGAGAACCTCCTCTTTTTTGAAGTCGGTTGAAAAGAATAAATATATAAGAGTAAAGACAATAACATAAAGGCAATATCTAAAGGTAAAGAAGACAATACATAAAGGCTATTGAAATAACATTAAAATTTAAAAAATGAGTGCATCTATACATACATCTATAATTATTTTATTACTTATGCTCCAATATTTATCACTCCTTTACTGCTTTGTACTTCTCATTGTTATACTCTCTCTCTCTCTCTCTATATATATATATATATATATATATATATATATATATATGCGTGTGTATTAACTCATCTGGTCCTTACTATCTCATTAACTTTGTATCTACTATTGTTGAATTTACACATTAATTTTTTAATTACAAGACTAAAGCGACAAGAAACTGCTCGTCGTTACAGACTACTTCAACATTAACTATACAAACGATCAAATCTTCCAATTCATTACAAAAGACTCATATACATGACTGTGTTTAGACCTATTTGGACGTACGTTGTAAATTCTTTTATTGTATTCTTCTTCATATTAATTGAATTTCCATACATCATTTTCTATTTTCATATTATTCCAATTGAATAAATCATAAGGACAATAAAGTTGCGTGCTGTTCAGAGCGGACTCCAGATAAGGGAGTTATTAGATACGAGTTTTATTGCCTGGGCCTTTGAGTGGTGCCTATTGACACAGTGGACTCGGACCCAGACCTGAGTGGACCTAGAGCCGAGTGGCTATCTGTTCCCGAGGGCTGTTATTATGCAGATATTATCGGGGCTAAAGATGGGCTTGCGGGTTCGTTCCTATCTGTACCGCCCAAGCCCTCAGGCTACGTTCCACTCTCACAACAGCCTTCGATGACTTCTTCCACCGGGGAAAGGACACTCCTATTTATAACTACCAGCATCTACATAAATATCTCTCCGACTTAATCCATCCTTAATCCATCCTCATCGTTATCTGAGAGTTTTGCGGTAGGGGATGATTTGTTGCTTCGCATTTCCATTCCTCTACAACGGGCAGTGCAGTTGGGCTTTATGTAATGCTTACAGATAACTATCCGTGAATAGGGTCTTTTAAAAAGCTTGCGAAATTTTAGTTTACGTCACTTTGAATGATCGATATGTTAGATGTGATCGGAATCGATGAATTGTTGCAACATTGACAAGTTCATTGACATTTACATTAACTAGAGAATTAGATTGTTGGAGTATACAGTAATAAAGATACACAGCAATTAAAAAATAATTTTTTTAATCTGTAATGCCACCGTTTCAACTTGCATTGCAAGCCTTTATCAGGGCTAGAAGAAGAAAACAAAAACGAATGACTAAATTGTAGAGAGTATAAAAACAAAGGTATGAAACAAATAAATATATACGAGTAAAGACAATAACATAAAGGCAATATCTAAAGGTAAAGAAGACAATACACAAAAAATATTGAAATAAGATAAAAATAAAGATAAAATAAAATGAGTGATTAGTTAATTTAAAATTTTTTTTTTTAAATATATCAATTTACGTCTTTAAGTAGTCTTTAAGGGTATAAATAAGAACACCAGTTCTATCGCTGGTAATATAAATTTAAAATTTTAAAATATCTTACTTATAAACCTACGTCTTGCTCTTCAGCTGGACGAACGTTTCTTGAAACTCCAATAAGATCGGAAAAAAAAAAATGATCAGTGAGGATTGATGAATTGTTTCCACTTTATTGGATTTTTTTTTTATGAATAGTTTGGAATCTTAAACATTCATCATCAATTGTAAAAACACACGGAAAAAAAAACTATAACATCAGCAATTTGATACTCATATTATTTATATTAATTCTAAAAATGTAAGACAAGTAATCAGACATGTTCTCATCTAAGGAAGTAAAGCGGAAGAGGTTATAGAAACTATGGGTTCATAAAGTGATCCCACAGCTACCCAGTCAACATGTTTAATTTATTGTCTTTCATTTTTAAAATTAGCATATTGCACATGTATTTCCAAAGTGAAATATCTCAAAAACCAAATTTTACCTGAATTATTTTTTAGTCCCAACCGCTAGTGAGATGCATCAGGTGGGATTTGAATCTAATTCGGTACATTTTTGACTTTTCATAGAAGAATATTAAACTCAAAAATTACGATAAATCAAAATATTTTTGAGTTGTGTTTATTTAGAAACTAGCTGAAAGTACCCTGCTCCGCTACGGTTTAATATCATTAGAATTAAGGACTTAAGTTGTCTTTTTGATTGATTTAAGTTATCAATAAAAGCTAAGCTTAAAGTTGATAATTATTATTACTTAAATAAACCTAAAGAATTCCCTTATTAGAATAATTTCAATAAGTAAATTTGACAATTTGCAAAAGTTAATTTTATATTATTTTGATAGTCCTTCAGTGAAGCTTCGAGGTAGAACTACCATCTTACCCAGCTCTGATACCAGACCATCAGCTTTTCTTATGAAATACTTTAAGTGAATATAGTCTCAACTTCTCAACTTCTTCGATTTTTTCGAATAAAGTTTAGTCTTTCTGTTTCTATTTTTGCGTACATATCAAGCATAAATTGGTTTAGGAGATTACGAAATTAAAGTAAATAAGGTTCTTCACCTCCTCGCTCCACTAACATTTAGGCGTAAAAATCAACTGCAGACACAGCTTTCTTAAGTGGTGTATTGGTGTTTGGGTCACGCTGAGGGATGTTAATACAGTACCCATCTTCTCCATCGCAGAACATGAGACGATACTGAATCATACGCTTGAAAGAACTTACTGATTCTTATCAGTTTACTAATTAAATGTTATTTTAAGAACATACCTACATATAAACCGTAAACATCAAAATTAATTTTTAAATCGTTTTACGGAATTTTATTCTTCTTAAAACCTTCATAAAAGACTAAGGAGATATAGATTAATTTAGAACATATGTTTTATTGGTAATTGTTTAAAAACACCTGCACTAAAGTAGTATTTATAAAAAATAAATATTATTTTGATATTTTTGGGATATTTCTTGAACCCCAACTCTAATTTAAATACAAATTTACAAAAACCTTCCCGGGGATATACTTCATAACTTCCCAAATTTTCACGGCGATTGGATGTATGGTTTTTGAATTTATCGAGTACAGACAGACACACACACATTCATTTTATATATATAGACTAGCTTTCCCCGTAGCGACTTCGCCCGCTCTCATAATTAAAGAACTTAACTAATAGTAGATTAACGAAGAATAATTTGTTTATCTATAAAAGTCTTGTATTGAAGAATGCAATTGAGCATTGTTTCTTCAATATACTTAGCCCACTATGCACAGGTGCCACAGATATAAATATATAAAGGCAGAATCAATAAGAATTTATTTAACATAACTCCTATTTGTTTAACATTTGTAGCTACATGTTTCGGAGAAAATAATCCATCATCAGGCTTCTAAATTTAAAAAAAAAAAAAATACATTAATCTATAAAATTACACCAATAGTTATTACCAACAGTACACCTCTTAATCTATGATTATTTTCACATTGTCCATTCTCCATGTTTTAAGGAATTATATAATATAAGACAGAATCCATGTTGAAAGTTAGGATGTTAATTTCTGCTATATTATTTTTAGGGGAAGTGAAAATAAAAAAATATGGAACCTATGATATACTTTCTCACATTTATATTTAGATCGATATGTTTTATCGAATTAATTATACAATCTGTCTCACTTCAGGGCATTAAGTATTATGGATGACAAAGAATCCATTCAAAAAAATATGTATACTGAAATTATATCACTTAAATTGATACAACAAATCAAAATATATAAAACACTAAATCCATGTAAAAATTAATGTTCTTAAGTTTTGTAACACTTTTACACATTAGATAAGAGGAAATAAGAAAACATGAATCGATAAAACACTTAATCCTTTATGAAAATCATTTTGTTAACTTCTGTTTAACCTATTTACATTCAAGAAGACTAAATATCAATATAAGACACTAAACAACACAATCCAAGTTAAACCTGCAGAGGTTTGCTTACAGGTGAGGTTATAGGAAAGAACTATTGATAAATTTAAACTCAAAGTGAAGCGTAAGGATCAAACTTGGTGGTGGCTCGTAAGCCGTCTATTACCTAAAGAATTATTATAGTAAACTATACTATTTAAAATCTTCCTAGAACTATGAAAATTTTGTAGTTACAATTTGGCACAGATGGGTTTAATAATTTTACCATTGCAAACTCTGTTGCAGAATGGTGCTAACAACTTATCGTTCGATTATTAAACATCCCTAGTATCCACACGTCACACTAAATATTTATATAGCCTTTTTTTTTATAACAATTTATTTGAATTATACCAATTTTATTATCAATTTCTAGCTCTATATAACATTGTACCGCTATAACTTCTCTTAAATGGCACTCGCCACATATCGGTCAATTTTCAAAATTTACTGCGTACCACATTTTTATCTCTTTTTAGCAACAATTTAATTGATATGTAAATTTTCTTATTGCTAAACCTTCTTTCAACTAAGAATATGATGTAGTTTAGATTTGGTAAAGATTGGTTCAGTATTTTTTGCGGTTAGTTTTGTTTTATAAAAGTAAATTCTATGAGTAAAAATTTAATTATTCAATTTATTCATGGTTAAACTCTTAACAAATATTACTAATTAAATGTTATTTTAATAACATACCTACATATAAACCTGAAACATCAAAATGAATTTGAAATCGTTTTACGGAATTTTATTCTTCTTAAAACCTTCCTAAAAAACTAAGGAGATATAGATTAATTTAAAACATATGTTTTATTGGTAATTGTTTAATAACACCTGCACTAAAGTAATATTTATAAAAAATAAATATTATTTTGATATTTTTGGGATATTTCTTGAACCCCAACTCTGATTTAAATAAAAATTTACAAAAACCTTTCCGGGGATATACTTAATAACTTCCCAAATTTTCACGGCGATTGGATGTATGGTTTTTGAATCTATCGAGAACAGACAGACACACACACATTCATTTTTATATATATAGATGATACACGTGCGATATATCATGTGTATCAAAGTGCTCCCAGTTTCATCTTTTGGATTTTGTATTTTTTGAACAGAACTTATATGTCGGTAGGTTGAAGATTTGTCTCTTAACTATATCAACCCTTGCCTGTAGAAAGGTTTAAGTATATTAAAAATTACACGGCAGGTAGAGTCCAATTAAAAGATAACTCAGACATAAATCGTTGGGGGCTATTAATTCACTAGGAACAAGACCTATACTTATAGAGGTGAAACGTAAGCAAACCCCCCAAACTGTGTAAGAACATAGCAGATAGTTTTCTAAAAATTGCAAAAATCTTATTCGATTCTAGCAAGACTGGGTGAGGTATTCAATTTTGTCTCCTCGCTTTTGACATCGCCTAAATGAATTTACATTAAAAGTTAAATGATGAGAAATTATGTGTAATGTTTAAAGGATTAGGCAACAAATATGTAGGAACTGGAAAGGTGATTTAGTAAAATAAGAAAGACGATATATCAGGGGAAATTCAGGGGAGGTGGATGGCAGGTTGAGATATGGCAGAGAGGTGAGACCAGGGGATGTATTAGCTCCCCGCTCCACATCTCTCATTTCAAAATGCTACCTTCTGTATTTTTTGTGACTATATTTTCCACCATTTTATCTTATCCAACTTAGTAAAATTACATACAGAAAAATAATCAGTATATATATATATATATATATATATATATATATATATATATATATATATATATATATATATATATGTTTTAGTAAGGTTCTTGAGGTTCAGTCATAAAATAAAAAATCAACTATTTTGGCGACGTTTCGAGACTATATTGTTCTCATAATCATGCCCTACAGTGAAAAAAACAGGTTACAATAAAATTATATAAGTTATACTAGTTATTTCAAAACATAAAGTTAGCTACAGTACAGGCAGGTAAATAACAACATGTGTAGGGTAATACAAATATATATAATTACAGAATATAGAGGAGTATGAAGCTACTTACAATGTTACTGTTGGATATGAATAGACTAATAATTCTAGCACATAACTAACCTAGGGGAGTGAGTTTAAACAGAGAGTTAACAAGGGTGAGTGGGGAAAAACCCTATTTCTTAAAAATTAAGTTGAAAGGACTGTGTTGGTATTCCCAAAGATGCAGGTACAAAAATATTTCAGTGTAATATACTAATAAATGGAAGAATGGTTTGTATGATGTATAAAAATGTAAATGTATATTATTGGTCTGAATGTATTAAGTTGGAATAACAGGTGTTAAGATTTAAAACGTCTGATTTTTTGTTTATTGCGCGGTTTTTAAATTTTTCTATGGCTATCATTTCTTTAATATTTCTTTTAAAATTAAATACCCACATAGTCCTTTTAACTTAATTTTTAAGAAATAGGGTTTTCCCCACTACCCCTTGTTAACTGTCTGTTTAAACTCACTCCCCTAGGTTAGTTGTGTGCTAGAATTATTAGTCTATTCATATCCACCAGTAACATTGTAAGTAGCTTCATACTCCTCTATATTCTGTAATTATATATATTTGTATTGCCCTACACATGTTGTTATATACCTACCTGTACTGTAGCTAACTTTATGTTTTGAAATAACTTGTATAACTTATATAATTTTATTGTAACCTATTTTTTTCACTGTAGGGCATGATTATGAGAACAACATAGTCTCGAAACGTCGCCAAAATAGTTGATTTTTTTTTTTTATGACTGAACCTCAAGAACCTTACTTAACATTTAATAGTAACAGTCAAGAAATTTATCCATATATATATATATATATATATATATATATATATATATATATAAATGGATAGATTCAGTTTGTTTTGTTTCTATTTAAGCCTTTACATTTAGATACGATCTCACTTTCATATTGTAATTTTTCCTATTAAACTATAAAAGACAAACCATTTTTCGTTTGTGATCACTAACCGCGAAAACTACCGAACCAATTTGAACCAAATTCTTCAGAGTTCAGGGATGGTTTAGCAATAATAAAATTTAAACAATTTCTATCAAAATTCAATTAAAAAGCGATAATCATGTGGTTCGCAGTGAAGTTTGAAAGTGGCATGTAACATTTAAGAGAGGTTATAAAGGTACGATGTTATATAGAACTAAAAATCGATAATACAATTTACTTAATTCAAATAAATTATCAAAAAAAACTATAAATATTTAGTGTGACGTGTGGATCCCAGGGATGTTTAACAATGTGGATAGCGCCATTCTGCAACAGAGCTTGCAATGGTAAAACTACTAAACCCGTACCAAACTGTAACTACATTATCTTCATGGTTCTAGGAAGGTTTAAAATAGTGTAGTTTACTATAATAATAATTTTTTTTTCTTTATTTATTGATATTTACAACTGTACAAAATAATATACAACAAGTAAATGTGTTGACAGTGAATACAATGGCATGTAAATAACTTGTGAAGAACTACTCACTAGTAGCACTACAATAAAATCTACTCTTAAAGGTATTTAGGTCATCTTCTATTCAGACGCCTCGGAGGATTATCAGGGATGGAGGAGGAAGCAAGTTGGGAGACAAGTGGATTGTAGTGGTTATGGAGCTTACTATGGAAGGATAGGTATCTGGTTTGGGCTAAATCAGAAACATATGGGACATTAAGATCTTTATGGATAAGTTTGTTGGTCACACAGTAAGGAGCATTGAGGATTTTTCGAAGGATTTTAGGTTGTAAGGATTGGATACGAGATGAATTGGATGGTTTAGTAGAGCCCCAAAGCTCAACTCCGTACGTCAAAATAGGTCTAATCACAGTCATGTAAATGAGTCTTTTGTAATTATTTGGAAGCTTTGAACGTTTTTCTAGTAAATGTTGAAGTAGTCTGTTACGACGGGCAGTTTCTTGTCGTTTTTAGTCTTGTATGTGGATTCCAAGTTAGACGTTTGTCCAAGTGGAGTCCTAGGTAGCGGATCTGTTCAACAGGAATTAGTGGAATATCATTAAAGGATACTATAGGGCAGGATGTCGTAGGTTTACGACGAAGATAATAATAATTTAAATGTACAGTGTTGTGGCAAAGGTTTGCCACACTGTCATTAACTTTTATAGTTAGAAATTAAAAATCCAACACTTAAAATCCAACACTCATTTCTGATTTTCCATTCACCCTTCTCACCGTCCATCTGAATTACCAACTCATAGATTAGAAATAATAATTGAATATCCAATTATTCTTTTACGTAAATTTTAACCATCAAATCATTGCAATAGTACCGGGTTAAAAAATTACTGCTTTGCGTGAAAATATCTAGAAATATTGTGAGAAAATAATTCTCTACTTGATACAGTACAAGATACTTATACAACTTCAATTATTAGTTAAAATATTTAAGTTCTTTACTTATAAGAGCGGGCGAAGCCGCGACTGGGAATGCTAGTTTTAAATATAAGCATTTAGTAAGAATATATATTGTTTTAATTTAAATTGTTCTTTGTGTCACTCATTCAATTAATTCCAATAGATTACCTTTTATTTATAATTAGCATACCTCAGTTATTCGGCCCCATGCAAACCTTTGGAGAAGTTATAAATTTAATTACTGAACTAGCAATTAATTACCTGACTGGAATCCATATAGATTAATGCCGGTCCGGACTCGACAAAGAGCCGGGGAAATAGCATTTCTAAGTCACTAATAAACTTATCCATAATGATCTTGATGTGCGATATGTTGCAGAATTGTCTCGACCAGATACCTTTCGTTGCATGAAGCTCCCTACCCACTCGAACTTGAGTTAATAAAAAAGCAAAGAAGCTGATTTGGGCTCAGCAACATATCGATGTCTGAGAATTGAAAACTCGTATTTAAAATTTTTTCGGTATTTATATTTTTTTGGCCAAACTCTTCTGGATGACGTCTTTTATACACTAGACGCATCTGCAGTCGAAAACATAAATGAATCGGGAGTTACTGGCCTATGGCGTTCTCAAGTATATGCTAATATATAAAAATATAAACAATAAAATAAAATAAAACCTGTAGCACTAACGAACCATGAAGGGCCTTGGGTTCAGTACTGAGGTAAGGATGTACTGTAACTAGGCCAACGATCTTGAAAGGAGGAGATTTGGTCTATATCACACTCAACCGCCAGGTTTTTCCCCATTTAAGGGCACCCACGTTTGAGAGACTGGATTTGCCCCTGGAGCGTCTCCCGACCTCGAAGTCGAGCAACAACAGAAATGACAGAAAAAGTTTTTCTGCCTTCAGTCGGACTCGAACTCGGGCCCGGGAGCTTGGTAGTCAAGTGCCTTACCAACTGAGCTTACGCGCCCCCTCCCCCTCCATATATAAATGTATGGATATGAAAATAATACTTTTTTTTGTCTCTTATAAAAATTGGTTTTTGCAGGTATGAATCTCCTTTTCTTGGATGTCGTTATAAAAAATTAACGTCTTTATGGATATGTTTATTTGTGACAAGTTAAGGAGGATTGTAAGGATTTGAGCTATGGCGCATATTGCGACGCTAGTGGCACGGCACGAAGCGACATGGCACAGCACAACTTTTTGTTTGTAACATACACAAACGAATGGAACAGCGCATATTGAGGCCCGACGCTACGCGTATCACTTCTCTACCCTAGTGCAGTTAGTTTTTCGTGAACAATTGTGAATCGGGTAATGCTGGAGTCATTTTAAAACTGCCTATGAGTTTTTTTTTTAGAAAGACAAAATATATTAGAAGGTTTTAGTTTCTTGGCTGTCAATTACGCATTAAAACTTTGTCAGAATAATCTAAATAGGATTCTGATCTTAAATGTAATAAATATAGTATTATTCTTGCTTCAACCATTAGAAACTTTCTAATAAACACAATTTTTAATAACAAAAACACTTGTCTACTGGGCCATAGTCAGGGATAAACAGCGAGTGGCGCTATCGCGTCATGCCGCTTGGGTTATGTCGCATCGCGCTATGCCAGACGATATTTACCTTGCCGGGGATACGATATGAATTGGATGGTTTATTGGAGCCCAGTTATTATCCCTGGATGTCGTGGAGAATATACATTTTCAGTAAGACATTTTGGATCGATTTATTAAACGCTATAATAACTCTGGAAAATATCATTTGCACAAAATAGATACTTTAAGGCCTTGTTAGCCCTTTTCAGTGCAAGGATATGTATTTTTAAAAAATTAATATTAACTGTTTTTTTCTTCTTTTTTATGGGTTTGAAATTGAATAAATCTTTAAAAAAAAAAAAAATAATTAAATAAATAAAATAACAGTATAATTTAATTTTTTTTTTTTTTTTTTTTTTTTTAACCTCATTGAATGGTGGGGTACCTCCTAACAATTTATTTAGTTATGATGTACTGTAGTACACCGTGCCCTGAAAAGAGTTAAAAAGCAATACAACCAATTTTTCAAAACTTGATATTAAAGATCCTGCTTCGAAGGTTAATTGTTAATTCATTTTCAAGGTGATTTGACTTATCCACTTCTTTACGACAGCCACCGATATATTTTAAAATATTCTACACATGTTGTTTCCTAGGAAACCCGTTCACTTGTTTTTTTTTTTTTTTTTTTTTTTTTTTTTGTTTCGTTCTACCCCGTCATTTCAAGCCGAGTATTACTAATGCTATGATAATGAAGTAGTAGGGCCTCAGAACTTTAAAGTTCACCCGGCTTAGCTTAGCGTCCTTCCGCAGCTGAAGTTCGCACGACTCTCATGGCTCCCATGACTCAGATGGCAGTCAACTTTGACCCCCTGCTCATTTGCACCGGCTCATTGATTCTTAAAGCGATAGCCGCCGGCCTGCTGCAGGGACAGGGTGTTCGGGTGCAAAGTTGAAGGGTACCAATCCGGCCAGTTCTTACCTCAGCCCTATCTAACAGGGCTAACAATTACCATTGAACGCTGCCTTTTTTTTTTTCTTTTTTTAACATATACTGGGTGAGTACTTTTTAGTATAAAAAAAAAAAATTGGGAGAAACTAGATCGAAAATAAAGAAAATGCAGAAAACCTCACTTTTCTAATCCAATCCGTCGCAGATATACGATAAATCAAATACTTTTTTGAGGAAACCACGTTTTTTTTTTTTTTTGCCATAAAAGCTGTAATATCCCCACTTTGTTTAAATATTCTTCAAATACTGACCACATTTTCAGATTTAGCATTGAATTTCCTATAAGAGCAGAGTACACGTAACCTTAAATTTTAGAAACTTGGGACCTAAATAACAGGTTGATCTTCAACTTATTTAGGGAAGTTACAATGTCTTACATTACTTCAACGCTTACTGGTTTTCAAAAAAAAAAAAAAAATTATCCACAAAACTGCAAATCTCACAAAAACTTGAAAATTTAACCAGCTTTCATTTGGTATGACCAAATTACTTTTATGATCGATTTCATGTAGAAATTTACTTTTAAAAACCGGAAAAACATGGCGTTTTCATTTGGCATACAAATCAGTTACTTATGTAAATAAGACATTATGATAATCTCTTAATGGAATTGTGTATTTTAAACATAATAAACTCTTCATTGGAATAAAAAGTAAAGAAAAAATGTATTGTTTAATAGAAAATAAAGGAAAACTTTATCAATGAATATATATCAGATCAAAGGACTTCATGTTATTTCTTTAATTAGTTATTACTATTATTTAGGTTTTATTTTATTATATTTTAAATGTAAGATTTAAAACCAAATGATAATAAACATAGACAGCAACTTTGCCGTTGGCTTATAAAAGCAGATGATATTTAAGAATACCACTTGCTGAGGTGCATTTTATGGACTGGTGAATCTGTTTTTACTGGGGAAGGCATTTATACCTATCCATGTTGGGTATCATTGGTTTATTTAATTTTGTAGGATTGGAAAATCATATTGTGCCAGACTTCAGGTGGAATATCGTGATGAAGTTGTGGTAGGATATTTTGTGACAATTCCTAGCAATTCTCAATGTTTAATCTGTTGGGCAAACTGTATAGCCGAAGGCGATCTTTCGCAAAATGCCTTGTTTACTCTGTTATCAAGGAAGCATTAAGTAATAATACAAAGTCTAATCGGCTAAGCTAATCCCAGCTGATATTATTCACCAAAGAGGAAGAAAGAAGGCACGGGGAGTTGACAAAGCGAGAAGGGTGGAGATGAAGATTTAATAAGACCCAGGGAGAGAGAGGGAGTGACATACTTATCCCAGCTAATCCTGTGAGATCTGCTCCCAGGGGGCGCCACCGTCTCCCGCCGAAGGTAAATTATTTAAATTTAATCACGCTGGGTATCCTCCCCCCCTCCTCCCAACAGAAGCTAAATTCAATTACAGACCTATTAATGTGCTAACACTTGATTGTTTCAAATATTTATTGCCTCTGGGCCGCAGGGACATTTCTCTCTTTCTTTCTTGTCTCTGTCTCTCTCTCTTTCTCTTCTGTCTGCGCCCTTCCTTTGTTTTCAGTCTTCTCCCTAGATAAAACAAAAGACAAAAGGAGAGATAACTTTAAGAGAATTTATTATTTTTATGAATAGGGTTAAGTTGTGTGCAAATAGCTTTTGTAGTTCTAGATACCGCTGCTCTAAAAATCTTAGATGTCTCATTAATAATTGAATGGGTCCGCCGAAAAACGTTCTGAGGGGAAAAAATTCTGAAGTATTATATAGTATTTCATTATGTCATTATATATGTAAATATAAAATCTAATTTACAAAAAAACAATAACTTTAGATTATGATTTTCTTTTACTGATTACTCGAAATTTTATGTTTGTCGCTTAGAACGTTTTTTGGCGGACCGATTCAATTAGTGATCTAATCTTAATAAAAATAACGATATTCCATGTCAACAATTTTTTCGATACACGATATATCAGTGACCACAAACATCAATCCACCGACAGCAGTGTATTTTTTTTTTTTTTTTTTTTTTAAATTAAATGCCATTAAAATTATTTTTATTGCGTACAAGGATTTTCCTTTTTATTTTATCGTTTAAGTTAATTTATTTCACAATTTAAATATAAAACATGATGATGGTTGTATTGTTGACTGTGAGTTTTTACTTAGGAGATGAATTTGTCAGGGGTGCAGTCAAGGTTGAATAAACACAGCCAGTTTTTAAATGAAAAACTTATATTTTGGCGTGCCAACGTTTCGACCTGCCTTGCAGGTCTTCATCAGGGTGATGTAGTCTAGATGAAGGCTTGACTAACAATGATTGTTAGTCACCCTGATGAAGACCTGCAAGGCAGGTCGAAACGTTGGCACGCCAAAATATAAGTTTTTCATTTAAAAACTGGCTGTGTTTATTCAACCTTGACTGCACCCCTGACAAATTCATCTCTTAAGTAAATATAAAACAATATTATTTGAAAATTTCAAAATTTAAAATTAGTTCATTATGAGTGAAACATTAGGCAGTAGGTACATATACTTAAATATGTACCAGGTGCAGATGCAACCAGTACCAGACTTACCAACTGTCCCTTGCACCTAAAATTAAAAACATTTCCTTATTTTACACTAAACCTACGGAAATTCCATGTGTACGTTTTTCTACCACAATTTCCCGATAAAAAAAAATAAAAGAGGGGAGTCGTCTGCTTTGAGGTAAAAGTCAATTAAGTTATAAAATAATTTTTTTTTTTCCGTTTCAATATTCAAACGGGAATATGCTCATTAAAACTTTCTGAGATGTGTCAGATCTAATGTGCAAATATATCAGTTATATTCACTTGGTGACTTTTTATACTTATAGGAAATGTTTATATCTACACACAATGAATTTTGGTCGAATTTGGAAAAAAAAATTGCACTTAGTGACTTTTACCTCCAAGCTGACGGAGTGGATATTGAAAAAGTACTTTTGATATTTTTAAAGAATGTTGTTTTCAAGATCTGCCAAAATGTTCGAAAAGGGTCATTTCATAATATGTAGGTTTAGTGTTAAAATAATTTTATAGCGATTTGTTAGTTTTTCATTAATATATGAGGCATGAAGATGCAAAAGGGGGTATATTCACTTTTTATAATTTTTATTTTTTTTAGTTAGCTTCATCAATTAGGTGGTAAGGTCCTTCAAAGTTTGAACACATGATGACTTCGAACCACACATGGGTCATTCTCATAGAAAGGGGCAGAAGTAGTGTCCAGTACATTTGTGGCTCCCCATTTATGATTTTGGATCTGAATTTTTTTTTTAAATTGTAGTTTATCACTTTATCTAAAAGTGAAATTTTTCTTTTCACGATCAAATATTTTTTTGTGTAGAAAAATTGTCATGGCCCTGTCTTCATCTGTAAAATTGAGGACAGGATCATGACGGTATCCAAACGTTTTTATCATTTTTACTAAATAAAAAGCTTCTTGTGGCTTCCACTATCGTTTCTCAGAAAAAATGACAAAATCAAAATTTTAGAGCGCTAAATCTACAATAATTTCATATATACTTTTCTGGCACTTAAAACACAAGTTTGACAAAAAGTGAGGAAAAGTTATATTTTTCGAAAATTATCGATTTTTAATAAGGTATATCCCGAAAATAGTTAAAACTTCGACAAATATGTATATATATATATATATATATATATACAATTTTATAGAACGAACTTTCAACGGTTTTGTCATGAGCCATGAGTGTCCAAACAACCACCGTCAAGTTCCTCAACTCAAAAACTCCGTCAAATCTTCAATAAAAACTTAAGTATTCAAACCTGTTTTTTTCTTATTGCTCAGTACTTGTTCACGGTGTGGAACAGTTTCTATTTCTATAAATATTTTAGAAAAAACGTTGCAACAAAACAAAATATTTTAGAAATACCTATGTTTCGTCAAGGCCCTGTCCGTCAGGCCCTGTCCATCATGGCCCTGTCTTCATCTGTATAATTGAGGACAGGATCATGACGGTATCCAAACGTTTTTTTTTATCATTTTTACTAAATAAAAAACTGCATTTGAAGTTGTATTAGTACATTTACACTTTATAATAAATACATATAAATTACTGTGTGCCGGAATCACAATAAGTCCGCTCATTAAATATAAATAAATTTAAATACAAACTTAAAGCGGTAATCTGTAGGTGACACGCTTTGATTTTCTTTCACGTTTGTTCTGATACGCTTTTTTTATTTTTAGAATATTTAGTCAATATTTTAAGTCAATTTTAAACAATTCTGGTCAAAATAAAAGACTAATAATTAATTATTTTTCTTTGTTTTTCATCATATAAATGATGTACCTATATATTTTTTGTATGATTTAGATATTAAAAACATTTTGTGAAAACTCGATTACTGTTTATTTTTTGAGCCTATCACCTGCAGAGAGATTAAAATAATTATATTACAGAAGACAGCCAAGATGATCGTGAAGAAAAAGGCATGACATAGGTAGCGTCATGAAACGGGAGAGTCAGTCATGTGCCTTCTTATTTATTTTTTTTCTTGATAAATTAAAGCGGTGTTGTTTGGAAGGGCATTAAATCTTAATTAAAGCTGTTAGGAGAGCATCCTGATTTTTTTTTACATTGATCGGAATACTTCTAAATTTCTCTGTTACTGTGAGAATAACCCACATACACCCAACCAAACTTTGAAGGATGAACGATTTACCACCTTAATGAGGACGCTAACTAAATACGAGTTTTAAAAATAATAAAAAGTGGATTTACCCCTTTTTGCATCTCCTCGCCTCATATATAGTTTTATGTTGTATTTTTATACAATCTAGAAAATAACATATCGTAGCATGCGTGTTCGATAAGATTTTTTATTTTTTAACATGTTATATCAATTTATTGAAATTTACAACTGTACAAATATATACATCAAGTAAATGTGTTAATGGCGACCAAAATAAATTGTCAAATCTTGAAAAGAGCTACTCATCAGTAGCACTTCATTCAAAATTCTACACTAGAAGATCTCTAGGCCATCTTCTTTTTAGTCGCTCCGGAGGATTATTGGGAATGGAATGGGAAGCAAGTTGAGAAACTAATGAATTTGAGTGGTTATGAAGCTTACTATGAATGATAGGTATCTGGTTTGTGCTAAAACAGCAACAAATGGAACATTAAGGTCTTTATGGATAAGTTTATTGGTAACCAAGTAAGGATCATTGAAGATTTTTCGAAAGTTTTTGGGTTGTAAGGAATGGATACGATTAACTGGATGGTTTAGTAGAGCCCCAAAGCTCAACTCCGTACGTCCAAATAGATCTAATCACAGAATGTAAATAAGTCTTTTGTAATGAATTGGGAGCTTTGAACGTTTGTCTAGTAAATGTTGAAGTAGTCTGTAGCGACGGGCAGTTTCTTGTCGTTTTAGTAGTTCCTAGGTAGCAGATCTGTTCAACAGGGGATTCGTTGAATATCATTAAAGGCAGGACACTACTGCAGGACAGAAAGCCGTAGGTTTACGACGAAGGGGGAGGGTAAAGGTCCAGTTATCCCCGTGTATTTAATAGCCATTTCATTTTAGTTCGTAAACACTTTTTTTTTAAGGAACTATTTTGTCTTTTGGTGAATAAAATAGGATGATAATCTACTATATATTTGTCAAATACCACTCACTCATTTAACACGAAATCTCAGAAACCACCGAACGGATTGAAATTAAATTCGGTATGTAGCTTCCTCTAGGGCCGTAGGTGCTCGCTAAGAAAAGGATTTTAAAAAAAAGGCCTGGATCGCGGCTAATTCACGAAACATGCGATTACAATTTTTATGGGGTGAATAATAATAAATTAATTGTCATATGGTATTTGGAGATAAGCTAAGTTAAAAAATAGGTTAGATGTTTAAGCCGCACACTTTGACCACAAATTAAGTTCCTTATAGTTATAATCAAACAAAAATACGATCGATGTCGAAACCTTATAATATGGTACTTTCTGTAGCTGCAGAGGCTTATGTTAAAAGAGGTAAAAGACTTATGTTAAAGAGGAGGTTAAAAGACTTTTGTTCTCTGTTGATGACATGTAAGACCAGTTCGATGTACATATTCCTTACGAGCAACCCACCAACATTGCTTCACCAGTAGCTTCGCCCGCAACTACTCTTCCTTCATTTTTCCGGTAACAAGATAATCGGCTTTTCTCAACCAGGCCCAAGTTGTACCTAGCATTTCTAAAATCAAAAAGTTAAGAAGTTGAGACTATATTCACTTAAAGTATGCCATAAGAAAAGCTGATGGTCTGGTATCAGAGCTGGGTAAGATGGTAGTGCTGCCTCGAAGCTTCACTGAAGGACTATCAAAATAATATAAAATTAACTTTTGCAAATTGTCAAATTTACTTATTGAAATTATTCTAAGACTGGAAGTCTTTAGGTTTATTTAAGTAATAATAATTATCAACGTTAAGCTTAACTTTTACTAATATAAGTTGTCCTTCATCCTAATGATATTAAACCGTAGCGGAGCGGGGTACTTTCAGCTAGTGTTTTATATTTTTATTAGTTCTTTTTAACCTCTCTACACATACTTTTTTTTTTTTAATGATCATTAAATACAAAAGTCCCACAAATTGAGAAGTTCTTTACCATAATCACTATAAAAATAAATAAATGATTCAAAAAGAATATAGACACATACATTTTTTTTTCTAATCACTATTTTTAAGTTAATCTACATTTTTTTAAAATTATTATTATTTAAAATAGCTTTTAAATTCTAGGTTTATTTAAAACAAAAGCAAATATTCTATATATTTTATATAACACTGTTGGAGCAGAGTCAAGATATGATTTAGTATCAAATCCCATCTGTGGCAAAGTTTGCCGGCCCATGAAATGGATGTGCTTAGAGTTGGACACTAATGTTGCCATTTCAAAATCCAACTCCATTCGTCACTGTTATATAGCGAGTACGTTCGGCTGTCTTCTATCCCGGCTATAACCATCAAAACTTTTATTATTCAAATTTTATTTATTGATAAATTTATATAAACATTTTCAATTTATTAGTAGTTTGCTACAAAAGTCTTTGTATATAACGAAACCCTTAATTAGTTAATTAAACTCTTATAACTAATCCTATAAGAATATTGTGTTCCTACAGTTTCCTTGAATATTTACTTTAACCAATCCATTAATTCCTTAAAATTTTATTTATTTATTTTTTTTAAACTATTTATTTTTATTAGTTTTATTTAAAACTGTATTTACTATATATAAGTAAATATGAGGAAAATTATTGCTTAGCATGTCAATAACATGTAAAGTATTACTCAATAGTAGCTCTTCAATAGTTCTACACTAGAAGGTCACTCGGCCATTTTCTTTTCAGACGCCTTGGAGGATTATCAGGAATAGAGTGTGAGGCAAGTTGAGAGACTAAAGGATTAGTATCTGGTATGGGCTAAGTTAAAAACATATGAAACATTAACGTCTTTATGGATAAGTTTACCTATCTATTGGGTTTTTCACATGAAATGTCCGATTTTATAATATTTGAAATACATAGAGGATTTTGCGAGTCTCTGTTGTTTACTTCCAAAGTTCACATATCATAATCAAGCAGTTACTAATCCTCTACTTTTCTTTTATAAACATTAGCTTCCCAATCAATTACACACTGTTTAGTATACCTTCAAATATGAACATGGAAACACGCGATTTTCGTGTAATATTTTTTTTTATGAGTTTAAAAACTAGGTCGTTCGGCAGCTGGATTGCTTATGACAATCAGCGTCGGTCAGGGCAGTGGTTAGACATCGACGAAAGCCCAGGACAAATGCCAAAACCAAATTTGCACCCGAAAAAATTGATGGTTACAGTATGGTGGTCCATGGCTGGAATCATACATTATTCCTTTTTGCCTAGAGGTGAGACCATTACCTCTACAACCTACTGCAATGAAATTGGCCAAATGCACGAAAAATTATTGAAAAAAAAAACAACCTGGATTGGTAAATCGGAAGGGCCCTATACTCCTACACGACAACGCTAGACCCCACGTTTCAAAACTTACCATGCATAAATTGAAAGAGCTGGGGTACGAAGTTCTTCCGCACCCACCATATTCTCCCGACTTGTCTCCAACAGATTATCACCTTTTCAGGAATTTAGACAACTTCTGCAGAGGAAAAATTTTTTGCAAATGATGCTGAAATCAAAAGTGCGTTTTCAGATTTTGTTTCACTTCAAAGCTCAGAGTTTTTCAAATCCGGGATAAAAAAGTTGTTGTCACGTTGGGAAAAATGTGTAGAAAAAGAAGGTAAATACTTCGAATAAAATTATATTGTTTTCATATTGTATTTTTACTAAAATCCCTTTACCTTGAAAACGGACATTTCATGTGAAACAACCCAATATAATATCATATAAAAGGACAAGTCGTTTTTCGTTTGCGGTCACTGCCGCGAAATCTATGGAACCAATCTGCACTAAATTTTAACATCATCATCTACATAGTTCAATGAAGGTTTAGCAATAATGAAATTTAAATAATTTCTATTAAATTGCCTTTAAAAAAGCGATAAATATGTGGTGCGCATTGTGTTATATTTAAAAGAAATTTATGATAATATTTATTTATTTTCAAATCAATTGTAATTAATAAAAGCTATAAATATATAGAACTACAAATCTTTCATCCTTCGAAAAATCCTCAATGTTCCTTACTTTGTTATGAGTATGTAATGAGCATTGAAGATTTTTCCAAGGATTTTGAATTAGCTCAACTCCATACGTCCAAATAGGTTTAATTACTGTTATGTAAATGCGTCTCTTGTAACTAATCGGAAGGTTTGAACGTTAGTCGAATGGATTTCTTATGGATACTTTTGGAAATAAATATATACTCGTGCTGTTTACTATAGTTGAAGGTTGCCGTCGAGCGATGACTGTATGCCTACACAAACAGAGACACGAGGAACAGATCGTAAATAAATAAAGTTAACAAGAGGTCACGATCGGAACCCCAAAGGGGCAGGTGAACCCGAGGCCTGGTATACTACGATCTTCGGAGATAGGAGACCCGTCTGGAGCAGGAAGAATTAAAAGAGTTCCGCTTGTCTTTGCATAGCTGATGAGGGAGTTGTCTGTTTTGTATTCTCTCTCTCTCTCTCTCTCTCTCTCTCTCTCTCTCTCTCTCTCTCTCTCTCTCTCTCTCTCTCTCTCTCTCTCTCTCTCTCTCTCTCTCTCTCTCTCTCTCTCTCTCTCTCTCTCTCTCTCTCTCTCTCTCTCTCTCTCTCTCTCTCTCATTCTCTCTATCTCTCGTTCTATTGCGGGTGTATTAAATTGCTTTCTGGGGAGAGTAGAAGTGACGGGTCCTTGTTGCATTCTGTCTTCTTGTCTAGCCCTCGCTGATTAGAAATACTACTTAAAATGCAAAACAACAACGAAAAAATTTCTCTAGGTTGATTGAAAAATGTCTTGTTTATATTATCAAAACAGTCTGTCTTGGAAGGTATATTTCGTAAAAAAAAAAATATCTTGATATTAAAGTCAGAATAATAATCAGGAACCGTAAATGTTTGGTTAGATTCGTCAATATTTTTCAGTCACTTTCAAGTTTCTATATAAACGTTAAAGCTCTTATACATGTTTCATAAGGAATGTAGTGATTTCAAATGTCTTTTATAGTAATAATATAAATAATTCTTTGGAGATGAATAATGACAGATGTGTTTCTTCGTTCGTTTCCTCTCCAGTGTGGTTCGTTGGCCCTGAAGAAACGTAGGCACACAATTAAGGTATTTCTACTTAGCCGTGGTGTTCCTCTTTGACTGCATCCCTGATTATCTTCTTTTCCATCCATCATAACAGTCAACTATACTTTTATCATTAAATAAGTCTTTCTTTTTTTTTAACCAGATAAAGTGAATGGAACTAATTGAAATTGGAATGATCATAGATTCAAAGAGTGTTATTCTGATAATTATTCTGATTATTAAATTAATTTTTAAATTTAATTTAATTTAAATTTAATTTATTATTATTTTATTTATTATAATTATATTATATATTTATAATTTATTTATTTATTATTATTTTAATTTAATTTAAATTTTAAATTTAATTTAATTTTAAATTTATTAAATTAAATTAAATTAAATTATTCTGAGTGTGATTTAAAGAGTGTTATTATTAATTTAAAGAGTCAAACATTATTGTTGCAATGTTAAAAGTAATATTGAAATGTTATGTTAAACTGTTAAAACCAGCAGTGATGGCTACAAGCCATCCCTGCAAAACCCGTGTAGCCGAGAGGCAAGGAAGGGAAATAAAAAAAAAAAAAAAAAAAAGATTCAAAGAGTGATTATTCAAGAAAATATTTAAAAAAATATTGTTTGTCTCTTCTGGCCATTGGCGGATTTATAATTTTTTTTCCGTATAGGAGGTCAAGACACCAAAGAACACGGTGAGCTCTTTGAACACCTAAAGAGCCTGTCTTTCATCGTGATAGCGATGAAAAGGTTTTGATGAATATAAAATCATATATCAATATTATTCGCACATAAATTATTGTAAATCAAATGGGAAGCAAGTTGAGATATTAACGGATTCAAACGAGTATGGAGCCATCGGCCATTTTGAAATTACAATATCGATACCTAATGACATCGATAATACACTATCCTTAGTGAGGATCCTGCATTTCGAGTGGTCACTGGCACTCCAGTCAATAAACATATTGTAGAGTGCTTAAAAAATATGCGATTAATTTTTATCTCAGGGATTCGTTAGGAGTAGATAAACATACTAAAAGTCCTAGCCCCTGGGGGGTGAGCTAATGGTGAAGGAGGGGAGAAGGTTCCATTTTTGGGTTCTTCAATTATATCTCGAAAACGGTGGACCTTAGAAAAATATGTTTCTAATAAAAATTAAAGCTAATTAAATTTCCTATAAAATTATTCATATACATATTTGTCGAAATTTCAACGGTTTTCGAGATATACGTTTTTAAAAATCAATAATTATCGCAAAAAAATAATTTTTACCCACTTTTTGGTAACTATGTGCATCTAGGCCTTCCACGATCGTTTCTCAGAAAAAATGTCAGATTCAAAGTTGTAGAGCATTAAATGTACTTTAATTTCACATATACGTTTCTGCCTCTTGAAGCAAATGTTTGACAAAAAGTGAGGTAAAACCTATTTTTTTGCGAAAATTATCGATTTTGAACAAGGTATATCTAGAAAACCGTTGAGAGGTTGACAAATATGGATATAAGCAATTTTACAGGAATCTTAATTAGCTTTAATTTTGATTTGTAGCATATTTTCCTAGAGTCCGCCGTTTTCGATATATAATAAAAAAAATAGGACCTTTCCCTCCCCCACCGTATGCTCACCCCCAGGGGCGGGGACTTTTAGTATGTTTACCTTCTAACTACTCCTAACGAAGTTGTGAAGTCAAAAATTATCGCATATTTAATGCAGTGTACAATGTATTGGCTGGACTATGGGACGAAAGAACATTTATGAGTGTGCCATCACATACGACCCGTTCAAACTTACCTGAGGTAATATTCCCCCGATTCCAATCCCCTCTGGTTATGAATCGATAAAATAAAAATAAAAACTATAAATAAAAAAAATAAAAAAAATGCGTAACCTAACGAGTTTAGACTTGTGTTCTCGGAGCCGGCAGATTTATCCTACGCCTTTTATAGCCGTTTTTGTCATCGAAGATATTATTTTTTGCCACTGAAGGGATCATCTGTTTCCATTTAGCGAGCGCTATAATTTGGACCGAGAGTGGACTGGGAGTGGACTGATGTGGACTGCGCTGGGCGTGGCGGACATCAGAAACTCATTAGTGAATAAATGAAAAGGCCCTTAGAGCGAGACCTTAGACCTTCTATTAAATGCCCTTTTTCTTACTCTCTCCTCTCTCCCCCGCCTCCACTTCCCCATCCTCCAACCTCCACATGTAAGGCCACAAGGCGTTCATCCTTTTGTTCCCTTTCAGTTATCTTTCGCATTAGCCTCTCCTTAATTCATTTCCATCATCGCATGGTAGCCTATCATCAGGAACCTAGAAAACAAAACCCTTTAAAGAATAGGGATACCTGTAACAAGGCTCCTAAAAAGTCTTCATTATATCATTTGTTTTCATTTTCTTCATGGTATTTCTTAAAATTTAATAATTCAAAACTCAGCTTCTCATAGTTGCTTTTTATTCTAATGAACTAGAATTAAATAAGAATAAATTATTGGTTGTATACTTCTTATTAATTTTTATACGTGACATTCCAACTCATCCTACCACTGTTCTCACCACTTACGCTGATGGCACATGTGTGTTAACCTTTACCCTTCGTCGTAAACCCATGACTTCCTGTCCTACGGTATCCTTTAATGACATTCCTCTAATCCCTGTTGAACAGATTCGCTACCTATGATTGCAATTGGACAAACGACTAACTTGGAATCCACATACAAGACTAAAACGACAAGAAACTGCCCGTCGTTTTAGACTACTTCAACATTTACTAGACAAACGTTCAAAGCTCCCAATTAATTACAAAAGACTAATATACATGACTGTGATTAGACCTATCTGGACGTACGGAGTTGAGTTTCGGGGCTCGACTAAACCATCCAATTCATCTCGTATCCAATCCAAAATCCTTCGAAAAATCCTTAATGCACCTTACTTTGTTACCAATAAACTTATCCATAAAGATCTTAATGTTCCATAGTTGCAGATTTAGCCCAAACTAGATATCAATCCTTTCATAGTAAGCTCCATAACCATTCAAATCCCCTAATTTCTCAACTTGCTTCCCACACCATTCCTATTAATCCTCCGAGGCGTCTGAAAAGAATAAAAGGCCCAGAGACCTTCTGGTGTGGAATTTTTATTAAAGTGCTACTGATGAGTAGTTCTTTACAAGTTTTGTCACGTTATTGTAATAGGTAACAGCACATTTACTTGATGTATAAATATTGTACTGTTGTAAATTTTAATAAATTGTTATTAAAAAAAAAAAAAAAAAAATACGTATGTATGTAGTACAATACTGTATTATTTATGGTAATTTATATTACAAAATGATTAGTTGTTTGTAATTATTCATATGCATATGTATACCAATACGTATGAAATGAAATGATAAAATAAACTTTATTCTAGGACTTATTACCCCTAAAAATAATAATAATGGATAATTATTAGTATAATTGTCTGGCTGTATTATTTAAAAATTAAATGCCTCAATAATTACGGCATACATTTTCAAAAAAAAAAAAAAAAAAAAAATTAAAAATAAAAAAAAAAAAAAAAAATTAAATGTAATATATATATATATATATATATATATATATATATATATATATATATATATATATATATATATATATATATATATATATATATAACATAAAATAAAATCGTATATGAAAAAGAAAAAAAAAAAAGTAATTCTAAGTATTTATTTAATTACTTACATATCTGCGGATGATTGTCTGAAAGGTTTAAAAATAAATTTTTTTTAAAGGAAGTTATGGAAGCTGCTTTACGAATAGAAGTGGTTAAGGGATTCCAGAAGGAGACAGCGCGAGTGATGGATTTCTCAAAAGAGGCAGTTTTATGTGGAGGGGTATGCAGGGTAAAAGATTGGGATCTAGTGTTTAGTAGGTGGATAGAAGAACGCAGAGTTAATAGGTCATGAATTTATGATGGTCTTTTTGTTTTAGAGATTGGAATAGGAATGTACCCAGAAAATATTGTCGGAATTTAGAAAATATCGTCGGAATTTAGGAAAAAGGCACCCAAGCTGAGAATATCGGCAAGTAATATGTGACGCCTTGGTATTCTGAAGATAAATCTAATGAAACAGTTCATCAATCTCCTCAGTTTCATTTCGAGACCACCTGACAATCCCCTATAATGCAAGCAACCGTAATCAAAGCAAGGGAAAATAAGATAGGACACTAGAAGTTACGGGTATTCTGGGGAACGGAATCTCGAAATCTATAGAGGGTTACGATGGGTTTTTTTTTCGAAATTTCTGCGATATGGTTGTATGTAGGACATTAGGCCCCAACTGAAATGAAAGTAAGAGAAAATAAAAATTTGTACATATTGGTTGCTGCAGAGGCAGACCCTGTAACCTGACGTGTAACCTTCACCTCTGTGTTGACTCGCTACATCCTATTTTTAGTGAAACAAAAAAAAAATGTTTTTCTAAATTTTACATACTTTTTAAGCCTTTTTAATATACTTTGTATAAGTGGAAAGATATGTCATATTTAAACGTTAAAGAAAAAAAAAAAAAAAAAAAAAAAAAAAAAAAAAGGATCGAATATTCCATGACTTTTGAGCTGTAGCCTCTTGTTGCTACTCTAAGACTAGCCAATAGGAATTTAAGCAAAATCAGTCCAGATAATTTTGTTGAATCTGATTACATTTCTTCACAATTTTTGTCATTCTTTTATATTGTCACTCATCCTTTTGTATCGTCCCTATTTCTGCATCTCCCTTCAGATTTCACAGCTTGCTTTCATCAACCGAATCCTCCGGCTAAATCTATTTACAGTTTGACATAAACGGCTCCCCGAGATAGACAAAGCGTATCGTGACGGCTGAATGACGGGACGAGGCCGGACGGGAAGCGTCCAGATAGCAGCGTATCCATTCTCATGTAAATCGGCTGAAGCGATGACATCCCCCCCCCCTCTCTGCGGGATGACGGAGGCCGTGGCGTAATTAGAGGAAGCCCGGATGGCCGCCACTGGAATATTCATAGAACTCCGGTCAGTTCGTCCTACATCGCATTTGTGTCTTCTCTACGTCAGGATTCAGCAGACCCTGAACAACCAGGGTCTGATGTACTCTACACTCTAAAATGTCATGCCTTTTATGCCTCAAAACATTAGTTGATAAACCGACTTAAATGCTAAATCTTATGCCAATAAATTTAAGATTTGATGTTAAAATAATATATCATAAGCTGAGATTTAAAATGTGGAACCAATTTTGTTATTGTTAGCAGTTGATTAACCACTATGTATTCAAACTAAAAAAAAAGAAAAGAAAGGTTATCCTGCATGTTACCAACCTATTCCAGTCAGAGTGGAAAGGTAAACATTCATAAATTCCAACCCACCCTGGCTAGAATCGAACCTGGGACCTATAATAGGGTGGGCCGAAAAAAACACTTTTTTTTATTTCGAAATTGTAATAGCGCGGAAAACTTGCGAATTATATAGACAAGTAAAAGGGAAAAAAAATTATCGAAATCGGTTGACATCTTCCGGTCGCGCATAGGCCCTAAAGTTTGAAAAAAAAACTTCAATATTGTGATCATTTTTTAAACATTTGGTTTGCATGTTTTTTTTAACTTAATCTAATAGTTTCTAACGTCTTCAAATAGAGCCTATGTACATTGTGTTTTAATTTGGTTGAGATCAGTTGATACCTTCCAGTCGTGCTTAAGCCCCAAAGTATTGAAAATTTCACATTTTTCGACATTTTTTTTTGTGTCTTTAATATACCTTTTTTGATCGTATTAGTAAGAGTATTTTCATTTTTGGACAAAAGAACATTGTGTTTTTTTTATGGTGTGAATTAACCTTCTTCGATTGGACAATGACCCTAATGCTATATGGACCGAAACTTGGTTACCAATCAATTCAATCAAGGTATCTCCCAAAACCTTTGCAATATGTTGTCGACCCTCCTCCGTGCCCAACTTCATCAGCGAATCAGTCAAAGTACCTTCGGCTGCAAAATAGAGAACAGTATAAATGAACTTGTTCAACTAACTTGGGGTCATTGCCCGATCGAAGAAGGTTAATTCACACCATAAAAAAAAAACACAATGTTCTTTTGTCCAAAAATGAAAATACTCTTAATAATGCAATCGAAAAGGTTATATTAAAGACACAAAAAATATTTTGGGGCTTGAGCACGATTGGAAGGTATTAACTGATCTCAACCAAATTAAAACACAATGTACTTAGGCTCTATTTGAAGACGTTAGAAACTATTACATTAAGAAAACATGCAAACCAAATATTTAAAAAATTATCACAATATTGAAGTTTTTTTCAAACTTTAGGGCCTATGCGCGACCGGAAGATGTCAACCGATTTCGATCATTTTTTCTTCCTTTTACTTGTCTATATAATTCGCTAGTTTTCCGCGATATTACAATTTCGAAATAAAAAAAAGTTTTTTTTCGGCCCACCCTAACCTATAACTAATCTATATCTAACTATACCTCTCCCCAACGCACTCGGCTGTCGAGGTCCCGAGAACTTATTTTGAGAAGGCACCAGTTTTCTTATATAAGTTTTCACCCAAAATGGCAAATTATAATCAAGCATAATTATTTACACTGACAACATGAATGTTCCTACACTCTTTAAGTAACATAAAAAAAATCATGATCGACTGACGGAGGAAATCAAGAAAATATAATCAAACTGATGACATTAAAATGATAATCTAACATTAAAACAGAATCTGTTTGGCTGAAATGGGTGAAAGAGCTGACCGATTGGCCAAAGAGGCAGCGAGGAGTCAGCTACCGCCCTCTTACAGCAAGGCTCCGATCTCACATCTAAGGGCGATAATCACAAAGGATTTTTACACAAATACATTGAGAATATAACCCTACATAATAATCACAAACAGATGCAAAGTAACAATTATAAATTGACACAATTTCTCACAGAACATGGCAACACCATATCCTACTTAAATCGCTTTAATATCATACTAACTGACACATGTGACGATGACGGTCAAATCCAAAATTTTAGGCATATTCTTTACAATTGAAAATTACTTGACAGGCAGAGGTACTAATTAATGTAAAGTCTGATTTTAAAAAATGGTTCATGGCCTGAGAAAGAGCATTTACTTTCTACCAAATTCAGAACTGATTTATTTAAATTCATCAAAGATATCGATTGATTTGATTTGCTGACAAACCTATGTGCTTATAAAGTATTATTTATTTTTGTTCGATATTATTATTTTGTTGTTTAAATATCAATTAAAAAACGCATCTATATGACGATTATCAGACCTTTTTGGACTTACGGTATAGAGTTATGGGGATTCACCGAACCATCGAATTCTTTCCGCATCCAATCACTCCAATCCAAAATCCTTCGAAAAATCCTTAATGCTCCTTACTTTGTCACAAATGAACTGATCCACAATGACCTTAATATCCCATATGTTGCCGATTTGGCACGAACCAGATACCTTCCCTTTCATAATAAACTCACTGCTCAATTTAATCATTCTCATGCATGTAAAGTCGTTGGGTTTAATAATGATCGAATTCCGAAAAAAGTAATCAGTTTTGAGCCGTCAGGTAAACGACCAAGGGGTAGACCGAGACGAAGATGGGAGGATTGCGTCCGGGGCGACCTGGGGGATTTAGGTTTTGGAGGAGTAGGTTGGAGGGAAGTGAGCGGTAGACGGTTGGTGGCGTCGGCATCGAACCTTCGGGTTTGCTATGCCTTTAATTATTATTAATTATTAGTGCACGTTATGTCAGGGACTTCACTTGTTGCACAACTTGCTTCCCATTCCATTCCTGGCAATCCTCCGAGGCGTCTGAAAAGAAGATGGCCTCGGGATCTTCTTCTTTTGTAAATATTTCATTAGAGTACTACCATTGGGTAGTTCCTCTACACGTTTTCAGCATGTCATTTTTTTTTTTTTTTCATTGTAATCCGCTTATTTACTAGATGTATTTGTTTTAATACAGTTGTTAATAGAATATTTTTTAAAAAATATATCAAATATTTAATTGTTCATTACATTATTTATTTATTTTTGTTTTTAACCAACAATTATATGCTTATATATACAGACTTCTTACAGCCACACAAAAGTTCATAAAATTCAAGATTCATTACATTATTGTAACATCACGCAAATTGTATTGTCTATAAAGAGGAAACCCCAAAGGCATACCTTGAAGCGCCAGACCGTGATGTGTGTATGGAAAATTCTGTCAGATTTGCAGGAAAACCTCAAGAGAATTCTCCATACACACATTGAGGTTCTATGTGGAGCCTTCTAAAATAAAACCATTCATATGCAAAATAATATAATATAAAACATATTATGCATGTAGTATGCCTGTAATGGCATGGAACATGTAGAACTGTAATAAACGGTCCTTTTATGAGGTTACCATAAAAGGAAAAAATATATATTTATTTCTTTATAGATAAATTTCTTGACTGTTACTATTAAATGTTTAGTAAGGTTTTTTGAGGTTCAGTCACTAAATAAAAACAACTTTTTGGCGACGTTTCGAGACTATATTGTTCTCATAATCATGCCCTGCATCTTAATAGGAAAGTACTAGTATTCTTCACACTTGCTACTTTTTTGTTGGATTTCTGGGGTTCCTTTACATTCATTTATTTGTTTATACTTTGAAACCATATAAAGCCTGCATCGAATTCCCTATAGTATCGTAATTTATCTCATTCTTTCATCATATTTGAAAAATATAAAACAGAATATATTTATTCATCTCTTCAAGACTCTGGAATCACTTAAGTATTTTAGATCGGCCGAGAGCCCAAACAGATGAAAACTGTCCAGCTGCAGCTTTGTATAAAAAAGAAAGGTCCTTCGCTGAAAAGAGAAATAAATTGACATCGGTGAAGAAAAAGGACGAGTCCTCTGCAGAGCGAGCTGACGTAGCCATTTCCTCGGAACCCGTGGGTCGTTATGTGGGCGGTGCCTTGGGACATTATTCATCTTTGTTTTATAGCCGAGTTATAATTACAGGAGGCTACAATACACAACTGCCCCTGTCCCGGCGGAGGGAATCGCCTTCTTCTTCTCACGCCAATGCTATCTCAATATCCGAGCCCTGTCCGCGGGATGAAGTATTGGCTCCCATTGTCCCTCGAGCATGTATGCCATTGTTCGTACTGAAATATAAGCGAATAGGAGAAATCGATACATCAAAGGTAACTACAGTTGGGGAAAAATATATGATTTTTTTTTTTTTTTTAGGGGAAACCTTTCGGCTCGTTAGTATGAAATATTTTCTAAATATAGCGCCACTTACGGGATAAAAGTTTTTCAAATTTTTCAAAAACTGCAGGTACGATTATACTTTAAAAAAATATTCTATCGCTATAAAGAAGGGTGTCAAAATTGGAGAATTAAAATCAATCCAAGCAAATCAAATATCCTTCACCCTTCGTCAAAAATCTGCGACTTCTTGTCCTACAGTATCCTTCAATAATATCCCACTGATACCTGTCGAACAGATCCGCTATTTCCACTTGGACAAACGTCTAACTTGGAAACCACATACAAGGCTAAAGCGAAAGGAAACTGCTCGTCATCTTCGACTTATTCAACATTTATTAGACAAACGTTCAAACCTTCCGATTAATTACAAATGGTTCATTTGCATGACAGTTATCAGACATATGGAATTAAGCTTTCGGGCTTAACTAAACCTTCTAATTCTTGCCGTATCGAATCCTTCTTACAATCCAAAACTCTTCTAAAAATCCTCAATGCTACGTACTTTGTTACAAATACACTTATCCATAAAGATCTGAATGTCCCATATGTTGCTGTTTTAGCCCAAACCAATCATACAATTTTACTTTGGCTCTTCGCAAATTGTGGAATACATTTATTTTGATAAGGATAGAAACCCAACACCACCCGCTTGTTATTATATTTTGGAACAGCATTACTACAAATCTACTGAGTCGATTTTGAAAATTCAAATTAAAATCATTGCAAAATACCTTGGAGAATGTTTTGTATATTTCCCTTTTTTTATTAATTGCTTTAATGAAATTTTAGAGGTCAGATTTCGGCTATAACAATATTTTTTGGAAAAGTGTTCTATATGATTTTCCGTGTGAGCACAATGCAATTTTCATATCGAAAGTTAGATTAAAGATAGTTTTTTTTTTATATATACATTTATTTAAATTTACAACTGTAAAAAATATATACATCAAGTAAATGTATTGACAACAATTATAATAACATGTTAATAAAACTTGAAAAGAACTACTCATCAGTAGCATTTTATTAAAAATGCTTGAACACTTGAAGATCTCTAGGCCATCTTCGTTTCAGACGCCTCGGAGGATTGAGAAGCTAACGGATTAGAGTGGTTATGGAGCTTACTATGAAAGTATAGGTATGTGGTATGGGCTAAATCAGCAACATATCGAACATTAAGGTCTTTATGGATAAGTTTATTGGTGACAAAGTAAGGAGCATTGAGGATTTTTCGAAGGATTTTGGATTGTAAGGATTGTATAGGAGATGAATTGGATGGTTTAGTGGAATCCAAAAGCTCAACTCCGTACGTCCAAATAGGTTTAATCAGAGTCATGTACATGAGTCTGTTGTAATTAATTGGGAACTTTGAACGTTTGTCTCGTAAATGTTGAAGTAGTCTGTAACGACGGGCAGTTTCTTGTCGTTTTAGTCTTGTAAAGATAGTTAAACTGGGAATACGATTGATTATTTTCGTTTCCTGTCGCAGACCTGTTGAGTGGTTTCCCCTTAACCTTCCACCGGTTGTGCCGTTGTTTTTAGTACAACACTCGATTTGTTTTCTCTCTATCTCACTTCCGGTGAGCTTCCCGTAAAATTGGCTTTAGCTATTTCACAAGATACTCCTCTATTTACCGCCAGTAATTTTTTAATGTGGTAGGAAGATATCCAACAGAATATCCAAGCAGTTACATGCTATAGATGGGGAACCATAATTGTTGTTTGGGAAGAAGAAATAAATGAAGACATCAATTCGGAGAAATAATAAGTCAAATATTAGCAGTTTACTATCTAGAGAGGTGATTAAATGAAAACATGAAATCCTGGATTAATTTCCTGACAACCCGTTCACCGAATATACGTTCACCTTTTGCTGCTAGGTCGGTTAATGATAATGTAAGCTTTCAAAGATGTTAATTAAATTAATCTATATGACAATCGGCCTATTAAGAGAGAGAGATAGAGCGATATAGAGCTGTCGGTTGGCGATAATAGCTGCTAATTTGCATATTACAGGAGGGACAGGGGGACGACAGTTGCTGCTCTAAGGGCGGTCGCGGGCCAGCAACGATATGATTAATTCAACAAGAGGGTTGACAACAGGTGTTCTGTGTCAATGCTCTCTCTCTCTCTCTGGGTTGTTCTACTCCGCGCTCAAAACGTTTACTCTGCCCTTGAGGGCCCTTAAATAAATCAAGGGGGGTTTGTAAGGCAGGGGCTAATCCTTTCCTTACTATGGCGCAATGTTTACCTCCATCGCCCTTCCTCAATGTCCTTATCCTGTCAGCTGAATAACGACTCGAATATCGAAACTAGGTGTGCGTCGATTCTATATATCGATTCTGGATTCCATTAATATATATACAGACTGCTGTGAGGATTCCATTTAAGACTTCTGTCAAGAAACAAGCCAAGTTTTATCTATTATATATTTGTCAAATACCACTCACTCACTTAACACGAAATCTCAGAAACCACCGAACGGATTGGAAAGAAATTCAATATGTAGATTCCTCTAGGGTCGCAGGTGCTCGCTAAGAAAGGAATTTTAAAAAATCGGCCTGGATCGCGGCTAATTTGCGAAAAATGCGATTTCAATTTTTATTGGGTGAATAATAAAAGATTGATTGTCATATGGTATTTGGAGATAAGCTAAGTTAAAAAATAGGTTAGATTTTTAAGCCGCAAACTTTGACCACCGTTTGTTCCTCCTATAAGTCGTAAACAAACAAAAATACGATCGATGTCGAAACCTTATAATATTGGTACTTTCTGTGAACTCATGGTAGCTGCAGAGGTTACTTACAACTTACAAGTTTGAGTTGTTTCGTGAAGAGAAGCTATTAAAAGACTTATGTTAAAGAGGAGGTTAAAAGACTTATGTTCTCTGGTGATGACATGTAAAGCCAGTTCGATGTAGGGACAAAAAAACAGATAAGAATCAATAGTTCTACCAAGTGTATGATTCTCTTTAGTATCGTATCATGTTCTACAATGGAGAAGAAAGGTACAGTATTAACATCCCTCAGCGTGACCCAAACTCCAATACATCACTTAAGAAAACTGTGCCTGCAGCTGATTTTTACGCCTAAATGTTTGTGGAGCGAGGAAGGTGAAGGTGAAGAAACTTATTTACTTTAATTTCGTAATCTCCTCAATCAATTTATGCTTGATATGTACGCAAAAATAGAAACAGAAAGACTAAACTTTATTTGAGAAAAAGTTGAGAAGTTAAGACTATATTCACTTAAAGTATGCCATAACAAAAGCTGATGGTCTGGTATCAGAGCTGGGTAAGATGGTAGTGCTGCCTCGAAGCTTCACTGGAGGACTATCAAAATAATATAAAATTAACTTTTGCAAATTGCCAAATTGAAATTATTCTAAGAATGGAATTCTTTAGGTTTATTTAAGTAATAATAATTATCAACGTTAAGCTTAACTTTTACTAATTTAAGTTGTCTTCATCCTAATGATATTAAACCGTAGCGGAGCGGGGTACTTTCAGCTAGTAATCAATAAATATTATAATATATGTGGATAGTGTAGTTCCTTAAAAGTAACGATCGAAGTTTTGACATCGATATGTCTTTTGTCTGGGGGTCTGTACTTTTTTGCTGTAACAATTTTTTCATATTCAAAAATGTAACATTTCGACACGCTCTACCTCAATTGGTGTTGCTCGTATCGAAAATTTAACGACGTTTCTCTAGTCAGAAATGTAATGGAAAATATTTATTTTTTTATATTACGTTAGTTGTTAGGACCTTAGAGCTTATATATATATATATATATATATATATATATATATATATAATATATATAGTTACAAAAAGGACAAACGCAAATACACCCCCTGCTTCAAACGATGACCATCTCCTTGAACGAAATGAAATCCTACATTGTATCGAGAACTTAAATAAAAAGAAAACACCTGGACATGACAAATTCAATACAGACATTATACAACAAGTCACAAATATTTATCCAGACTTAATTACTAAAATTTATCAACTGATCTGGCTCAAAACACAAATTCCCATAACTTGGAAAAAAGGACTGTTACATATAATACCAAAGAGAGACTCTAACAAGTTACGTCCAATTACAATCCTCCCAATCATGAGCAAAGTCCTAGACAAAATAATCAACAACCGACTTACCCACTTTTTACTTACAAACGACTTGCTCAACAAAAACCAGTTTGGATTCATTCCCCAAAAAAGTACTATCGACGCTCTTTATTATACTAATTCATTTATAGAATCAGCAACAAATAATAAAAAAAAAATTGTTTAATGCTGAAACTCGACATATCGGGAGCGTTTGATAATGCCTGGGTTCCTGCCATAATGTTTAATCTGAGGAAGTACCAATGCCCAAGAAATTTATTTCAGTTGATACTAAGCTTCTTTCAGGATCGATCTGTTGAAATCAGATCCAATAACTTCCAAATTTCAAAGAAAAAACTAACTATTGGCACTCCCCAAGGTTCTTCTCTCTCACCGACGCTCTGGAATATTCTGATTAATTCTTTATTCGATTTAGTACTTCCAGAGAATGTAGAGATAACCACGTACGCAGACGACATTTTACTTCTCGTCACTGGTAAACGTTTCCCCCAATTACAATTAATCACCAATCAAGCTTTAATTATTTTGGAAAAATGGGCAACAGATAATAAACTCGAATTTAATACTGACAAGACAAAATACATAATTTTTACCAAGAAACGAATTGTTCCAAATTTAAACATTAGACTCTATTCCAAAACACTTGTACAAACTGAAACCATGACATATTTAGGGATAACATTCGACAGGAAACTAAATTGGAAAGCACACACAGACTACGTTGTTAAACAAAACAATAAAAACAGTAAACGGACTAACTATCGCTGCAAGAAACACGTGGGGCCTAAAGACAGAGGCACTAAAAATTATCTATGAAGGGGCTATCATCCCAAAACTGCTTTACGCCATACCCGTTTGGGAATCGGGAGCAGTCAAACCAATCAATCTGAAAAAGCTTCAGCGGGTTCAGAGACTGATGGGAATAAGGATAAGCAAAGCATATCGCACTGTCTCTTACGACGCTGCCTGTGTTCTTGCAGGGATAAAACCAATTCACTTAAAAATTAAAGAACTAACGACATTATACAAAATAAAAAAACAAGGATTAAAATACAAGGACATGGAGCCAAGGGACATTGAAAACGAACTAACCATCAAACACTGGATACATCCTGCTATACACGCTAAACTAACACAGTACCTAACAGACACAGGAGCTGCAGACATAGACACAGGAAGTATTGACATTTACACGGATGGAAGCAAAGACGAACAGCACACAGGATGCGCACTAACTCTATATCACAATAACAGCTACTACAATGAACAATACAGACTAGGCCAAAACTGCTCTAATAATCAGGCAGAGAAATTAGCTGTAGTTAAGGCCACAGAATATATTTTAAGACAAACGTACATTCCTCAACACCAATACACCATTTACACGGACAACAAGATATTAATAGACTCAACTAATAACCCCAAATCCAACGACCCACTGACACATCGACTCAAGACAAATTTGATTGAACTAATGAACCGTGGAACACCAACTAACTTGATCTGGATCAAAGGCCATAGTGGAATCGAAGGGAACGAGCGAGCAGATTTATTGGCAAAGACAGCTGCTCACGATTCAGAACTAGCTATAGACTACAACCGCATTCCTATCTCATTTATTAAGCAACATATTAAAACAGACTTACTTACTGAATGGGACAAACTTTGGAACAACTCAACAAAAGGACGACCTTTGCACAAATACATCCCAAACATCACACTACAAAATCACGATACACCAAAAAGTACACATCACAAATTTACACAAACTGCTAACGGAACATGGACAAACTAATCACTACTTGAAACGATTTCACTTGAAAAACACAGATACATGTGAATGCAACGGACAGACTCCACAAACATTTCATCATTTACTATATGACTGCCCCCTTTACGAACACAATAGATACTTACTGATAAAGACAGTTTTTGATGAATGGGGACACATGGCCTTATCCAGAAGCGAAACTATATAAAAAATTCAAGAAACCTTTAGTGAAATTTGCTACATCAATTGGACCACACAAGTGAAGAAAGAAGACCACCCTTCATCAAAAAACTAAGAAAAAAAAAAAAAAAAAACTTGAAGACACATCAGAAAATCAACATGTCTACTCTTTATACTTTTTTTTTTTTTTTTTTTTTTTTTTTTTTTTTTTTTTTTTTCTTTCTTCTGTTTTGTTTTTGTTTTTTTTTTTTTTGTTTTTTTTTTATTTATTTATTTTTTTTTTTTTTATTTCTTTTCTTATTTTTCCCGTTTGTTCTAATTTCTATATAGTACTTTTACAATTTGTAATATATCACAATTAAAAATAATATTGCACCTGTGAATTACAGGTAGTATGCAAATGCGCATGGAATCTGTAAAAAATATCAAAATAAACGACCTTTCCATAGGGTTACTATGGAAGGGAAACAATAAAAAAAAAAAAAAAAAAAAAAAAAAAAAAAAAAATATATATATATATATATATAAGCTCTAAGGTCCTAACAACTAACGTAATATAAAAAAAAAAATATTTTCCATTACATTTCTGACTAGAGAAACGTCGTTAAATTTTCGATACGAGCAACACACCAATTGAGGTAGAGCGTGTCGAAATGTTACATTTTTGAATATGAAAAAATTGTTACAGCAAAAAAGTACAGACCCCCAGACAAAAGACATATCGATGTCAAAACTTCGATCGTTACTTTTAAGGAACTACACTATCCACATATATTATAATATTTATTGATTACTAGCTGAAAGTACCCCGCTCCGCTACGGTTTAATATCATTAGGATGAAGACAACTTAAATTAGTAAAAGTTAAGCTTAACGTTGATAATTATTATTACTTAAATAAACCTAAAGAATTCCATTCTTAGAATAATTTCAATTTGGCAATTTGCAAAAGTTAATTTTATATTATTTTGATAGTCCTCCAGTGAAGCTTCGAGGCAGCACTACCATCTTACCCAGCTCTGATACCAGACCATCAGCTTTTGTTATGGCATACTTTAAGTGAATATAGTCTTAACTTCTCAACTTTTCTCAAATAAAGTTTAGTCTTTCTGTTTCTATTTTTGCGTACATATCAAGCATAAATTGATTGAGGAGATTACGAAATTAAAGTAAATAAGTTTCTTCACCTTCACCTTCCTCGCTCCACAAACATTTAGGCGTAAAAATCAGCTGCAGGCACAGTTTTCTTAAGTGATGTATTGGAGTTTGGGTCACGCTGAGGGATGTTAATACTGTACCTTTCTTCTCCATTGTAGAACATGATACGATACTAAAGAGAATCATACACTTGGTAGAACTATTGATTCTTATCTGTTTTTTGTCCCTACATCGAACTGGCTTTACATGTCATCACCAGAGAACATAAGTCTTTTAACCTCCTCTTTAACATAAGTCTTTTAATAGCTTCTCTTCACGAAACAACTCAAACTTGTAAGTTGTAAGTAACCTCTGCAGCTACCATGAGTTCACAGAAAGTACCAATATTATAAGGTTTCGACATCGATCGTATTTTTGTTTGTTTACGACTTATAGGACCGCAAACGGTGGTCAAAGTTTGCGGCTTAAAAATCTAACCTATTTTTTAACTTAGCTTATCTCCAAATACCATATGACAATCAATCTTTTATTATTCACCCAATAAAAATTGAAATCGCATTTTTCGCAAATTAGCCGCGATCCAGGCCGATTTTTTAAAATTCCTTTCTTAGCGAGCACCTGCGACCCTAGAGGAATCTACATATCGAATTTCTTTCCAATCCGTTCGGTGGTTTCTGAGATTTCGTGTTAAGTGAGTGAGCGGTATTTGACAAATATATAATAGATAAAACTTGGCTTGTTTCTTGACAGAAGTCTTAAATGGAATCCTCACAGCAGTCTGTATATATATTAATGGAATCCAGAATCGATATATAGAATCGACGCACACCTAGTTTCGATATTCGAGTCGTTATTCAGCTGACAGGATAAGGACATTGAGGAAGGGCGATGGAGGTAAACATTGCGCCATAGTAAGGAAAGGATTAGCCCCTGCCTTACAAACCCCCCTTGATTTATTTAAGGGCCCTCAAGGGCAGAGTAAACGTTTTGAGCGCGGAGTAGAACAACCCAGAGAGAGAGAGAGCATTGACACAGAACACCTGTTGTCAACCCTCTTGTTGAATTAATCATATCGTTGCTGGCCCGCGACCGCCCTTAGAGCAGCAACTGTCGTCCCCCTGTCCCTCCTGTAATATGCAAATTAGCAGCTATTATCGCCAACCGACAGCTCTATATCGCTCTATCTCTCTCTCTTAATAGGCCGATTGTCATATAGATTAATTAATTAACATCTTTGAAAGCTTACATTATCATTAACCGACCTAGCAGCAAAAGGTGAACGTATATTCGGTGAACGGGTTGTCAGGAAATTAATCCAGGATTTCATGTTTTCATTTAATCACCTCTCTAGATAGTAAACTGCTAATATTTGACATATTATTTCTCCGAATCGATGTCTTCATTTATTTCTTCTTCCCAAACAACAATTATGGTTCCCATCTATGGTATAGCATGTAACTGCTTGGATATTCTGTTGGATATCTTCCTACCACATTAAAAAATTACTGGCGGTAAATAGAGGAGTATCTTGTGAAATAGCTAAAGCCAATTTTACGGGAAGCTCACCGGAAGTGAGATAGAGAGAAAACAAATCGAGTGTTGTACTAAAAACAACGGCACAACCGGTGGAAGGTTAAGGGGAAACCACTTAACAGGTCTGCGACAGGAAACGAAAATAATCAATCGTATTCCCAGTTTAACTATCTTTACAAGACTAAAAACGACAAGAAACTGCCCGTCGTTACAGACTACTTCAACATTTACGAGACAAACGTTCAAAGTTCCCAATTAATTACAACAGACTCATGTACATGACTCTGATTAAACCTATTTGGACGTATGGAGTTGAGCTTTTGGATTCCACTAAACCATCCAATTCAATCCTTACAATCCAAAATCCTTCGAAAAATCCTCAATGCTCCTTACTTTGTCACCAATAAACTTATCCATAAAGACCTTAATGTTCGATATGTTGCTGATTTAGCCCATACCACATACCTATACTTTCATAGTAAGCTCCATAACCACTCTAATCCGTTAGCTTCTCAATCCTCCGAGGCGTCTGAAACGAAGATGGCCTAGAGATCTTCAAGTGTTCAAGCATTTTTAATAAAATGCTACTGATGAGTAGTTCTTTTAAGTTTTATTAACATGTTATTATAATTGTTGTCAATACATTTACTTGATGTATATATTTTTTACAGTTGTAAATTTAAATAAATGTATATATAAAAAAAAAACTATCTTTAATCTAACTTTCGATATGAAAATTGCATTGTGCTCACACGGAAAATCATATAGAACACTTTTCCAAAAAATATTGTTATAGCCGAAATCTGACCTCTAAAATTTCATTAAAGCAATTAATAAAAAAGGGAAATATACAAAACATTCTCCAAGGTATTTTGCAATGATTTTAATTTGAATTTTCAAAATCGACTCAGTAGATTTGTAGTAATGCTGTTCCAAAATATAATAACAAGCGGGTGGTGTTGGGTTTCTATCCTTATCAAAATAAATGTATTCCACAATTTGCGAAGAGCCAAAGTAAAATTGTATGATTGGTTTGGGCTAAAACAGCAACATATGGGACATTCAGATCTTTATGGATAAGTGTATTTGTAACAAAGTACGTAGCATTGAGGATTTTTAGAAGAGTTTTGGATTGTAAGAAGGATTCGATATATATATATTATGGATCACTGAAGAGAGGAGATTTGCCTGGTTCGGATACGACCCCGGTGGCCTAGTTGGATAAGGCGCCACACTAGAGAGGTGGAAATTCGGGTTCGAATTCCGACCGGGTCAAATCTTTTCTCTTCAAAAAATAAAATTATATATATATATATATATCTTTTTTTTTCTGTTGGCTCGACAAACCTTGTAGATCCTTGGCCTCCTCAACCTCTGCATATCTTGACCTATTGCTTCCGCTTCGTATCATGTTCGTCTGGTATCTTAAAGCCGGGGTCCGTTTTTTATCACAGATTTTCTGTGGCTGATTAAGGTTTCTTAATAGAGAGGATTTTACACGATTGCTTGGACCTTAGAGCTTATAGCCCAATCAAATAAGGATTTCACCTTGGAAATGAAACAATAAAGCTGAATTTTTGCATATACCTTCTTTTTTTTATGCCTTCTAAATAATTGGTAAAAAGTCACCGATCTCAGCACGTTAGTATAATTAGATATTCAAGGTTAAAGGTCATAAAATCAGTTTTTTTCAAATATCTCGATTTCTATCAATCGGCCGTCAATCAAGAAAGTTACAAAACTTGTAGATAATAATATTCTCTATAGGTTTGTTTTTATTCATTTTTTCGTTAGGATAAACCATTTTCGAGATATAGCGCGGAGAAGGAGAAGCGGGCACCGGTTCGGACATACATTTGCTTCTAGTGCCTTCGACAATCGTTTCTCAGAAATATAGTCAGAAACAAAGTTGTGGAGCATTAAAATGATTTAATTTCACATGTACGTCTCTGGCACTTGAATCAAATGTTTGACAAAAAGTGAGGTAAAAATATTTTTTATCTATTATTATCGATTTTGAATAACGTATATCTCGAACACCGTTGAGAGTTGGACAAATATATACGAGGTATGATCAAAAAGTTCCAGGACTGAATTTTTATACATTTATTCATACAACATACAGGTTATTCAAATTTGTCTCCTTCGAAGTACTCCCCTTGGGAAGCTACACACTTTTCCCACCGGTGTTTCCACTGATCAAAGGCCCCAGAAAACTCTTCTTTTGTAAAGGTGTTTAGCAGCTCCGTTGTTTTTTCTTTAATTTCGTCAACTGTTTGAAATCTTCGTCCTTTCAGGTGTCTCTTGAGCTTCGGGAAAAGAAAAAAGTAGGCTGGAGCCAGGTCAGGAGAGTAGGGGGCTGAGGAATGACAGTCATTGCGTTTTTAACACAAAAGTTACGGATAACTAATGCAGAGTGAACAGGAGCATTGTCATGGTGAAGGACCCAATCACCACTTTGCCACAGCTCAGGTCTCTTTCTTCTCGCAGCATTACGCAATTTTCTGAGGGTTTCAAGATAAACAAAGCCATTAATTGTTTGACCTTGTGGAAGGAATTCATAGTAGACAACACCTTTACAGTCAAAGAAAACCGTAAGCATGACCTTCACATTTGATTTGACTTGGCGTGCTTTCTTGGAGAGAACCTTTTGATGTCCATTGTGATGATTGGGCTTTTGTTTCCACATCGTAACCAAAAACCCATGTCTCGTCTCCCGTAATGACATGTTTCAAGAAGCTTTCATCGTCAACAGCCTTTTGAAGAAGTTCCTTAGAAACATGAGTTCCGTGTTGTTTTTGGTCTTCAGTCAACAGTTTTGGCACAAACTTTGCTGCAACACGACGCATTTGAAGTTTTTCAGTTAAAATTTCCTGACATGACCCAAATGAAATGTTACACTCTTCTGCCATTTCACGGATTGTTAGTCGACGGTCTGATCGTACGAGAGCGTTCACTTTAGCAGCATTGTCATCATTGATTGACGTTGAAGGGCGTCCGGAACGAGCATCGTCCTCTGTGGATGTTCGGCCATCTTTAAACCTCTTGAACCACAGATGGCAGCATCATCGGCTTAGACACTCTTCACCAAAAGCCTCTTGTAACATCAAAAAGGTCTCAGAAAACGTTTTGTTCAGTTTCACACAAAACTTCACACAAACACGTTGCTCTTCTTTCACATTCATTTTCATAAAATAGCCAAACTCTATAAAACTAACCTCAAACAAACTGTGCTAATGTTACTTTCAGTGATGTTATGATTGATCTGCAAACACAGCTGTGTTCCTGTTGAGTCAGGCAATACAATGCTGCCAACCCCATCGCTGTGAGACATTGCATTCCCATAGTATATAAAAAGTCCTGGAACTTTTTGATCACACCTCGTATAGAAACAATTTTATAGGAAATTTAATTAGCTTTAATTTCGATGTGTAGGTTATTTTTCTAGAGTCCATGGTTTTCGAGATATAATCGAAAAACCTAAACATGGGACCTTCTCCTCTTCCCCCACCATAAACTGGGGATTCCCGTACCCCCAGGGACCGGGACTTTTAGTATATTTACCTTCTAACTACTCCTAACGAAGCTGTGAACTCAAAAATAGTCGCATAATTCATGCACCCTACACTCCTCATTTCAGCACTCACTGGGTTTGCGCTTTTCCACGAAAACACATTTTTTTGGTACTCTTTTGGCTATAACTCCGAAAGTAATAGTTTGATCCAAAATATTTTTTTTTTCATCTGTCAGCTGGTTAAATTTACTATAAGAACTTGTATAAATTTTGATCAAGTCCTATAAAATATCGATATCAGCACCCTCAAAACAGCTTACTGTTTTGAAATCCATGTTTTTTTGGCACATTTTTCACTATAACTCCATAACTGTTTCTTTGATCTGAACATTCATTTTTTCAACTAAAACCTGGTTAAATTTACTATTAGTCCCATTATATGAAATTTTGATTAAACTAAGTAATACACCCTAGCCAGCACGCTAAAAATGTATGTTTTGGCAACATCTAACGATTTTGTTATTTTCAGCGGCAATTTAATTGTATACTTTTCAGTCCCTTTTGATCGCTTTACAATATACTGTAACTTTAAAAATACCGATTTTACCGATTCTTGAGAAAAGGATTGGTATCGAGAATCGATGTTCCAAAGTCGATTCCTAGGAAACGATCGATACTATTAGAAACAAGCAAACAGGATGGTACTCTATAACATATTTGCTTCCTTGTCTTATATTTTTTTAATGCTTATATGGGAAGGTGCTGTACCTAAAGCACAGTTGTACCAGTGGACATTTTTAATAAAGGGATAGTGGGAGGAGGGAAATTGAAATTGTTAGATTGGTAGTGCTGAAAGCATCTCCCTGCAGTTGCACGTGTGTTTTCAAGATTGTCAGATCAACAGTTTAGTAGAAATTATTATTTTTAAGTTTTTTTCTTCCAAATCCTGAGCAATCCAACCAGTGATTTTAATTTTTTTAAAACCTACACATAGAAATTTTCTAGGCAGTAATATTTCATTGGGTTGCCCGATAAATATATCATATCATATGTTTTCATATCAGTCATGATGGGTTTTGTGAAACAGAGCTTTCCGCACAACATGGCGTTGTACCTGTGGACACCATTGCCAGCTGAACCTGTGGACAGATAGTTAAAATGTCCACAGGTACAACAGATTTTTCTTTTTGTTTATTAATTCATTATTTCAATTATAAATATTGCTGAAGAGATTCAAGGCATTCCGCGTCATATAAAATGCCTGAATTTGGATACCTACTATAAGGTTTAACCTTTTCTTTTAAGAGAAGAAAACTCGCCACTCAATTTTTATAATAAACTATTCAACTAGTGAAGATAGTGATTTCACAAATGTGATCTTCACTTATCCATCAAGCGAAGATTGTAATTTTTGGATGAATTTATGAGTGATTATGAACAAGGTAAAGAAATTGAAGGTGAATAAATAAATGTTGGTAGCTATGTTTTGTGTTGTAAAGCATTTTACAGCTTTGATCAAAGAAAAAGTAAACTCGCTCACGTTCAACATTTGCTACTTGAAGAAAATTTCATCAAATGATGATTCTTCCGGACATCGCTACTGATTATGAAATTGGAATAAGAGATATCAAAAGAAAATTACTACCGCCATCTTTTATAACTGGCACTGGGAGATTATGTAAACAATTACATTTTTCTACATCTTTTCATGGATGCGATCTCTAATGATTCGATTTTTTCCATAAAAAAAAAGTCTGTGACACTCGTTTTTTTTTCATAAAAAAAGTCGTCGTTAATAATAATTATGAGTACATAAAAGATTTATTATTGTTAAAAGGTTTAAAAATAAGTTAAGTTTCTATATACTTTCATACGCTAAATTTATTATTGTCACCTTTCTAGTCGGCGTCCTAGTTTAATAATCAAGTTGACTTTTCTCGTTTAAATATTCTATTAAGTACATTTTATAAAAAATTATTGCTGATGTGTTTCTCTAAATATCATTTCAATTAACCCTATAAACCTATGAAGAAATGAATGTCCATTGGTACAACCACTAGTGTCCACAGGTACAAAGGGGGAAGGTACCTATGGACACCAACCAGTAAGTTACAAAACATCATTTTCTGTACAAATAAAATTACTTTTCAAAATAAAGACACCAGGATTCTATAGTCCCTTAAATTTCTTATCTAATGGTATAATAACCACTCAGATAAATAAAGCACCGAAAATTAGAAAAATTTATAAGTGAAAATTGTCCACAGGTATAGCACCTCCCCCTATATATAAGGTATCAATGTGCAGATATTTCAAATTTTTTGTTATGTGTCTAGAACTGATGATGAAAGTTTAACATTCGAAACTGTAAGACAAGAAACAAGTTTTTGAATAATTAAAAAACAAAATTGAGGTGGCTAATAATTAATCAACACTATAAAATATACAACTAATGTAAACTCATCAAGGTCTTCGGGACACTTTTAAAGGAAGGTGTTTTACCATGACAATAACCTGTTCAATTCTAAAACAAAACAATGTCCACTGAATTTGTCCCGGTAATGTATGCATGGTTTAACAAAAACAGACCAATCAGGCGATCGGATGTGAAATACCTTTAACAATCCCTAATTAGCGGACTAATTGGAAAGGATGTGGAAGAATGGGACAATCACACTAGATGTGGAAGCGCTTGAGTCACTGAGGTCCCATTCATCTTCACAACAATACTACCTCGAGCTATTTATGAATAGACTTCCACACTTAAGCGCTGCTTCACTTCCAGTTTCAGATTAATTGATAGCTTTTTCATTATAAACACAGAAGCAGTCACAAGGAAAAGTAACCACAACACAATAATAACACTTTAATAATCACATGTTAACCTAACATAACCTTCCATAGGTTGCTATGGTAACAACATCTTATAGCCCCTAATATGCTACAGATTGTATTGTTCATTGTGTTTTATTGATGTCTTCTTATTTCCTCTTCTCAAATGTAAGTGTAACGAAACTTAACATCAGTTTCAACATGGATAGTGTTTTCTATTTTGATATCTTCTCATATCCTCTTTCCTAATGTGAAAAAGTGTATCAGAATTCAACATAATTACTTCCAACATTGATTTAGCGTTTTCTATTTTAATATTCTCTTACTTTAGCTATGGGACTCCTCTAAACCATCCAATTCATCTTGTATGCATTCGTTACTAATCTAATAGTCCAGTCAATAAACACATTATAGAGTGCATGAACTAATCGATAATTTTTAACTTCACAGCTTCGTTAGGAGTAGTTAGAAGTTAAACATACTAAGAGTTCAGCTAACGGTGAAAGTGAGGGGAGAAGTTCAATTGTTTTTCGATTATATCTCAAAAACGGTTGACTTCAGAAAAATATGTTTCAAATAATTGATTTTATACAACTTTGTCGGAATTCTAACGGTTTTCAAGGTATACGTTATTGAACATCGGTGATTTTCGGGGGAAAAAAACAAATGTTACCTCACTTTTAGTCAAACCATTGCTTCTAGTGCCTTGCACGATCGTTTCTTAGAAAAATGTCAGAATCAAAATTGTAGAGCATTAAATTTAATTTAATTTTGTATATAAGTTTCTGGCATTTGAAGCAAATGTTCAACAAAACGTGAGGTAAACATTTTATTTTATTTCTAAAATTATCGAATTTTAATAACATATATATCGAAAACCGTTGGAATTTCGATAAATATTAATAGATTCAATTTTATAGGAAATTTAATTAGCTTTAAAGTTTATTTTTAACATATTTTTCTAGAGTCCACCGTTTCCGAGATATAATCGAAAAAACAAAAATATTGAACTTCTCCCTCCCTCCACCGTTAGCTCACCCCCCAGGGGCGGGGTCTTCTAGTATGTTTTCCTTCTAACTATTCCTAACATAGCTGTGAAGTCAAAAATTATCGGATATTCCATGCACTCTACGTCCCTCATTTCAGCGCTCATTGACTGGACTATAAATTCTTCGATAAATCTTCAGTGCTTGATTCTTTGTTACAAACAAACCTATCCATAAAGATATTAATGTTTCACCTCTTTCTGATTGAGCCTATACGAGACACCTATCCTTTCATAGTAAACTCTATAACTATTCAAATCCAGCAGTTTCTCGACTTATTTTCCGGTCAACTCCCGATAACCCTGCAAGGCGTCTGAAAATAACATGGCCTCGAGACCATGAGACTTAAATCGGTGCTATATAACAACTTGATGTGTAATTTTTATCATTATCCTTACATTTACTTCATGTTGTTATTGTATATGTTTGGAAATATAAAAGAAACATTTTAAAAAATGTTTTGGCATTTTGGGCAGAAGCAGGGGATGGAGTTGTGGTTTGATGTCGTTCATCTTAGGAGAGGCCTTTGAGGTGTATCTTCTTGTTTTAATGGTGTCCATGAGAAGACAGTTAGGACGGGGTAGGAGGTGGAACGGCTAAGGAACCGTGAATAGACACGGGAGGAAGAGCAGGAAATTATATCTAGAGGAAGAGAGGCAGAGGGGCCATGAATAATACATATATTGTCACTGCTACTCTGGTATCTCCTGCTCTGTCCTAATTATCTCCTGCGCCTCATTAGCCAGTCGATGGCCTTCGTCCTTCTGTCCTTCTTCCTGGGGTCAGTTGTCCTTAGGGTCCTTGTCCTAATAGATCCTTCAATTGCGGAGGGCATGGCATCAATGATTACTTCGGTACATATCTATATAGTGTATACTACTAGGTTCATACAAAAGTACATAAGATCTGCAAAGATTTATCATGTAATCAGTTTTTATTTTTGTTTTGAAATTATAGTTTCTCTATCCTTCCTTCACCAGAGAATATTTCAATGGTTCATTCTATACATTTAACTCAGTCGAAAGTCCTTGAATATAATTATGGATTTATTTCTGACCCTATTTTGAATATTATTGAACGAGAGAATATTTCTCCATAATGTTTTATTACAAATATTATATTTTCGGTGAAATGAACATTTTCTATCTACTCAAGCAATTAGCAAGTATACTAGCTGTTAGAAGAAGTCCTTTGTTAAGTATGTCTCTTGGTACAAAATTTGGGCTGTACGCCTTATGAGGCAAAATAATTGCTCTTTGCAGTTCCGATATTTTTTTTTCTTGATCAAATGAGAACGATCTGCAGGAGCAATGTCGTGTTGCAAAATTTCTGTTAACCTAAGGGTACTTTGTTCTCAAAACTGCATAAACTCAGCACATCTTATCAAATTAAAGGTTTGTGCCCATTGTCCGACCATCAGGAACGATACCTTTTCTATTATACACTGTTGAATAGTAATGGTAATTTTTTATTTGTTAATTATTATTATAATTAAATAAATAAGATATTTTATTTTTTAATAAATGATGAAATATACATTTATTGAAATTTACAACTGTACAAAATATATACATCAAGTAAATGTGTTGATAACGATTACATTAACAAGTTAAAACTTGAAAAGAACTACTCATCAGTAGTACTTCAATAAAAATACTACACTAGAAGATCTCTAGGCCATCTTCTTTTCAGACGCCTCGGAATGGGAAGCAAGTTGCGAAACTAGTGGATTTGTGTGGTTACGGAGCTTACTATGAAAGGATAGGTACCTGGTCTGGGGTAAATCAGCAACATATGGAACATTAAGATCTTTATGGATAAGTTTATTGGATACAAAGTAAGGTGCATTGAGGAGTTTTCGAAGGAATTATGATTGTAAGGATTAAGCATTGTAAAATACTTATGAAATATATAGATAAACTTAAGTACATCACGGACCTCTAATTTAAACTCCCTTGCCCTACAAATTTCGTCTCATAACCGTATAGCATTCTTTCATTGGTGGATCAAGCCACGGATCAACCATATCTAAGCCATAGATAAATATCACAAAAGAGATCAGCTGATTTAATTTTAATAAATGCAACACTAATAAAGAAATCTGGCTTATGTTTGTAGGAAGGAGGGTAGGGGGGACTAGAACATTAGCCTGGGGACAGGCGTCAGTGACTAATCAAGCAAAACATCCCAACTCCATTTGCTCCATTCATTTCTTTCTTTTAATATCTTCTTTTCATTTCGTTTTTTTTTTTCCCTCCTCTCCTTCCCTTATTAAAAAGTGGTATTATGGTATAATTGGGATTTATAAGGCCAATAAGACAGCTAAGGGGTGGATGGTAGGGAGTGGGAGGAGCTGGGGTCGACTCAGGCGGTGTTGATAATCCGCTCTCGGGGGGGGGGGGGGGGGGGGTTATCTGATAGCGTCTTTAATTTTTTCGTTTAGCGGGTCGAAAGAGCTGTCTGGAAGAAGTGATACTTTCAAGTAATAATTTTTTAGTATTTCTCTTTAGGTATTAAAAGTTTATAAAGATCGAAAATGTTTACGAGTTTAATCGTTTCTAAAATTAAAAGTAAAATAAATCATTTATTTATGCACATTTATATAATTGTATCATTATTTATTCTTCTAATTCACTAATTTCGACAATGTGTTCCAATATACTAGACTAAAAAGACAAGGAACTGCTACCCGTTTTCGACTTCATCATTTATTAGACAAATGTTCAAACCTTCCGATTAATGCCAAAAGAATCATTTAAATGACAGTAATTAAACCCTATTAGGTCGTACGGAGTTGAGCTTTGGGACTCCACTAAACCATCCAATTTATCTTGTACCCAATTTTGAGAATCCAAAATCCTTCGAAAAAATCCTTAATGCTCCTTACTTTGTCACCAATAAACATATCCATTAAGATCTTAATGTAACATATGTTGCTGATTTAGCCCAAAACAGATGCCTATCCTTTCATAGTAAACACCATAACCATTCAAATCGACTAGTATCTCAACTGGCTACCCATTCTATTCCAGGTAATCCTCCGAGGCGTCTGAAAAGAAGATGGCCTCGGGGCCTTCTAAAATAGAACATTTAATGATGTGCTACCAATGGGTACTTGCTTTACATGTAATCGACATCATCATGGGCGTGATCTTCACATTTATTATTATTTTATTGTATACAGTTGTTATTTCTTTGTAAGAATTTTCTTCGCCATGAGAAGTTTCCTTCAGACCACTCTTCTCTCTCAGTCACTTTCTCTACTCCTCTCTGCCTATCGCTTCTTCTTCCGTTAGCCCCCACTGCACTATTTCAGCCACAACATTTCTCCACCTGATGCGAGGCCTACCTTTGCTTCCCATTCATATCCTATTTTTTCTTTTAATATGGCCGAGCCATCTCAATCTCCTTCCCTCCATTTCCTCCAGGATATTCCTCCTTAATTCCATTCTTATCCTATAATCTCATTTTTATTCGTTGAATCCTTGAGATTCTAGCTGACCTCCAAAAACCATCTCCACAGCCAAGAATTTTTTGCCTTCCAATATTTCAAGGGGCCATGTTTCTGAGCTGGCTTTTATGCTTTCTACTCCGGCTTTATACATTAATTTTTTAACATGGGTATATATGCCCCACTCCAGAAGACTGAATTCAGATTATCAACAGCTTTCCGTCCGTCGCTTACTCTTTTCTTCACCTCCTTTGTCACTCTTCTATTTCTTTTGAGAATAATGCTTAGTTAGCAGAACTGGTGGACCCTACTTAACTTTGTTAAAACTGGGTTACTCCCCTCATTATTCTCTGTCGACATATATTTGGTTTTTTCGTAGTTAATTTTTAATCCCCATCTTTCAAGACCATTTAACAATACTACAAGGCTGGTTCAAAATATGGAAAATAAAA